>VXBJ01006798.1:286331-554853 GCA_013400055.1 Nycticryphes semicollaris
TTTTTTTTTAATACTGTATTTTTCCTATCAATTTCAGCTCTCAGAAGCTTTCGGGACCTTAGTTCATTTACTTCTAAATGCAAATTCATGATTCACATATAGGAAATGGTACTAAAGTGCCCCAGGCAATTGTGGAGCATTTCAACATTGGAGCAGAAAGTCAAGGCTAACTTTAGCCAAAGAAACCCCAACAATAGAAAAGACACTAGAAACTGTATTTTTAAAACAGATGGGATCAGATAGCTTCTACTCTTCCATTTGTATCTCTTCATTGCAGCCTTTGCACAAAAGAGTTGTAGGCCAGATCCACTCAGTGTGGTCTTGATACAGGATAGCCACTATTCTTAATAGGGATATAAAAATACATGCACCCCTCTTCTTGAAGTAATTCCTTCTGAAAAAAAAAATATGCTTTTTCAAGTGCAGTAATTTTCTCATCATTTGAAAAGCTTTTTGAATGGGAAAAAAGATGATGCATGTAATAGCTTGCATGAGAAAGATGCCCACATATTGTTGTGGTACAAAGATGCAGCTGCTGGAGACTCTTTTTACTGCTGAAAGAAATTTTTGGAAATCATATGTATATGTGTAGCTTTTAAGTATACTTAACATTTGCCTAGGACTGTAAAACATCCCCAAACGTTTTTAAGTCGTAAGTTGTAAACATGATTCCAAATTAATAAAATAATAGAAATATATAAATGTAAATTTAATTACAATAAATTGTAATTAAATTTACAATTTAATTGTAGAGGGAGAAGGTGTTGTTTTGCATTGCAATATAAATTTGGAAATATTCTTGTCATAGATAGGTTCACCTACCAATACACCAAAGCTCTCTCCGTCTACTTGTATACATGCTTATTAAATGTATAGCAAATTCTGGAAAATATAATGATCCATGGTCTCCTGATGGTGTAGTGTTAACTGAAGTAAACCAGGTTGGCAACCAAACCTTTTTCATCCCTTTTATAAGCACGTTTTTAAACAGACTGCAGTGACAGGAGGTGCTCTGCAGCCCTCTCCTTCCTCACTGCATTCACGCTAGGCGCCCACCAACATCCTTTGCATTTAAATAACACAACTGCAGGTCGCGCTCACTCCTGATTGAACACTCAACCTAATTTCCTTTGCCTTTTCAGTGGTTGCTGCACTGGCAGCATAAAAGAAAATCAGAAATTTGAAAGACCCTTTTGTTTCTTCATCCGGACCATTGCTGTTTATTTAGCATAGTCAGTGCTCTGCAGTTCATGTGGATGGATAAACAGGAATGGCCCACAGCAACACATAAGAGCTACAAATAGGATCAAGATATATTTTTGTGATTGCTGGGCTCACATCATTGTCACAGTACAGATTTGAGAGGCTATTTTACCTGCTTCGCACTGTGTGTTCTGGACATTGATTTTTACATCGAAACATTTGGAAATGCAGTTTAACCAACCTTTGGGCATTTATAATTGACAACTGTTTGTGTGGGACGCTACTTATTGATCTGTAAATTGAACAATCATTGCCCCATATTTATCACGTGTGTCCTGCTATTACAGCTTTTACTCCGTGACCCATAATCCTGTTTTGAAGATCTCAGAATCTGCAACGATCACAAAAAACCCCACAAACAAAACAGCAGTATAAAAAAAAAAAAAGCTGCAGAAATGCATGAATACTCTTCAACAGAATCTTTATACATTACATAAACTGACCTAGAAACATAGCAAAAGCCATTTCTCTATGTATGAAATCCCTGCTGTGCAAAAGGTCAGCAAAAGGACATAAATGATGATGAAACTTGCCTTCCTGACCTTCTCTATAGGGGTGAGTTTCACGTCAGGGCCAGTGCATTGGCATCCTATACACCTGTAGAAGAATCCCACGACACCAAGACTTTAAAAAGATAATCAGTTCTAGCTTTATGCTGATAATGTTAACCTATATGTTGTTATTTCCCTTATAGTTCTGAAAGGTGTTTGTACCTGGACTGTTTGGCCTGTGAACAAGGGAATATTTGACCTTTTAATTCCTCCTCTTCTTTCCTCTTGCTGTCCTTGTCTCTCCAGCATGAACTGGTTCATATAATTGCTCCCTTGAAGAGGGAGGGCAAGGTTGCACCTGCTTGTGATCACTTACTGGCAAACTGGGAAGAACACTATTGACCTCTGACACCTCACTTTATCCCTACCTGAGGAATGAAGCAATCGGCTTTGACTGTTACCTGAAGCTGATGGAAAGCTTTCTCATTCCTGAAACACTCTCAACATCTTCTGAACTGAAAAGGCCAATGTAATCTATAATTAATGCCAGTGAACTCTGGTCTCAGTGAACTCCACAGTGAAATTCCAGATTCCCCAATTTCTAAATTGTAATCCAGTGCTGGTAGAACTAGAGGTTTTAAATACTTTCTTATGCTACTCACTGCCCCTCGGTATTTTCTTCTGCTGCTTAAAATATTTAAATGTGAAGAGATGGTTGATACTAGAAGGAAGATTTTGAGCCAGGTTCTCAATTAAGATGAAAATCAGTTTAGTTCCATAAATTTATACCAGAACATAGAGAGCAGGTTATGCAAAACAGGGGATTTGTCTCCTTATCTCTATTCTCCTCATTACAGGTACATCAGGGTTTTTCACTAAGTGGTGAAGAATGTCAAAGCAGATGTAATTGTTAACAGGGACCATTCAAGATTTCTAATCAGAACATAAAGTCACCATATGGTACCAGAAAGTACAATATTACTGATTACAATCTTACTGATTGTATCACAAAAAGAAAAAAGGCAGAAGTAGTCTGCTATCAGTTTTGGAAAAGGGAGAATTACTGAAGTAGCTAGTAGAAGAAGCAGTATGAACAACAGAACTCTCTCTCTGTACTCCTTTTCCATTCAGAGCTAATTCAAGAAAAGGGGTAGATCTGTGTGAATCGATCCTTGTTGTTAAGATGAACATCCAGAAGGATAGAATTGCTTGCCATTCTGAGTGCATGTAGTCTAGGGAGACATAAAACAAGGGTATGTCACCTGTTTCTCTTCTAATGAAGTGTTTTCAAAGCTTTAATTACCTGTTCCAGCATTATCAGAACAGATTAGAGGTATCACTAAAAGGAATAATAGTTTAAAAAATAATAATTGGAAAGCCTGTTTTGGACTTATCCTACTTTGTCAGTGAACAAAACTTACCAGATGGCATCAGAGTTAGTATGAAATATGTTTCTCTGCAGCTATGGAGAGTCCAGCTTATCATGTTGTAAAAAAGGAAGGTGCCCCTAGGCACCAGATAACAGCAAAAATACATCCCTCTCTGAATCCGTCTTTGGAGAGGCATCTCTTTTTCATTAGTGTTACACCTGAAGTCCTTTAAGTTAGGCGATGTAAATATACTTTCCTCTACATGCTTGCTAACAGAAATAAATAAAGATTTAAAGAAACTATACATTAGCCAATCTAAGATTAACACTGATTTTAATAAGATGAGATAAGGCTCTAGATAAATATGTTTTAGGGAAAAAAATTCTACATGGCTAGGAAGGAAACACGGTTATTTGCATGGTTTGAAGAACAGTGACAGAAAAACTACCATGTTCAGAAAATCTTTTTTATTAAAATTGAGTAACTGGACCCCATGAAAACAGAAATGGACTAACTTGTTGAATACAGTGACAAAAAAAAACCCCATTGACACTAGTCTTATATAGGATAAGTATATATTTGTACTAGTTACACATGTATACATACCAGTTATATACATATATGATTACCAGCCAGGTTCCAATTATGCTGCAAACATCCAGGAAAAGCAAGATCACTAATTTATTTCATGCTACCCCTTAAAGGCAATCAGAAATACTGGTAAATTTTGAAAAGGCTTCATTACTTATACTCCCAGCGTCATCTGGCTACTCTCTGTTAATAAAGATCTATTCTTGCCACAAAAATCAACCATCCGTTTTCCTGATAGATTCTACTCTTCAGCTTGTGCTGCTGAACTTCATGACAAGTAGACATTTCATGACGTGCAGACAAAGAGGATGTCAATGGTGATTTAGAATAAAGGATAAAACAGTAAATCCATTCAATCTTCATTACTTGTAAAACCCAGAATCAAAGACAGTTTATTACTGCGATGAATATGGTCCTCCACTTCAGTTAGTTCTCTTACTTACACACAGTCCTGACAAAAGAAAATGGTAGATTTACACTTTCTTTCAAAAATTTAAATGAAGACATTTTATATTCAGTACTGAAGTCTCAGACAACTCTGTTTCTCTTCTAAAATACAACTGAGATGAACGTATGTGCTGTGATGTGCGCTGATTTAAATTTTAAGTGTTCCAGTGTCCCCATGTCAATACAGAGGGAATTAAATTTACAGATTTCTACTAGCACTGATACGCTTTTCATTATAAATTTGGAAATGAGAACCATGGGTTGTTCTGTCAGGAAATTCAGCTTACAAGCTATGAAAAAATTCCACCAACTACTCAGCTAACTAGAATCTAACTAAAAGCGAAGTCTAAAAAAGCTTCGGGTCTCTTTATTCCAGGGGGAAGTAGGAAATTGAAGCTCCACAGAAGACTGCAAAAATGAGTCACTCCAGATGGAGTATATTACATTCCTAATTAAAGAGCACATAGAGTACTTCATGATTTTAGTGCTCTTAAACAATCTCACTGGCCATAAACATTATGCTAATGTCTGTTGCGGGGAAAACCGCTTCTGAAAGCAACAGTACGTGTTTGTGTGGATAGTAACAGCACCACTCTATGAACTTTTCCTTTCCTACAGATAGTGCTCCTATTTCTCTGGTTTCCAGAGAAATCCAAAGTATCTGCTGAGATGCTACTAGATATGAATTACGATGCAAAACAATAATGGGAACATTCACTTATTTTAAGGTGAACTTGAAAATGACAATGACTGCAAATTATACACTTCACTTTATTTCATTGCATAAAAGCAGAACTGGATGACATTTAGAGAATCAAAAGAAGAATAGCATATCTTTTATTAAAATTGATATTAAGTATGCACTCACATACACAGGCACCCAAAGTGTGTGGGACCCTCCAGCCATTGCTCCCTGCTGGTTTTCTTAAGAGACAGGCATTGAATTAGTGTAGCTGAGTTATGT
Source organism: Nycticryphes semicollaris (assembly GCA_013400055.1). Classification (NCBI taxonomy): domain Eukaryota; kingdom Metazoa; phylum Chordata; class Aves; order Charadriiformes; family Rostratulidae; genus Nycticryphes; species Nycticryphes semicollaris. The sequence goes on from VXBJ01006798.1 coordinate 291,458, forward strand.
AATTTCCATCCAATCTTCAATCCTCCACATGACTACTTGTGTATTTCTGGGCAATAAGAGATACTTGAGGCTAACGCTCCTGCTGGCCAGTAAAACAGCTGCTATGATACTAAAACAAGTGTTTTCTTAGATAATCCCAAAACAAGGAGTCATTTACAGTTTTCATCTAATTCTTACCTCTTCTGGTATACCATCATGTTGGTTTTGTTTAAATTTTTTTTTGTTCTTAGTACCCTTTGATTGACTGGATCTGTTTAGTTTGAGGAAGAGGAGGCTGAGGGGAGACCTCATTGCTCTCTACAACTACTTCAAAGGACATTGCAGAGAGGTTGGTGCTGGTCTCTTATCACAGGTAATTAGTGATAGAACAAGAGGGAATGGCTTCAACCTGAAACAGGGTAGGTTTAGGAACATAGTTAAAGATACTGTGGCAAATCCTCTGTTGCACTGTGTGGGTGTCATGTCAGTCAAATTAGCAGATTTATTTCAGTGTAATCAGGAACAGAATTTTGCCAAACTCTTATGCGAGGTATAAATTGAGCCTTATCACAAAGGAATCAATCAAACCCTAGTTCTACACCTTCTGTGCAGGGATAACCTCTTTGGCTGTGATATGAGAGGAGTCACCATCACCATCAGAGGTCAAGCCAAACAAACTTCCCCTAGATATGTGAGCAGAAGGCAGTCATTTTACTGCCTTATTTGGAACAAAAATGTTGAAATTCGTGACACAGATAAGCTAAACTTGGTTATACTTTCTTTCCTTTTGAAAGTGTTCCAATCTATACAAATATATGTGAATTACTGCAAGAACTTGCATGACATTCACCCACATGAGCAACTCAATAACTAAGTTACAATTGCAATGTCAATCTCCCTTTCTCCTCTCTTGCCCAATTAAATATTAATTTATGCAAACTAGAATAATTGCAGTAAACGGAAACAAGAAACAACTTCCCTTTCATAGTCTTCTGATTAGGGCATGATTCTAGACCATGAGAAACATTAGGACACATAGAAGTCTTTTTTTAAAATGTATTTCCACAGGCATATACATTACTTTGAATTTTATCTTTTACTAGCGATAATATCTCAGTTGAAATTAGACATTCCCATTATTTCTTTTATGTGCACAATGATATGCATCAGCAGTAACAATAAGCTTGATTGGTTTGTTCAACCAAATTCATCACCCTGAGTGTGAAGACAATTCTTTCTTGTCTGCTTTCAGTCATAGTTTCAGCTTTTGTAAAACGGTAAGATGTGTCTGATTCCATGACAAATTTTGTGAGTAGAACAAGTTTAGCCTCACCTGTCATGCTGATCACTTCTCCAGCAGAAAACTCTTGCATGTCTTAACTTGTAGGTACAATCAACTTTTTATGAAATGTTCTGCTGTACACAAGGACTTAAAGCCACCATTTAATATCAAGAATTTATATCAATTGAAACACATTCTACAGAATTCTGAATTTCAGCATAGTACCAAATAGTATGTTGTTTTAATTATGGTTAAATAGACTTCTAAAATGAAATATGTTAACTCATTAAATCTTAAATGTCTAATAAATAAAAAGTATGCATACTGTTGGAAAAATTTTGGCATTATTAAGTGCTAAGAACTCAGACAACCATTCAAGGGAGCAAACTGAAATAGCGTCTGAATCCTCTTAAAATTTTGAATAGTTTTATTTAAGAAAATATCTCATTGATTTAAGTGCTAAAAGCTAATTTTGCATTGAAAGCACCANAAAATGACAATGACTGCAAATTATACACTTCACTTTATTTCATTGCATAAAAGCAGAACTGGATGACATTTAGAGAATCAAAAGAAGAATAGCATATCTTTTATTAAAATTGATATTAAGTATGCACTCACATACACAGGCACCCAAAGTGTGTGGGACCCTCCAGCCATTGCTCCCTGCTGGTTTTCTTAAGAGACAGGCATTGAATTAGTGTAGCTGAGTTATGTAATTTCCATCCAATCTTCAATCCTCCACATGACTACTTGTGTATTTCTGGGCAATAAGAGATACTTGAGGCTAACGCTCCTGCTGGCCAGTAAAACAGCTGCTATGATACTAAAACAAGTGTTTTCTTAGATAATCCCAAAACAAGGAGTCATTTACAGTTTTCATCTAATTCTTACCTCTTCTGGTATACCATCATGTTGGTTTTGTTTAAATTTTTTTTTGTTCTTAGTACCCTTTGATTGACTGGATCTGTTTAGTTTGAGGAAGAGGAGGCTGAGGGGAGACCTCATTGCTCTCTACAACTACTTCAAAGGACATTGCAGAGAGGTTGGTGCTGGTCTCTTATCACAGGTAATTAGTGATAGAACAAGAGGGAATGGCTTCAACCTGAAACAGGGTAGGTTTAGGAACATAGTTAAAGATACTGTGGCAAATCCTCTGTTGCACTGTGTGGGTGTCATGTCAGTCAAATTAGCAGATTTATTTCAGTGTAATCAGGAACAGAATTTTGCCAAACTCTTATGCGAGGTATAAATTGAGCCTTATCACAAAGGAATCAATCAAACCCTAGTTCTACACCTTCTGGGCAGGGATAACCTCTTTGGCTGTGATATGAGAGGAGTCACCATCACCATCAGAGGTCAAGCCAAACAAACTTCCCCTAGATATGTGAGCAGAAGGCAGTCATTTTACTGCCTTATTTGGAACAAAAATGTTGAAATTCGTGACACAGATAAGCTAAACTTGGTTATACTTTCTTTCCTTTTGAAAGTGTTCCAATCTATACAAATATATGTGAATTACTGCAAGAACTTGCATGACATTCACCCACATGAGCAACTCAATAACTAAGTTACAATTGCAATGTCAATCTCCCTTTCTCCTCTCTTGCCCAATTAAATATTAATTTATGCAAACTAGAATAATTGCAGTAAACGGAAACAAGAAACAACTTCCCTTTCATAGTCTTCTGATTAGGGCATGATTCTAGACCATGAGAAACATTAGGACACATAGAAGTCTTTTTTTAAAATGTATTTCCACAGGCATATACATTACTTTGAATTTTATCTTTTACTAGCGATAATATCTCAGTTGAAATTAGACATTCCCATTATTTCTTTTATGTGCACAATGATATGCATCAGCAGTAACAATAAGCTTGATTGGTTTGTTCAACCAAATTCATCACCCTGAGTGTGAAGACAATTCTTTCTTGTCTGCTTTCAGTCATAGTTTCAGCTTTTGTAAAACGGTAAGATGTGTCTGATTCCATGACAAATTTTGTGAGTAGAACAAGTTTAGCCTCACCTGTCATGCTGATCACTTCTCCAGCAGAAAACTCTTGCATGTCTTAACTTGTAGGTACAATCAACTTTTTATGAAATGTTCTGCTGTACACAAGGACTTAAAGCCACCATTTAATATCAAGAATTTATATCAATTGAAACACATTCTACAGAATTCTGAATTTCAGCATAGTACCAAATAGTATGTTGTTTTAATTATGGTTAAATAGACTTCTAAAATGAAATATGTTAACTCATTAAATCTTAAATGTCTAATAAATAAAAAGTATGCATACTGTTGGAAAAATTTTGGCATTATTAAGTGCTAAGAACTCAGACAACCATTCAAGGGAGCAAACTGAAATAGTGTCTGAATCCTCTTAAAATTTTGAATAGTTTTATTTAAGAAAATATCTCATTGATTTAAGTGCTAAAAGCTAATTTTGCATTGAAAGCACCAGATCCCCACCCCTATAATAAAAAAGCAATATCAAAAAGATTGCCAGGTTATCCACCCAAGATGACAACTCTGGCCAGATTTCAACCCCACTTGGCATTTGCCCCAAGAGAAAGTTGGAAAAGGCTACAGAGAAAAGGGAGAGGAAGCAACCTCCTAAAGCAGATCTGCCTCTATTCTTTAACCAGTAGCTCCACATGCACTCTGCCCTCCCAGCCCCACTCACACCCTGTCTCTGCAAGGTGGCCCTACTCTCCAGCTGCCAGTCACACTCATAGCGAGTAGCACAGGGACAGCTGATATACAAGATGACAGCTGCTCTGCTCCCAACATCCCCAGGAGCCATCATCCCAGCAATCCATGCCTGATTTCTGGTCATGAGGTTGATTGTGACTGGTTGGCATGACCAGCATTTTGCTCTGGTTTCCTTCCATTTTGGTAGGCAGTGTTGCCCATGTCTTCAGGTGCTGTGCAAAAGCCTGAACACTGCCACCCTCCCAGCCACCCTGTTGGGCTCAGGTACCTCTTGGACCTACTCTCAGGATCAGCCTGGGCACCCCTTGGTCACATCCTTGGAGTAGAGCATGTGCATCTAGCCTCCTTTTTGACACTTCTTTGCCCTCTTGAAGTTCCCTCACCCCAAATGTTTCAGGGCTTGCTCTGCAGCTTGGTAAAGTGGGGGCCCCAAATGTGCTCTTCACTTTTTTTTAATGACTTTTTATTCAGATTTAAACTTCAACTTAAACTTCCATTAGCTCTTATTAAAAAGTGTTTNCAGTCCTTTATATATTTCTGTGTATATATATGTTGTATATAAATCACTTATAAAGTTATTTATTTTACATCCAAGCACTTCCTGGGACAAAGGGAACAGGCAGACCTTCACAGGGCTACTTGAAAACGTGGGTATGACTATGTCAAGAAATGGCTGTCAGACCATCACAGAGCAGTATGAAAACATGTAGGTGATGATATTTAACAAAATGAGAGCTCCCTGCCACATAAGGATGGTGCTGTGCATCCTCTCACTTATTATATTGTGTATCAGTTGTCCCTATACTACCTTGCTGCCGTGAGCACCAGAAATCTGTAGCAGGTGAGCAAAAAAATAGTTGAGGGAGTGAAAAGCAACTGTCCTAAAATAATAATAAAAAGGGAATCTAGACATATAATTTGTATAAATGATAGCTAGTAATCCTGTCTATTTAGAACAGCTATTTCTATAAAATTACTGCTAAATAAAGCAAGTTAATTGCTGTCATAACTTCAGAAGTAATTGGAAAACTTTTATCAGAATCCTTCAAAGGAGACCTGGAGACTTTTGTGTTGAGTAATTTCCAAGATATTTCTGCCACGTCCATTTACTGTGAATTCTTCCACAATACTTCTCTTACAGTATTTGAAAAATTGGTCTCCTGTAGTAAACAGACCATTTTGAACTCAACTTTGTCTGCTGTGTCTTTGATATATGATTTTTGAGTATTTCATCAAAAACAGTAGTTCCGTTCATGAGATGGTGCAAGGAGGAAAATTAAGTAAAATTAGAACTTTGTTCATTACCAAAAGCTCAGACAGTTTTCTCTTTGATATCTTTTTGATGGAAGGAATTTTTCCTCAGCAGAAATTCCTTTCTAGCAAGCAACACTGGGATCCTTTGAAAAAGGTCACATGTCATCACCTCTATGGTAAACGAAACACATCACCAGATGAGGTACAAAGTGCCATTGCAAGTCCGATCTCTGGTAACTACTGTAGAACATTTGTCCTTTAAAGCCCAAGGAACACCTATAATGTTTTCTCTGAGTATTGACAATCCCCCACATAGGTCAGCCCTGAGGAGTCTCCATTAGCTTAGCAGATCTAGAGTTAGCAGATTTGTCTTCCAGACAAGCTTCAGGCAGCTTCTGTGCTACACATACAGATAGATGCAGTCTCTGTACCTTAGGGCCTGCATCTGTACAATGGAATTAATAAAATTCTTGTCCTCGTATACAAGGTGCCATGGTGAATTAACTGCTTTCACGCACAGAGCACTCCAGTACTATGTTAATGCAGAGGAGCACCTGAATAAACTTCCAATTCTCACTTCAGAGAGTGTTTGAACAATGTGTAGTCAACAAGGCATGGCACTGCACACTGTACAGCATGCACAAAATAACAAATTAAGGTTGTAAGGCCAACATTTATTCTGACATTTCCTGCATTGTAAATCCTGGTCTCTACAACCTTAATGTTCTTTCAATATTGTTTCTCACCATAATGCTTTTATAAAAACGGTATCTAAATACCCACCCATATAACAACATTTTATTATTTTGTCAATGTCAAAAGAAATACTAGGATTTTTGATGTAGCTAGCTAATGGTTTTTTAAGTGGACTATACATAGCTCTCTCGAGTACTTTAAAATAAAGAAGAAACTCCATCCTTCTATAAAATTTCATTAAGTCTTCATGGAAATATCTACAAATACAGATTGGAAAAAAAAAAAAAAGATTGTCACTGATATCATCTTCAGATTTTAGAAATTTGCTAATATCTTCTGTTTTATAGAGGTGTTATGACTTACTTACCCTAGTAACTTTAGGATCTTACTTTATTTGCATTAGGCTGAAATATGAATACATATATTTTCTGTGAGTCTTGTACTGCATTAATTTACTTCAATGACAACAAGTTTTAAAATATTTACATACAGCTGTAGTAGAAAATTTTACCTGTAGGCCTGTCTCAATAGAGCTATGACTGTAAGGATCACATTTACAATAAAAATAAGGATGAAACAGCTTTTGCATTTCTTGCAATAGCATTAAGATACAGCAAAAGTAATAACTTTCAAGGATTCTGGCTGGCTTATCAACAGCTGCACTTAATTTACCCTTCTGCTAATTAGCAGTGCTTAAAAACATATCAAATGACACTTCTAATTGACAGCATGCTCTGTGATTATAACCTGATTAAATTCCATGGTCTCTCACAATCTCTCATCCCCTTGTAAGTACATGTCACCTTTCTCAACAGAAATAAGTTAGAATTATTTCCTATGTATGTATGTTGTATTGTTTTATTGAACCAAATGCCATCTCCTAAACTCTACTGCAATTGCCCATTTGTTATCTTTATTATCATATAGTCAGCACAGCAGTTATTTGTGTTAATGGCTGTATATTTACTAAAGCAGATAACATGAGTGTGGTTGGCTTAAAAAGGGCAAATGGAGATGCCTTTTTTGTTAGCAAATGCTTCTTGAAATACTGTATCATAGTAATAGTACTCCTAGACTCCCAGTTGCCTATTTATTCAAGCTGAGGTGAGCTATTACAAGTTTAAACATCTGCAGACATATCTCTCAAAACCAGCTGAGACGGAGTCTTTTCAGACAGTTATTTCAATGCCAGACTCTTTTAAATAGCCTTTGTCTTATTCAGAGAGGATCAAATCTAGCCCCTTTGATGACCTTTTCCAACAAATATCATGAAGTGGTTGACTTTGGAATGGACCTCTGGAGATTGTCTAGTTCAAACCCCTGCTCAGATTAGAGTCAGCTAGAGCCCGCTCAGATGTTTAACATCTGATAGGGATATTCCTGTCCCTGGGCAAGCTGTGCCATTGCTCACAGTTTTTTAAAAAAACCCAAACTTCACTAAAGTTTAGAGCAGATTTTCAAATGGATTTTAATGGAAGGTGATGGGACTCAATACTTTTGAGTACTTTATTATTTACATTTCCTTGTATTTATTTTATTATTATATTTATATATTTTATAATTGTTTATTTACTCTTTTTAACTATGTTACATGTTTAAAGGAATCAAACTTTCTCCAACCTTAAAACAGAAGGATCTGCCTTTATATGATGCAATGTGACTTTCACGTGTGTTAATTTGCTGCAGATTGATTTAACATATACCTGGATAATATAAATATGAATCCCCTGTATCCTCAGTTCATGGAATCCAAGCTTTTAAATCAAGCAGACATATTCAGAAAAAAATGCTCATTTTTGAATATAGTTTTTGGAATATCACTGTTGTAATGCAAATCTGGGAATAAGCAGATTGAAGGTCATGCTCTGAATATAATTATGGTCACTATAAATAAATCATGAAAAATATTAATTTGAAGCCAAGGTTGATCATTTCTGATTTAATTTTAAAATTCCCTATAGGCTATATTCTATAAAATTAGTCTTTCATCTCTGGGAAAACCCACAAAAAAATCACTTTGTGAAAATAATTTTAGAAATGGGAGGCTTTTTTTTTCTTTCTGCTTCACCTTTATTTCTGATATTCCTTTTCCTTATTCATGCATGCTTTCCCATGATAGGAAAGAAATTCTGGTTTAGGAAACATAATCCAAACAGGAAACATAATCAGTAATTTTTTCCCAAAGACCAATGGCACCTTGCAAAACATTTCAAATAACTAATGTTTATAGTGAACTTTCAGGCAGTGCATGGGTAAAGTTCTTTGTAAACACAGGAAAATCCTAAGAAATAGTAATCTATACTCCAAATATATAAAAGGGAAAAAAAGGAAGACCAAGGAACTACAGGCCAGTCAATCTCACTTCTGTGCCTGGCAAGATCATGGAGCAGATACTCCTGGAATCTTTGCTAAGGCACATGAAAAATAAGGAGGTGACTGGGGACAACCAACATGACTTCACCAAGGGCAAATCATGCTTGGCAAATCATGCTTGACAAATCTGGTGGTCTTTTACGATATTGCCACAAACTTGGTAGACGAGGGCAGGGCAACAGATGTCATCTACCTGGATGTATGCAAAGCATTTGACACTGTCCCTCATGACAACCTGATCTCAAAATTAGAAGGTCAGACCATTCGGTGGACAAGGAACTGGCTGGATGACTGCACTCAAAGGGTTGTGGTCAACTACTCAATATCCAAGTTGTGGCCAGTGACAAGTGGTGTTCCTGAGGGTTTGGTACTAGGACAAGTGCTGTTTAACATCTTTGTTGGAGACATGGGCTGTGGGATAGAATGTACCTTCAGCAAGTGTGGTGACAACACCAAGCTGTATGGAGTGGTCAACACGCTGGAGGGAAGGGATGCCATCCAGAGGGACTTGGACAGGCTCGAGAGGTGGGCTTATTCAACCCTCCTGAATTTCAACCAAGCCCAGTGCAGGGTCCTGTACCTGGGACATGGCGATCCCAAGCACAAATACAGGTTGGACAGAGAGTGGCTGGAGAGCAGCCCTAAGGAGAAAGGATTGGGAGTGATGGTGGATGAGAAGCTCAACATGAGTCAACATTCTGCAGTAGCAGCCCAGAAAGCCAACCGCATCCTGGGCTGCATCAAGAGAAGTGTGGCCAGCAGGTCACGGGAGATGATTCTACCCCTCTACTCTGCTCTTGTGAGACCCCACCTGGAGTACTGTGTCTAGCTTTGGAGTCCTAAGCACAGGAAGGACATTGTCATGTTGGAACGGGTCCAGCGGAGGACCAGAAAGATCATCAGAGAGATGGAGTACCTCTCCTATGAGGACAGGCTTAGCGAGTTGGGGTTGATCAGCCTGGAAAAGAGAAGACTCTGGGGAGACCTTATAGTGGCCTTCCAGTATCTGAATGGGGCCTTTGTCAGGCAGGGTAGTAATAGGATGAAGGGTAATGGTTCTAAATTGAAAGAGGGAAGTTTTAGACTAGATACTAGGAAGAAATTCTTTACTGTGAGTGTGGTGAGGCACTGGAACAGGCTGCCCAGAGAAGCTGTGGATGTCCCATTGCTGGGAGTGTTCAAGGCCAGGCTGGATGGGGCATTGAGCAATCTGCTCTAGTAGGAGGTGTCCCTGCCCATGGCAGAAGGGTTGCAACTCAATGATCCTTAAAGTCCTGTACAACTCTAACCATTCTATGAATCTATGAAATGCTACTGCAGAAGGGAAGACATAATACACAGACAATTCACAGTATCTCTCATTGAATTTTAAATTTTCCTGTACTGTATCTGCCTGTGTCTCTACACTATAAAAATAGAGTTCACAAATATCCCAGTCTTATCAGCTCTATCTTTCCTTGTCATGTCCTCAAGGGTCCATCCAGACCTCAGCAAGTAATTACAGTATGTTATTTGTTTAGTTGCTCATTTGATATACAAAAATTCATTCCCTCTCCCCTCCTTCATACGTCTGTGCTGTAGTCATAACATGAAATATTTTACTTTATGGGCTAAGATATGGGGGTTTTTCTAATTAATGTTGTCTTTTTAGGGGTGTCTCTTGCAATAACTCAGCCAACAGTGTCACAGTAAGACTGTACAAGATATCATAGTTCTTGTGGAAAGACTGGTTTTCTTACTTGAAACTTATCAGCAGAAATGCTTCATCAGTTTAGCAGATCTGTACTTTTACAATATCTCATAAATGTCAGAGTTAGAGTCTTGCAGAAAAAGCCATAGTGGCAGAGAAGAGTTGTAAGCATCTATGAAGATGCTAGTACTGGTGAAACCAGAAACAGAGGTCTGGTGCATCAAAGACTGCTTGTAGGCTGGAAGGTACAAAACCCAGGCAGACCCTTAGTACTGGGTATAAAATACAAATGTAATAATTTCTTTACCCCTAGTTTCCATGGAAACAAAGATTGAGTGCAAAGCACATACAAAACCTAATGTCCCTAGCCTTGGATGCAATAAGTACACTGGAGTTCCCAGGTTCAATACATATTCTCCCCCAGACAGATCTGAGGGGCAATGGCCAAGCTGTGCTCTATTTTCTCTAGATTGCTCTGCAAGCCCCACTGTATATTGGAAATTGTTTCCAATTTTCAGAGGCAAAGTCACTTAAATTATGGCTGTTTCTTGCTTGAATACACTAGGACAGGAGATGTTATTGGGCCTTCACAGTTCACTTGGACACAAGCAGGGTTTGTTCCATGTGACTTCAATTTACACACTGACTACACTTCAATTTACACACTGAGAGCACTCCTACGGTCCTGGAATCAAGAAAAATGTAAATGTTAGGTAATAAGCAGTGTGGGAAAGTAACAGAAGACTGGCAAGGAAAACTGTACACCTTCTCAAAGTGACTCATATGTGGCATACTGGAAAATATATATATCGTATTAATTGTTGTTTAGTTTTGTGTGCTCAGCAAGTAGAACATCTGCATTTAGATAATGTAGGCCTGGGACAGACCCAGGAGCCTTATCAAAAATGCCTGAAATTCTTGCCCTGCTGTTGAATAGATCAAAGCACAGCAGAAAACCCTGCCTGCCTGAATCCTTGAAATACAGGCCAGAACAGCAAGTGTGAGTGCTTTTGCTCTCTCACTCCCTTGCTAACAAGGACTCTCCTGCTAATAAGGACTCTCTCGCTCCGCAGTGCCTGCATCCTCTGCCTGGGTGCTGCTGCAGAGATTCCCCGATCTGTGAGATATTGAGATCAGATTTGTGCTTTGCTTTTAATCCATGGTTTTGTGGTTGTTCTTGCATCCTGCCTGCATCGGCTCACACAAGCAGCATATCTGGAAGTCAGTATTTTATTTCTGTGGAATGAAATGGTGAACATAAACAGGAAAAAAGAAGTGGAATGAGTAGATTGAATAGATTGGCACAAATCTCGGAACTTCTGTATTTAGTACCATTCCCCTATAGAAAGTTGTGTATTACATACTTTACTCAATCTAACACAAAGACTAGTCTCTAGAAAGCAAACTGAAATTGTAAGTGAAGGTTGATTTTAAAATCAAAAAATCATAACACTAAACTAGAAGGTCTGATTTTAGGCTGTCACGGAAGGAGGGCTCTGCCCTTAACAGGTGTCTGTTTTTTTCATGACTCTCTAGTACTTGTGGAAGAAGCATTAAAAGAATATCTATTCTTGTATAATAATTCTTGTATAATAAATATCTATTCTTGTATAATAATTCTTCTGAGCATCCCAGAATGGATCACAGAGGACACCTTTCACCAGCTTTCTGATAGTCACTCGGCACAGCAGTAAACTCTCATAGTTTTTGAATAAAACATGTGCCTATCTTATAGTTCTCAAACTTTCCATGTTATGTCAAGTGCTTCAAATTTAATGGAGAATATTAACTACTCTGCCTGCTTGCCAGGGCTTAAGCTGGTTAAGATTCTAATTAAATTTTTAGGATTTTATTTACATTCCAGATGAAGTGACCCTTTAGAAATTCCATTCTCTGAAAGACAGAATTCTTGAGTCTGTATGGGGTCAAGGGAAATGAGGTGAGTGCCTTGTAATAACACAACACAGGAGAAAAAAAAGAAGCACCAAAGCCTGAATGGTCAGAATAATCAGACAGACATGGGGGAGAAATGGGGACTGGAACACAAAATTTTCTTTTTAATAATGTGCCCATAGATATTAGATCAGTAACCAAATATTCAAGTTTTACAATTACCAGCTTAATTATAAACCAACAAGATTTGGTTATTGAGAGTTATTCTAACTGAAAAGCAGGATTTCCTTCAAGGCCTCTTGACCTTTGTGAGCACCTCAGAAATTCAGTTCTTTCATAACAGGAGTTACTGGACATCACTAATGGCATTATGAAAGCATATGTAGGGATCTCACATTAATCCATCTGAGTCAAAGCATAGGACTGAGAAGCTTTATAAAGTTTAATTAATTCTTACAGACTTCTGAGATTTTTAAAGGCTTTGGACATCAAACCCCTTACAAAGGTGTATGAAACTGGATGTGGTTTGTGTCGGTTGATTGGATTTCTTTGAAAGAGGAAATGCAGGTGGATTGGGACAGTAAATGTCACTTGCTAAGACAATGAAAAGGGGCACTTGACTGATGCTAGCAGCAATAGAATACAGAGGACAAAGATTGGGGAGGTCATTTGGTGGAAAGACTGAAAGTGGGGGTCATAGAAATTGATAGTGTCCCTCCTCATGCTAGCAAATGGACACCTCAGGTAAAGGAAATATCTGAAGTCTCTCAGGGGCTCACAGCAAAGCAATAAAAAATCAAGGTGAGAGTAGCAAAAAAATGAAATGTTAATTAAGGACCTGACATTCAAAAGTTAGTTTTGATTTAAGATTAGTTTGTATGTTTTCTTCCTAAAAAAAACCCGCACATATACAGTCATGTAAGCAGAGTGGAAAGGTTAGGGAATTAACTTTAGAAAGGAAATTATTTCTTCATTCTGCATGCTGGAAGGCCATTGACTAGATTGCTGTCATTCTCTGAAGTTTATTTTCTTCCTGGACCTTCACAGTCATGCTCAGCCTTTTCCAGATAGTATTCAAATCCTCTTTCGTATGAATGCATTTGGTCAGATTCTGGAGGAGTCAATTTCTTCTCCGATTCTGTTTTTACATTGTGCAACATCACTGTGATCTGAGAGGATCAGAAACCCTGGATAAGGCCTCTTGTTCCCCACATCACTTCCTCTGCATTTGAGTTAAAAAAACCTTGTCAGATATGCAGAAGCCTTCACCAAGGATAATACTTAATGCAAGGAAATAAATGTTCCAGTATTTTGTAAATCAGTAAATTAGTTAATTACATTGTACAGGCTGCATTAGATTACGTCCGCTGCTATATATTAAGGGGAACCTTTATAAGAATAAAGCCTATTTTAATACTTTTCTTAAATAAAGTATAAAAACATATTTTTTTCAGCTCATATGTCAGTGCTAGTTCTAGATAGAATGTAAGATTTTCTTGTTATGGATATAATTGAAAATTATCTCTCTGTTTCATCAATAAGTAAAAGAAGGGTTTTACTTGCCTGTGACTTTCATTTTCATCTGTCACTTTCTAAAAAAGCAAACACAAAAAAAAAAATGTGTAACACCCATATAGACAAAACTCACAAGGTTGATCAGAATAGGATACATCCTGGACATTGAAGCACTAGCCTTGGAGGAAAAAATATATGTTTTCAGCCTTTTGCTCTGAATAGATCAGAGGTCCAAACTTCAGCCTTGCTATGCTAGAAAGCATTAAGAACTACTTACTTTTCTGTGAAGTCTGCTCCCCACCCCCTGTCCACTCTTCCCTTATCATATGGAAGTGCCATTCTTTATCTGGAACATGGTCCTGTGGGGAAGATTTTCAGTTAAACTTTTTATCACTGCTTTAGGTTAAAGTGAAGCAAAAACTAAACCCAGGCAAACACACCCCACACCCCCCCCACAATTTTGTTCCTGCTCCTTTTCCATTACTGCTGACAATTGAAAAACAAGCCTGCACAATCAAGTCCCCATGGAGCTAAAGATACTCTTTTACAGATAGAGATCAAAATGGATTGTTCCCTGCTTGAAACAAGTGGAACCAGGCAAAGAGTTGTAACTCGGCCATAATTCCCTTCCTGACCTACTCCCTGGGTATTACAGCAGCGCATAGCCCAATTTCAGGACATATAAATTCACCACATCACTCTCAATAATTGCTATGGGCCTTTGTGATTTGTTCTGTCATTTTATAAATAAGAACGAACCCTCAGTACCCTGATAACTGAATCAGCATTTATAACTTTGATCTTATTTTTAATGTACTGTGTATGATAACCTCTTGGCACTGCTTCCATACCATGCAGTGCTGCATTATTTCTCTTTCCTTCCTGTGCATGTGTAAAATAGTAGAGAGGGAACTGGCTTCCAGCAAGAATAAAGATAATTTGAATCCTGGAAGGCACTTTCAGAAAGAAATTTAAAAGATAATATAATAGGAAGAGTAATACCTGTAAAATTAGGATTTTTAGTAAATTTCAAGGGATGTAAAACTCGTTATCTCCTTGGATATTTTCAATTTTACAAAAAAAATCTCCTGCAATATCTGGTGCTGTTTGAATGCCATGATCCAGTCAGATACATTCTAGTACAATTAGATACAATATATCCCAAAAAGAAACCATTCAAGTATTTCTATAGAATTAATGTCTCAAAAGCCAGTTTCTCACAAATTATTTACTGGTCATTGTATAGTTAGCTGCCTCAGTGTGGAGTCTTCCTGCAATGTCTTGCTAAATGGGCAAGTAAATTGTTTACAGTGTTATGAAAAGGAATAGTGTCAAATAAAAATAGGAAATTGTTTATTCATCTGTATACAGCACTCGTAAAACCAGTGCTAGAATGTATTTCTGGAATGGTCCCATGAAAACAAGTAAACACTGAGAAAGTGCAGAAAGGGACTTCCATTGACTGTAGAGGAAAAGACTTAACCTGACTTAACCTGAAACTGTTTATACTGGCCTTTGTGGGAATGGAAGTAAGATTGACATTATTTGCATAGTATGTCATAACTATTGTTAAGTCTGACTTCAAAAAGACTATACATTCTTGCAGGCAGAAATACTTGAATATCATTAGAGATAACATTCATTCTTCTTTTGGCTTTTATCCCCCTTAATCCTATAATGTTTCATTTGTAAATTTGAATTATTGATCCTCCTAGAACCCTAGAAAGGATCAATAACTGCAGAAGTAGATTCATCAGGACAGCTGGAGACATTTTAGTTGTAATAAAAATGAGAAAAACAGAGAGTCGGTAGTGAAGGGGATACTTCTCCTAACACACCATTGGGAACCTACATAGTGAAACTGCATGTGCAGAGAAACCAACCTGTGGTGTCCTGGTTTGAAGTAAAATGAACCAATTTTCTGTTTGCTCTTCTAACTAAACTCTGAAATTAACAGCATATAATTCAGAAAACTGTTCTCTCTCACACTGATAATACCTGATTATACCAAGGAATGGTATGCAGAGAGGCCCTTGCTTATACTTATTGCTATAACAACCACGGTCAGGGAATTTTGTTATTTGCCCCATTGGAGGGTCGGAAGCAGAAAAGAGTAGAGGGGTCACACCTGTAGGGAGGACTGGACAGACTGACCCCCTGGGGTATTCCTTCCCATCTGCATCTTGCTCATTTTATAATAAAGTTGAGGGATCAAAGGGTCAATTCTCTTTCTTTGATGGCCGACCCTGTCTGTTCATCTGCCTTTAATACTGATCTGATTCCAGAAATCCAGCTCCTGTCAGTCACTGAATCCAGTCTGGGACTTTTTCTGATGCCTGCTGGTGATGAGATTGTCATCCTGGGAGCTTGTATATATCGTATCTATTTCTTTATATTCTTCTTTTTTATTTATTTATTTTTTTAGTTTAGTTTTAGTATTAGTACTTCATTAAAGTAGTTTAGTTCATTCTAAACTCATAAATCTCCTTATCTTCTTCCTCTCCTTTCTTTTTGAGGGGAGGAAGGGCCATCTATCAGTCTGGTTTTGGTAATTTTGGCTGAAACCGTGACACTAAGATAATGTTATGTTCTATATAGGAGTAGGGAAGAAATCCGACAACCTCAGATCTTATTGTATATGCCAATGTCTCAAAGCCTGATTGAGTAGTAAAAACAGTCAAAGTTGAACTGAAGAAATTCTACAAGCAGCCAGATACTTGTGATTATACAAAGAAATAGTTTTCTTTCCACTTCTTTATTTATACTGAAATCAAAGCTATCACTCTATCAAATATAACCTTACTTTCTACCTGTTACTACATGTGTGGTAGAAGCTGAAAAGTAAGCATGTTCGTTGGGCATGGCAAAAGTCTTCAAGCTGATTGGTTTGGGGAATAATGTCTAGTAGGATACTGTGTATGTATTTGCAGATAACCCATGATAAACAACTGTTTCACTGGTATTACAGGTCATCTGAGCTGAACATTTTATTTGGCTTGTTTTTAAGTACTGTCACTTTTTCCTCATTTTTGCTTGCCAGCAGGAAAGAACAGAAACTGGATTATACTTGGGTTTTCTTTGCGATTTTTTAAGACAGCCATTCTCTGAAGGAGTCAGTTGATGTGTTAAAACACCAACTTTGAGTTAAACACCAACTATTCATACACCATGTCATAATGTGATGATACTTTTCATCCCTTATGAAAAGGAGGATTCTCTACTATAGAATCCCTCATCAGAATCATTGATCTCAGGTTCTGCAGAACAAATACAAATGGCACTGTCCTCTTTAGTAAACTGCCATTCGTTACCTTTCTCTGTATCATTAAGGTGAGCACCAAACCTTCTCAGTCAGTGCCATCAGCCAACTGCCCTACCCAAGTAATTAGGTCACTGCAAAACCGTTACAAACGGAAGAGTTGCTGCAAGAATCTCATGAATGATTTCAGCATTGTCCATATTTTACTATCATAACTACTAACATAGGAAAGCATACAAAATACAAATTTTGAAAACGGACAAATATGAATTGGAACTTCACATGGTCTTTTACATAGATCTTATAATTTACTTGCCAACTTATTGCAAAATTGTAGCACAGTTTTAAAACTAGGAAGCTTGATTGCTTTTTCTAGATTGCAGCCACCCACACTTTCCTTAGGATGTGTCTGTGTGCAAGGCACTTGAATTTTAGAGACTCATGAACTTTCTTTAGAAAGCATGGCACAGCACAGCTGGATGCTGTGATGATGTGTGGTCTTGAGCCTTAAAATGAAGGCCTCCCTATAGCAGTACCATAAACTCTGCAGGCATAACTAAGCTTTCTTTTGTCCCAGAATGACAGCGCTTTTCATCCGTGTGACTGTGGTTTTTTGTTCACCCTGGGTAGGGATGTCAAAACTTTTTCATGTTATAGTGCCAGATCACTGTAAGAAAGAAATCAGTAACCACTGAACCGCTAGTTTATCTTTCTCTCTCGTGTACATTTAGTAGATAGCATCACTGTAACATTCCTCATTTTCTATAGCATCCTAAACAGGGTTGTATTACTTTCTAAATAATATAGATGGAGATAAAACACTCACTGAAAAAACAGTCAGACTAACCAATATGAAAGTGGGTAGAAAATTGCTGATCAAAAGTCCTTCATGAAATATAACAGCTTCAGTTGTCTTTTCAGGTAGCAGAGTACACACACACTAAGGAAAAATCATGAGTTTCAGTTTTAAATTTAATGAAGTCTAGTTCTATATTTTATTGCAGTTACTGCTGCAAGGACTCTTCTATGGCACAATCTTCTTCTATGAAGAATTAAAACTTCATCAGTCATATTTCAGAAGGTAGGCATCTTATGGAATATCTTATTTAACAGGTTGTAAAAGTATTTTTAATTTATGCTAATAACTTCAAGAACTGACTTTCTTTTCTTTTAAAGTCCTGGATTTTTGTACTGCTAATATCCAAATGCACTATATAAAACCAATATTAATAAGAAAAGAAAAATGTAGTGTAACAGATTTAAATAAGACTAATGTTAAAAGCCATTCAATAAAATTACAATTAAAAAAAATAGAAAAAAATCAGAAAATCACATCTTTGTGAGATTCGATAAGATTTGTGTGAAACATTGATAATACGATACTTAGGGCAGTATAGCGCAGGCTTTACCTTTATACTGTCTCTCAAGGCAATATTGCCACAAAACATAAGTATGTAGACTAAATATCTCTCATTTTGTCCTTAGCTACATGCACTATTATCCTGACTACTGATAACAGAAGTTTTATTAGTGACTATGATAGGGACAGTAGGTTAAGGTCAAAAATTTAATAAACAAAGTTTCAGGGTAATCAGCTGAGACTTGCTGAAATGCATAGATGAGCACTTTACTAGGAAAAGCCTCAATATGTTTTTAAAACTTGTCATTAATCTATTTTCTAGATGGATTTTGAACTGTGCCAACTATAGTTCATTTCATACTAAATTTGGATTATACTATGTAAATATCAACAAATACCAACAATTCTCTTAACTTACAGAGTCAAAATCCCGTAGATTGAACTAAAGCAAAACAGAGGAAGCCTGCAATGCTCCTCTTGTGTCATTGCAGATTTTTACCATAGCTCAGTTCCCAGGGAAGCAGATTCAGACTTTTCACAAGCACTAAATTCATTCTTGAAATTATTAGAGCACACTATCTTTTTTTTTTTTTAATTTTCTTTTTTTTGTTGGTTTGAAAAGGAAGTTGTTCCTGGCCTGAAACCTTACAAGCCAAGGTTCAACTCAAAACATATTTTTGGTTGAGTTACTGCAGACCATTTAAATTAAGGATTTATAATGGAATTGCTGACACAACCTTAACTCTAGATGTTTGAACGGCACCACTATAATTATATGAGAATTTAATGATTTCAGCTGCAGCTGAACTGACAAACAGCATAACCAAATAAACACCAACTTTTATACAGGCTATGAGTGAGGAAAAACATAGTAGCAGAGCTGGGTGTATACACTCATAAGAACCTGATGGAAATTTCAATAGGAAAAAATCAAGAATATTTGGCTATAAATAAATACCACCTTAATTTGCTTTTAGAGTGAAACAGAATAGAGTCACGATGCAATTACACAGTCCTCCTCTCCCTTTATATAAAAAGCATGTGAGACCATCCACAGAAACACAGGATGTGTTAAACTACAGTCTGACTCATCAATAAGATAAAAATAGATTTAAACTGCGAAACAAGAGCTGAGAGAAATGGGCTTAGTAGTGAGTAGCAGACAGGGAAAAATAAGAGAATTAAAGAAGGAAGTAGGAAATATTATTACAGAACATGCATTTAATTTCTAGCATTCTTTATTATATCATATATTAACTGAAATCTGCTCAGTGAACGTTGTGCACTCTTCTTCCAAAAGCAAAGTACACACATAGGCTTTTGTCCCAAAAATCCCACCTTTTGAATTATGACTTTGCATACATAACCCTGCTGCTATCAGATGCTGTTTCTGAAGAAAACCGAGTTTCTGATGTTAGCTAATAACTTTTTAGTTATATTGTTTTCCATTTTAATTGTGCAGATACCTCTTCTGTGACTTTTTCCTCTGCGAATTCACAATTCCACTTCACACCTTCAGAGTAGCATTCAGTATGTCTAACACTTTCTAAAGCGGACTTTCAGGAAGGTCTCTAACCTTATGAAAGTATATCTGTTCATACTTTGTTAAAACACTAGCTTCCCCTCCCTTTCAACTTTTTAAATTTTTAATTATCTCCAAAAGCCTTTATCTGGGCATCTAAACCTGTCAAGAATTTTTGTGCAACATACTATTGTTTCATCATATATCCAGATTCTCTTAGATCAATAGGAAATTATACCCTTATTGATGATACCCCAGAGGCTTATAGGATTTCATTTTGAATGCTTCAGATCAGAGAGCCATATCATTGACTTCAGAAACTATAGCATCAAATCAATATTTTTTGATTTCCACTATTTAACAATTCAATGTGGAGAGAAACACACAAAGGCATAAAGAATTATCAGGCAACAAACTAACAGGAAACTCTTCTTTCTTTGTATCCTCATCTAAAAAATCTTATTCTTCTTTCCCATTTAAAAGAAAATAGAAGTTCAACAGTCATATGCAGAATGATTTAAGAGGTTAAAGCTGAAATGGAGGCAAAACATATGTACGTGGGCAGAAAGTGGGCCTAAAATACTACTCCTAATATGTTTTCTAATAATATTTTCTAATAAAATTTAATTTCCTCATTGTTTTTACCAGTTTTTCAAGGTATAAAAATGCATATACACACAGCCACAGGAAGAAAAATCAAAGAAACATTAGTACTTCACATTTTTCTGTGTTTATGTTGAAGATAAATATGCAAAGAAAAGACAGTTGAGTGCACAACCTGTTTCTTGTCACAGATATGACTGTGTAGCCCTTTAGTTTTGAAACATTTTCTATCTCCAGTTCCAAAATAGTTATCTACTGAAACAAACCCCTAGGTACTAATAGTAATTGATACATATTTATTGTTTTGTTATGATGGAAATGAACAAAGCTCATCTCATTTGATACAGAGTAGATGAGATAGTACATGTTGCAATAATTTGATAGCACACTGCAGAATTGCTTTCCTTGATATCTTTCTTAATTATCCTTCCTTGATATAAAGGAAGACAAATTTTATTGGGTTTACCCTTTTTTCAGGAAGACTATTGATTCTTCATTATCATAAGATTGCTATATATTATATGTAGAGGGAGATCATATATTATAAATATACACAAATAATGTGGTAACCTACTGTAGAAAAAATTAATAGCGACGAGACTTCAAGTGGTTCAAAAACATTTTGATCAAAAAACATAACACAATCATGGCTTCCCAAATAATAAATTATATTTAAAATATTTTAATTGAAATTTAATATTTGCAATACAATATCCTAAATATTTCATATACTAAATATTTATATTTAAAGTTTAATACCCACCTAAAATACTTCGTATTTAATTTGACTATTTGCTGATCAGCTCTGCTGAGCATGCAGAAATTTGTCTCATTTTTTTCCCAAGGGTAAATGTTTAATTTGGTTTCTTTTTCCACTTTCTTGGATTTTAAGACTTAAAAAGTGAGGTAGACATTCAGACTGAAATCATAAAACCAGAAATTAACTCTTTTTGTTTGTTTGTTTATGTATTTCAGGACCTTAAGCAAAAAGTACCACCAGAAATGTTTGTTTTATACCTAAAATTCTGCTTCAGAACATGTCCAGCATTGCTTAAATTTAAATAGATGCTCTCTTCCTTTAACCTGTCCAACCTGGTCCGGGTGGACCTGTTCTGGCAGTGGATTGGACTAGATGATCTCCAGAGGTGTCTTCCAACCCCATATAATTCTGTGATTCTATGTGATCCAGTAACTCAGTTCTGTATTTTTGGGGCCGCTAAGACCTGATTCACTTAGTATATCCCCAGCATACCTAAGTGATTTGGTCTTTTAATGTACCCTGAACAGGAGTCTCTCATATCATATGTCCATAATCAATCATAATTGTTCAGTCTCCATAAGTGGTTAGCAGGGTCATTTGGAAAGCTTCCCAGAAGAGTGTCCAGACTCTGATTGGCACCAACCATCTAGACAGGGCTATATGCTCTCGGTGGTTAGAGAGCTAAGGCTAGGGGGAAGCTCGCTTTCAGTCTCTGTCACAAGGAATAAGTAACATAAACTACTTTAATATTGACTGTAGCTAAGACTGGAAATGAGGTCTAATCTCAGATGAGTACCCTGACCACTGAACTATAGATTCTGGTCCAGTGAATTTAATTATTCTATTCAAAGGTGTGCAGGAAGTACAAAGAGAGCCCATGTGAAATATGGCTGGAATCTGCTGTTTTCTACACCCTGTGATCTCTGTGTTCACACTCCCTCAAGCACGTGTGCAATTGTATCACTTTTATTCTCAAATCTCTAAGTTTCTTCTTATGCAGAAATCTTGGGGAGTTAATTCTGTTCTTCAGATGGTGGAAGAGATGTGCTTGCTGCATTTTGAAGCCACTAGCTTTCTGCTTAGGTTTAGGTCCAATGTTTTAAACCAACTTTGGTCTTTACACACTTTACGCTCCTTTATTTTCCGTTGCCTGAGGGAAGGAGTGATGTAATATAACAACTCCATACCAAATGTGACTTTAAAGAGAAGAGGCAAAAGCAGGGAGAAGATGAAAGTAATAGTAATAAGATCACAAAGTTCCATAAACCATTTATACGCACTGCTAACGTGTCCTGTTATATTATTTTTATCACTCCAGATTCCAAAGACGCCCATCTGCTTTTGTTGACTAGTTTCTGTTGCATTTCCTGGAAGCTGTTTGTTCTGAGAAGGGTAAGTGTGAATAATAGTCTTACATATTAATTCAAGGAAATTAGTAGAAGTGAGTAAAATACAAGGTCTCAAGTGTGTTAGTTAAGCAATGCCAAAGAGCAGATCTAAAATGTAGGGCAGCTTACAGTTCTCATGACAGGCAGCAGCAAAGCAGTTATTAGAATTTTAGCAATGTTTCTTCTTATTCTCAGAAAGTATGTAAACTGTAAAAATGAATGACATATAAGCTTTGCATCTTGGGCAATGTGTGATTAAATTACAGCAATTTAAGTTAAAATACAAGAAGAATTATCATTTTGGCTTGCTATTTGCAAAAAATATCCTCTCTTACTTACAGTGCTATAGATGTCTCTCTGCACCCCTTATCCAAAAGCATACAATTCCTGTTGGAGAACTCTGTTTGTTTTTCAACATCTCCTCTGAAAAACTGTATTGATTGCCTTTTATTTAGGTGTAAGACTTAGTAAAAGAGTTTGTTCTACGAAAGGACATAGCTTCTAAAAGCACTAATATGATGACAAAAACACAATGCAAACATTTTTAAAGTGGCTTCATGAACATTTGGATCTTTCCAGGGAGGATCCTTTAGTCTCTGAAATCACAGCTGAGCTCACGCTACTGCCTCCTGTTACTCCCCTACAGACCTTCCTCCTCAGCTTGGCTGTCTACTTTCTCAAAGTTAATTACTTTAAAACCTCTGCTGCACCTGACAATTTTGAGTGAAGGTGAGAAAGTAGATAAAAATTTACTAAAGGGGAGATGCCAGAACAATTGCTGGAAGGAATTGCTTCCTTAGTCAACCAGCTTTAAAAAAAAAAAAAGGGGAGGAAAAATAATATCACAAATCACTGTGACGCAGAACCACTGTTTATTTACAAATCAATATAGCCAGTGAGAGAACTTTGTGGGTCTTGCTGTTGCTTCAGAAAGGAATTGAATGAAAAAAAGTCTTTTTGCAAAGCTCACACAATGAAAATGATAACAAGCTAACCTGAATTTTTCGTATTAAAGCTTCTGTGTCTCATTATCTACAGCATTCATTAACAGATGGGTGACCCAGTCTTCCTTCTGTGTCCTTATGTGTGTTCTTTGGTCCCTTCTTCTTAATTTTGTTTTCCCAATTCTTCTCTAAATGTAAAATCCAAAAGCTACTCATGAGAGGAATTATTTCTGAGCGGCCTGAATTTTAGGTATGGGCTTCTTATACATCTCTTGTCTCCTTCATGCTTGCACATAAGAGCATGAAAAGTGATGGACAGAGAATTCATTTATTGCTTATGCTACAAATAAGCAGTTAGTCATCAAGAGAAGAATGATTTTCTAGTACTTTAAGACCTAAAAGTCATAAAGAGTCACCTTGTTCAGAAAAACCCCAAATCTACATGTCGCAGACGAAGCTGAGTAAAGCACATAGAGCAGATGATGAATGACCATCTTCTAGTTTTGGACAAAACTCAAACTTCCACTATAGCAGAGTCTTTTACACAGTGTCTCTCTGAGAGGATCAGATTAACTTTTACTTATATGTGTCATTCTATTTAGTGATTTTTTGTGATGTCTGTATTTACTCTTTGTCTACTGTTGGAACTCTCTTAGCTACTTCTAAAGTTGTGAACCCTTTTTAAGTAACTGATCATGTCATGATTGCTTCATAAAAGACACACTCAATATTTAAAATCTAGAATAATAAATAATATATCTTCTCAAGAAAATAACATTTCCTGCCTACATAAACATTCACATATATTGTAGAAATAGAAAAATCTCCTGACTGCACTGAAGCTGATATTTTGATTCTAAGAGATAGGGCAATCAGTTCAGGGATGAGAGAAAGAAAGTACAATATGCTTCAATAAGTTGGTCAATATGTTAATTTTACTTTTTTCTGATGGAAGCAGACATAAGAGATGTAAGAAAGACAAAACTGGACTCTTGAATAGTACTAGCTTTTCTGTAATTGTGGTGAGTAATCCTGTAGTCCATACTGCAGAATGCACATCTCATGCCCTCGGGCCTCACTTCCTCTCAGTGAGAGCTACCCAGTGTTAGCATACGAATATGACATCCTGTGCTTATTTTTCTTGGAGATAATTTAGAAATTCCAATTTAATTCTTATTCACCAGCTGCATCAGTAATGAAACCATTGTGTGCCACCTTCCATGACAGCTGGTTTACATAATACAGTACAGTCTAGGCTGTACAGGGGTCTTTCCCAGGGAGATACCCCAATTCAGACCTCTTCTTCTGAAGGAGATTATCCTGAAGGTGACATAGATGATCATTTACAACATGTCTCTTCCCTCTCCCACCCCTACAACCTCCAAACTGAAATTTCAATACAAACTAAAAGTGTTTACATGTTCCCCTAGAGAACCAGGAAAACAAGAAGAGAAAACTGCTGGGCCTTTAAATCTCATGTTCTATCAGCCATTTAATCTTTATGTTACAGCTATATTCTGACACCTTTATTTGCACTGAGTAACCAGTTGAAATATGTCTCAGAATCCAAAACTAAACTGAGAAATAGTTTGTAGCTGATAATCTTTCCAGTGTGTTTGAAACCTCTTAGTGACATAAAGGTGAAATGTTTTAATTAAGAGATTTACCTTAACGGTGCTATTAACAAATGTCTCATAAAACATTTATGGAAAACCAATTTAGAGCTACTGTACTATCATAATTACAAATTTTCAAAAGTCCCTAAATGCTTATTTACATAATAGACCATAATGGCTCTCAAGTGATCATTTATATCTGCCACATAAATAACATGCAAGTTTAGAAGCTTTTCACAACATGTGTTTTACTAGAAGTCTCAATATGCATGCAAAAACTTTGCTTGGCCATTTATGATATTAGCATATAATTTGGTTGTTTATTTCATGGTTTCTTAATTTTCTTTTTTCTGAAGAGAACCCTAGCAATTATTTTACTTTCTATTTTTATTCTTTGCACAGGTACTCCAGTCACTTGTTAGTATCTGTAAAACTTACAAAGAGGCATGGACTACCTGAGGGTGAAGTTATGATAACTGCAGTTTCAGAACTTACACCCTGCCCTAGTATGGTATGTCACAACTAGTCTCTGCCTTTTGTCAGTCTGACAGTTATGCACAATGCAAAATTAAAAACTGCTGTAGCTTTACTGAGTCTATTAAAAGATGCAAAAGACAATTAGGAGAAAGAACTTTTTAAATAAGTCTTTTTTGGCAAAATATAATTTTCAAGAGTGTTTTCAGAGAGATCAGCATGTCACTAAACATTTTTGTGTGGAGTTCCTTCTGAAATTAGATGGCAAGAACACATATGTTTCCTTGGAAGCCAAACAAGTGGATGAAGTAGACTGGCATTTTGAACTATCTGAAGATGAGAGATTAATTCAGACTGTATTGAGTAAGAGGTAGTACATAGGAGAAGACAGTACACAAGACATTTAGACTGCACACTTACAATTTACGCTGAATATTTAATCTTACATAAAAGAAAAAAGATTCAGTTTTCTTTCAAAAAAAAATTTGTCAACAGTGAAGACCATTAGTTTCTAGTCAGGACTAGTATTAGATTTTGACCACTGACTAATTTTTTAATGTGATTATAAACGAAGTGACTGTGTCATTATTATATATCTCCTGTTAGTATTTTCTTCATTATCTTCTTCAGCTTCCATATACTGGTTAGAAGATTGTTTAGTGGTTTGAACATACCAGATCATGATAATTTACTAAAATATAGCAAGAGAAAGTAGCTACAAGATGAAAGTTGTCAAAAAAGCTTAAGTTCCTGGTTCCATCTTGAAAAGGATGTCTGTACTTACCCAGAACATTGCTTCAAAAGACATCACCAGAGCTTTATTCAACAGTAGATGTATTTCTTTGACTAGTAATTCACCAAACAGTTGACATTATTATGCAAGGACCTCAAGTGACCTGACTGAATTGAGCATTTGCAAAACATAGCAGTGCATCTGGACACTGAAAACACTTTTTAATCTTCCTGTGATATACGTGACATTCTAAGGAATGTCAGAGATGCAGATAAAAATTAGGAGCAAAACACCTAACCGTTGTGCATGAAAATTGTACCTATGATGTCTGATGAATACTAAAAAACCCCAATATCTGCTGAACAAAATATAAATGGAAATATTTTTCCATTTATAGTCCTGTTCCATGACAAATAGAAGGAGCCTCATTGGAATAATTTATTATTGACTTCTGACTTCAGAATTCAATTCAACTGATTCAATCGCAGTTTAAAGAGTCATGGACAAGAGTATCCACTGGACAAATTGGAAAAGGTAATATTGTAGTTACTTTGAAAGACTGAACAGCAATGCTACCATTAATTACATTGTCAAGGAGACTAATAATTAAGAAATTCATATGTCCCTTTCTTATACAATTGCAATAAGCTTTTGCACCCTAGATCTACAACTACTTACCCCTTCTAAATCAGTGCAGCTAATATCTCTATACACAGAGGTACTATGTGTAAATGTGAGAGAGATCTAATGACACATCGAATAATATATTTTCTGAGCACCAAAGGAGAAAATATCTTAATAAGTCCAACTGAGCCAGAAAGACTACAAAGTGCTATTTACCATACTCTGACTCAGAGCATTGAAAAGTGAGTCTCATGAAGCCATGGATAAGAATTCTTTTGTACTTTGACTCAATTAACTTTATACAAGTTATATCAAGAAATGTATTTTTCTATTAGACTTTGTTTGTCTGGGTCAGTAAAATATTCTCAGTCAATTGAAATGGGCTGAGATGAAAAGCATTGGAAAAAAGGAAAATATTTCAAGAAAACATGCAGTGTCTTTCAAAATACTATATAAAATCATCAGCGTAATTAAGAAAAGATGTTTAGACTTAGATGGATAAGTAATAGTGAAAGGTAAATGGTGCTGGCAAAAACAGTGATATGAAATAGGTTGAAAATTCTAGTGACCCATACTCAAGAGCTCAGTTGTCTTAACACATATTCTTTTAGAAGAAAAACCAAAGGTAATCTGTAACCAAATATAGGTTTAACGACTGCTAAGGTACTTCCACATTTAAATTTAGTCAGTTGTCTAAGTAGGAAAGTGTGTGTACATGAGATAAACCTATCCTGCCATGACCCTGTAATGCATATAATAATTTTCTCACAGCTAACAAATGTTTACCCTGTGCTAAAAGTATAATGCATGTGAAAATAATTAATTTTTGAAAAATTCAAAGAAGTAACAATCAAGAATTTCAAACTGCAATAATCTTAATCTGTGTGTTTTCAGACCAGGTTACTTTGCTTTTAAATTCCTTCCTAACCACTAAAACAGGACTCTTTGTCATGGCCTAACTCTTCTGGATTCAGTACATCTATAGTGCTAGCTAAATGATATAGTTCCTGCCACAGATTAGTGAGGGTCTTATTTCCTTTTTCTTATTGGCAGAACTGGGCTTTAAATTGCTTCAAACTAAATGCTGCTAACAAATAGCTGGATAAAATAAAACAGTTGATAGCTCTTGTGTCAATAAATGATTACAGATTTTGAAGTTTTAAAAATTCAACTATAGTTCATAGAGATAATTTAATCTACGTTTTTAATCACCATATGTTTCCCTCTCAAACCATTCTTGTTCATTATACTGTCTTCACAATGGCTATCAGCAAAGTTGAACTTTTTAATATATGTTTGACTACTCTTGAAAATATATACAAACATTAAGAAGAGCAAATTACATGTTTGTGAGAAATAAAATTCATTCTCAGTCTCCTTTTCCAGTTCTTGAATTGACTCTGATTTCAGAGGCCATAATCTGTAATTCCTTAGTAGTTATGTATGTAATTTGATCCCAAATATGATAATTCTTTTAAATACCCTGATAGCAATCTGTTCTTCTTACTCTCCACAGAGAGATGAATAAGCTATTTAAAGTTTGCTTAACACTAAAGACCTGTGGAAGGTAAATATTCAGTTTTGTGGCTAGTTTTGAGGTTTTGCCTGTTGCTTTTGATCTGTAGTAGATTGTAAGACAATACTTTTAAATACAGTATCAAAGGTGGGGTGAAATATCTATGAAGAACTGACTTATCAAAATTGTCTCACACTCTTTTTCCATTTTCTTAAAAATTAAAAACTACCAGAGGCTCAAGATTTTAAAAAAGACCCTTCTTAGTGAAAATTTTGCTGAAGGCACTGTTTCTCTCTGACATATCACATTCAATAAATCAAAGTTTCAAACAAATTTCATTTTAGAAAAAAGATGCTCATTATCCCTTTTTATTACTATGCGAGTCATCTCACGGAAGAGCATTGTGGCTTATTGCACAGAGCATTAAGACAAAAATGAGAGGAAGAGACAAAAATTCCAGAATACAGTTCTCCTTTGTTACGTGTTCGTTCTAATGCCTTTCACAATATTGTGGATAGAAACTTATGCAGCTCTTAAGTGAAAAAATAATTTCTACCTTGTTAGCCAGCAGCTAACTAGAAACTTTTGCAAAATAGCATCTGTGTTTACATAAGCAGATGTTCCAAATACATTTGTAGGTGGTGCTGAGCATGGTAGTAAACACTCTGCAGTTGGGTTCTCCTCTATGCAAACACTGCCTCTGCCAGGTCAAGTGCAAATAAAAATTGAGTTATATTTGGCTCCAAATACTTTCTGAACTTTCAAAACACTACTGACAATCTAACATGATCTTCAGATGTCAAATGTTACTAACAGTGTTCTCTAGATTAATAAATTCCAATATTGCAACCAAGGATATTCATACTATTTTCTTTTAGCCAATACAGCTTCTTAAGTCTTAACAAAAAAATAAAACCCTATATTCAAACTTTAAATTAGCTAAAATTATGATAGAATTTAAGTGTTCTCCTTGAACCTTACAAGACCTGTATATGGGTGCTTTGCATTTTCACTTGCTCCTGCTAAGTGTGGTGCTGAAGAAAGAATGGCCGTTTGTCTATAAAAGACTAAAAAGAATTAATTCAACTCATATCAGCCTCTCAACTCTTTGAGAAACAGATTTCTGCTTTCCTCTTTCCTCTTTCTGTGAGTCCACAGCTTGTCTTCTGCCATTTCCATATTGTAAGTGGCTCCCAATCTGCAGACCTGAATTTGTTCCCCACTCCAGACATTCTTTTCCTCGGCCTTCTTTCTGTCTTTAGCCTGAATCTTACCTCTAGGTAGGTACAGATACATTGAAATGCTGGCCCTCGCCCCACTTTTTAGCTGCCATCTGGTCTTCTTTTGGACTATCATATTTCCTACTTCTCCTGGTTTTTGATCTTACCTCATTTAGACTGCAAGAACAGCTTCTGTCTTGACCTAGAACGTCATGCACATCTAATCTCTGAGCCTGGTCTTGTACTTCTCACATTCCTAATTTCACTGTAACCCTGAAAAAAGAACAGAAATTATTACCTTGTACTAGAATATTATTCTACATAATCTTTCCCCCTAATTATTCAGACTGAATGTTGGTAAACAATGCTCCTGGTTTTGTCTTCTCTTTAAAGACTATCACATATTCTTTTTCTGTAGATCTCAAAAAGAATCAGTACTACAAATTAGCTCTGAGTTTTCAGTTCTAGCTATTGGATTTTTCTTAACACTCAAACTGCATTATGGTATTTCCACGCTTATAATAAGGGATATATTTGTCATTGAGGTCTCTACTCCTGCACTAAAAATCATGGACTGTCTGTCTCATGACTATCAATTTAAAAATCAGATTGCAATAATGCATTTAATTTTCCAGCTAAACATATATTTAAATATTGCATGAACCAGGCTGCTTTCCAAAACACGTTTTATTAAAGCCAGCTGTGGAGTAATTATTGAACATGGTAAAAATGGCTTTTGAGAGTATAACAATATGACTTTTGTCCAATTTTGATTCACACACTCATCTTTGACTAAATACCACGTTCCAAGAACTCACTCTCTTATGGAATGGAGTCTCTCAACAACTTCATAAACATAGTTTCTGAGAACTGCAGGAATCTAGGTCAAGGACTGGTTATAGCAGAATTTACTCACATAAAGGAATATGCTTTTTCCTAAATAAATAATGTGCCTTTAAGAATCAATGAAAGCAAAATAATGAAGAAAGCACAGGCAAGGCAATTCAGTTTGAGAATAAAAATATACAATATAAAATGCAAACTATATTGCATATATAATTTCATTTTACAGAAGAAAAATGTTTTCTTTCCTTGGGATTTGTAGTCTAATCACATTCAGACAGCGATGCTATATATTTCTGGTGGGGTTTCCACCTTCTATGTGCTTCTCAGGCACATTTAGATGTATGTGCTTGTACCATATGAATTTCTTACATTCATTTGCACGAACATCTGAGACTTTAAAGTCTAAATGATAAACAATAGTCTCCAGGAAGAGCATCACCTAATTTTGAGTTCTTTATGATTACTCATATATTTTCTGAAAAAATAAAATTCACTAGTCTATCAATAACAATCTATTTGGTTCTGAATTTGCATGCTAATGGACAAAAGTATTTAAATTTCTTCAGGCATCTATTGCTGGATAGATAGAGTCCAGCTGCTCCCTGTTAAAAATGGTGATTAGAAATTAATATAACTACCCCATGCATTCACAGCTTGAGAGTTGTAATATATAAAGAACAATCATTCCTAAAGGAGCCACACTTGTGAATGCTGCATTTAATTAATACCCAAGGGAAAGAGCAAAAGAGGAGGAGGAAAAGTGCTGCAGCTGAATTTATTCTGAAATTGTAGTGATGTTAAACATTGTGTGCCAGGTTTAATGGCATGAATTCATCTAGCTAGAAGAGTGTCTTACTCAGAACAAACGGTGCTGTCTGCCTTCAGGAAACCAGGATTTTGAAGTGAATTTGGGAGTGCACTCATAGTAGTATTTTATTTTCTCTATTGAATTGTGATAGACCTGCCACCACAAACACCCAAGCTCCTCCTTCTATGCAGATCAGCTTTGTGCATGGGCTTTACAGAATTCTTTACCTGTAGCAATGTCTTTAGGCTAGTGATGAGTAGGATGCCAAGCAGCAGCAATTTGTACAAGTCATACAAATCATTTATGTTGACTCTGACACTTCCCTTTTTATTCCTAGCTGCTACTAGCATGTGTGAGAAGATAAAAGTATGTGTGGTGTGAACTGAGTACATGCAACAGCTACATTTAGAAAAAGCAAATAGTGCATCAGCTTAAAGTGAAAGATTGAAATCTCATGCTCATCCAAAACAAATGTCTTTGTATTATAGGGAGAGATTTGAACATCACTGCAGAGATTTAAAAGTTTTCAAAAAAGGTAAATATAGCAAAACCAACAAAATGCTACTATATCTTTAAATCATAGAATCATTCGGGTTGGAAAAGACCCCTGGGATCATCGAGTCCAACCATCTGCCCGACTCTACAAATTCCTCCCCTACATCATATCTCCCAAGAACACGTCTAAACGACTCTTAAACACATTAAAGGAATGGGGACTTAACAACTTCCCTGGGTAGCCTATTCCGGTGTCTGATCACTTTTTCTGTGAATAATTTTTTCCTAGTGTCCAGTCTAAACCTACCCTGTTGCAGCTTGAAGCCATTCCCTCTCTTTCTATCACTAATTACCTGTGAGAAGAGACCAGCACCGGCCTTTTTATACAATGTTTTTTCAAGTAGTTGTAGAAAGTGATGAGGTCTCCCCTCAGCCTCTTCTTCCTCAAACTAAAGAGCCTCGGATACTTCAATCTTTCATAAGATTTATTCTCTAGGCATTTCACCAGCTTTGTTGCCCTCCTCTGAACTCACTCCAGCACCTCATCATCTCTCTTGTGTTGAGGTGCTCAAAACGGGACACAATACTCAAGGTGTGGCCTCATGAGTGCTGAGTACAGGGGAACAATCACCTCCCTACTTCTGCTGGTCACACTATTTTTTAGATAAGCCAGGATGCCGTTGGCTTTCTTGGCCACCTGGGCACACTGCTGGCTCGTATTCAGCCGCTTGTCAATTAGAATCCCCAAGTCCTTTTCTGTCAGGCAGCTTTCCAGTCACACTTCCCCAAGCCTGTAGCAATGTATAAGGTTGTTGTGGCCCAAGTGCAGGACCTGGCACTTGGCCTTGTTGAAGCTCATACCATTAACGTTAACCCATTGATCCAATCTATTCAAGTCTCTCAGTAGAGCCTCCCTATCCTCATGCAGATCAACGCTCCTGCTTGGTGTCATCTGAAAACTTACTGATGATACACTTTATGTCCTTATCAAGATCATCAATAAAGATGTTAAACAGAAATGGCCCCAACACTGAGCCCTGAGAAACACTTCTCGTGACCAGCCACCAGCTAGATTTAACACCATTGAACACCACTCTTGGGGACTGTCCACCCATCCAGTGCTTGATACAGCAGATCATATGCTCATCCAGGCCAGTTTTGCCATGAGAATTCTGTGGGGAACAGTGTCATATGCTTTTCAAAAGTCTAGGTAGACAATATCCACAACCTTTCCTTCATCCAATAATTGGGTCATCTTGTCATAGAAGGAGATCAGGTTCGTCAGGCAGGACCTGCCTTTTATAAACCCGTGCTGACTAGGCCTGATCCCCTGGTTGTCCATTATATGACTTGTGATGGCACTCAAGATTATCTGCTCCATGACCTTCCCTGGTACTGAGATCAGACCAACAGGTCTCTAGTTTCCCAGATCCTCCCTTCTGCCTTTCTTGTAGATGGATGTTACATTTGCTACCCTCCAATCCAGTAGGACCTCCCCAGCTGCATGATTAATTAGTACAGCAGAAAGCACCTTCATATGCATGCCACAGGGAAGATTAGCCATTGCCGCAGTCCCAAGCCAGGTTCTGTTCGGACTGGAAGTTGCATCTGGAGGAACACATCTTTCTGTGAAGACTGAGGGGGGATCTGATCAATGCCTATAAATACTTAAAGGGTGGGTGTCAAGAGGATGGGACCAGTTGTTTTTCAGTGGTACTCAGTAATAGGACAAGAGGTAACAGGCACAAACTTGAATATAGAAAGTTCCATCTAAACATGAGAGGGAACTTCTTTACTTTGAGGGTGCCAGAGCACTGGTACAGGCTGCTTAGAGAGGTGGTGGAGTTTCCACCTCTGGAGATTTTCAAAACCCTCCTGGATTCCTGTGCAACCTGCTCTAGGTGGACCTGTTCTGGCAGGGGGGTTGATCTAGATGATCTCAAGAGGTCCCTTCCAATCCCTTATCATTCTGCGATTCTGTGAACACAAGAACAGGACAAGAACAGGGTCAGGTTCCACCTGCACAACTGTTGTTGCTGCTTGGTAAACTGGTACAGAAGAATCCCCAGATGAAGCTATCAGGCATAAGCCAGTTCTCATGCAGCAGGCATCTTAGGAGAAGCAGACCAGACTGGTGTCAGTGAAAGAAACCCAAGGGATCAGGAAGAACACTGACCCTTACAGCTGCTTCCATCCCTAGCACAAAGGAAATTGCTACAAAGGCTGGACTTCTTTGTTTGTCATTTTTTCAAAACTCAGCTGCTAATTGATACTTGAACAGAACACTAAAAACAAAGGTCCTTTTGTATGAGTGGGAGCTTATTTTGTTGAAATGAAAGTCTGGGAAAATAGAAAAGTTCAAGCCCAAATATGTATGTGTGATCACATCAGTAAAAATTTACATAGTGCCAGTACAGCAATATTATTTTAATACGTAGATACAAAAAGAGTAGTGTATACTTAAATACCAGGCTGAAGTGTTATGTGATTTAATCTTTGTCCTTTAACTATGAACAATGTGAACACAGAAATACCTGCAGATGGGAACTGCCAGGGACAAAATGATGCAAGCAGTGAGCATGACTCAAGGAAACCTCTCCTGATTTGGCCCAGAGCACTGCAATGTTGAGGAGCCTCCAACTCTACTCAGCACCTTGGCCATGACGCTGGGGCACACCCCTGGTCTCTGCAGCTCGTCTCCCTGAGGCAGGAGGCTGTCATGGAGGACTGCATCACCCCTGAGCCTCTTCTCACCTAAATTTTTGCTACGCTTTTTATTTTCCCATCTGCACGACCAATCAGCAGCAAGTCCCCAGCTCTGCCCAGCCCCAGGCTGGGCCCCACAGTGCCAGCTCTGGTCCTGGGGGAGCCTGTGCTGACTGTCCCAGTGTCCATCTGGGCAAGGACTTGTCCTGCTCAGTGGGGCAGCTTGGTGCAGCCAAAGCCCTAGTGGGTCCGCCAGGCTCTGTGCCTTGGAAAACTGTCAGGGGACATCACAGACCTCAAGACTGGACCTGGACACCTCCCCATGGCCACCAGCAGGACAGGGCTGTCAATGCAGGCTCTAGGCAGAGTGGAGGGACATGCGATGTGATACAAATGACAGTGCTGTGGTCACCTAGGCGTGAAATGGGATGCCCATCAGACATCTCAAAGGATATGCCCTCACTTAACTTAAACCATCTACCCTAGATATCCAGACCAAAATAACTATTTTTGTGCCCAGTGTAGCAGTGGGTGCCTCTGTAGGACACCCTTCCTGAGGACAGGTATCTTTCCTTTGAAAATAGACTCTCCCCAGTCTATTCCCAGATTGCCTTCCGTATCCATGTTTATAGGCAGCATGCTGAAGCTTTTTGTCTTTTATTCATAGTTTAAAAATGGTCCCACTTGAGCAGCACTCAATCTGCAGAAACACTGCAGTGTTGGTCTTGGTCCTTCTTTCTTCCTGGGAATACTATGGCAATCAGCAAGCAAGTTTGGTTTCCATCTTGAGATGGTATTTCCACCACAGCTAAAGCATGCCTTTTCTCCTTCAGATTCTTTCACATTAGTTTCAAATTTCACCTTCAGGAGTAATGCAAGGGATGACATTCAGCTACAGGCAAATTATCTGTGACACAGAGCTTCATATAAACTACCTGCATACATCTTCACCAAGGATCCCTCCCACAGACCACAGCCTGCATTGAGCTCCCTATTACTTCACATTTGTTCATCGTCTTCATGAGCTGTACTTGTATCTTGTCTGCAGTATAAAAATATCCTCCGAGTCAGCTTTCGGAAACCATCTGCTTCCTGCGGTAGAGAAGTAGTTCTTGGGACCAGGATTCTTGAGAGCAGCTATTTTTATGCTGCGGTGACTACTTCAGTTTACAGGCTGCTGTAGCTGTATTGCCCTTACCAAAAAAAAAGTTTGACTTTTTGCCCAGTTTCTCCTTAAACAAAAAGGCCAACCCGCAGGCCCTGACATCTGTTGCGGTGTGGCAGAGGGTGATGCGATTCATTGAAACGCTAAAGCTGATGGTTACTCAAGCAAATGAATATAAGAATGCTCTTTGCAGCTACGGGAAAAGGATTCCAGACCATGTGACTCCAACATATTCAAAGCCTGAATCAATGACCTTAGGGCTGATCATAAATTGATGTTTAAGCCTGATATTTTGAATTTATCTTTGTCCAGCTAACATTAGCAGTTTTCCTCATGTATCAATAACAAAACAATGTCTCAGTAGCACTACAAAACCTCATCACCATGAGCAGGAAAAAAAAATGTTTTGACCACCCCTTAGAAAACAGAGCTACCTGAAGTTTCTGAAAGTCTCTGTTGTGATGTCACCCTCAAGTAACTGTAACACAGTACCAATGAGATATGCAAGTGTAAAGTAAAATCAAACCTGTTCTGTAATCATATTAGTTGCATTCTGCATTTGTTCGGTGTTATAAATTAATAACTTTTTAGCAGGTTTTTGAGGAAGATTTCCCCATGTACTATGCATCAGGAAATGGCAAAGCCTCTGTGATATTCTGATTTTTCTTTTTCAGTAAGGCTTAATGGAAATGGTAAAAAGAATAACATAATAGTAACAGTATATATTTTGTTTGTAGGGAATTCGAAAAGAATTTAATGATTTAGATTCCATAGATTTTTTTAACTTCTCCTGAAAAAGCAATAAGACATCTGTGATATTCTAATTAGTCTAATGAAATTACAAATATTGTTCTTAAAATAAGATATTTTCATTCTAAAAGTCTTGCTGCAATTCCTAATGCAACACTGACTGGTGGTTCATGAGAAGAAGGAAACCATTCCAAATCTGTAGAATTTGTCTTTTTCCATGTGCAACCACTATGTCCTCTAGACTAAAAAAGAAATAGGACAAGCAACTATACCACTGAGACTGAGAGTTGCACTCTCTGACTCAAAATTCTTATTAGGAAAGAGAGGCTAACAGCACTCCTAAAGACGTTGGGAGGTTAGCTGATAGTTGTACAATAGCGATGCACAGATAAAATACCCTGTTTACCTTCTGTCACATCAAATAGTTTTCAAAAGAACCATATAGTGATTGTGGGTTGTATGTGTAGCCTTTAAAATGCTACAATTTTTGCTTTTCTGCATTCTTCTCAGGCTTAAATGTCACTTTCTTGATGGTTCATTGGCTTTCACGGCGAAAAGGATAGGAATCTGACATGACACTACAAGAAGTATGGTACAACAGACATCTATGCTGCAAAACTCTTCTTCGTCCCAAAGAGAAACTGTCTATTTCTCAGTGCATATGCATTTTCTTTAAATTAAAAAAAAAAAAAGAAAGAAGGAAAGAGATAGAATAAAGAAAAGGTTGAAATACATTTTAACTTTGACCATCTAATCATGGAGTTTGTAGAAATGGCAGATACCAATGAAAGGTATTGATTTCAGTTCACCTGCTATTTTTCAAGTCTTCCAAAACAGAGAGGGTATAAATACGTATTATTTTCACTAGCTGGTTTTATGAACTTTTTAAGATGTTAATATCTTATTAACCTGTTTAGGGGAAGCATCTCATGAAACAGCTGAGAGAAATTTCTACGAATCCTTAGATAAAAGACAAGCTCCAGTATTTGCATGCTTGTGAGAAAGAAACAGAATAAGCGACCTTTCTAAGTCAAAAGCTATCATTCAGGAAAAGAAAATAAAGGGGAGATGCCATTTTTTCATTAACTTTTATATTTTCTTCTTTTAGCTGTCTGTGCTATAAGAATGCCTATACAGTTGATGTTTTGAAAAGGAGCAATTTGACTGATTAAACCAGGCTGCTGCACTTTAAATATGCAAGTGGTTACCATGGCAACAGTTTTACTTTGACACACAGCTTATCTTGTTCTAAGGAGTGCAGCCTGTTGTTATGGCAATGTGGAACACCACTATTTTTCCCCCAAAGAAGCGTAACACAAGATAATAAAACACTAGTTAAAATTACTTCAATGATTAAAAATCTAAACCTGATTCAGAATGTTGTAGAATGCTTCAGTTTCTCAAATGTAACAAATAGAAATTGACAGGAACAGAGAAAGAAAGAATCAGAGTTCACAAAGAAATAACAATAAAGGATTGTATTTTATAACACTTAAAGGCAAAGGTAGATTGTAGAGGCATGTTGTAACAGATGAAATTTCACTTGTTAATCCACTGTTTTCTGCCTTCCTGAAGAAACACATTGCTTCTTGTCTTGCAGTTTTCTTCATGAACAAAATCTAAATATATAGATATAGAAGGACCAATGCAAATTAGCCCCTGGAGCTCCTAGCATTACAAGAATATTCTAACTGAAATTTTATAAACTTTAACAGTAAATTATCAGAGTTCTGCCCTAAAATAAACCTATTTCAAAAAAAAAGAAACATTGTTTAAAAATCCTAAATGTACATGCTTCTCCCTACTGATAACAAACATTTTATATTAGATACTAAGTAATCATGCAGAACCCTGCATATATTAAATGAGAAGGAAATCTATATGCCTTTTCCTACAGGTGTATTAAATAAGTCCCTAGATTTAGATCTTTGGAAAAACTCAATTCATGCTTAAGCAAGAACTGGAATGGACCTGGGAGGAGAGGAGAGATCTCAGGGACATCCAGCCATACAGAACCTGGAAATAAAAGAAAATGAGGAAGAAACTTTGATTCAATTATCCAGTTACCAAAAAGTAGTAGAAGAGGGCTCTGCATTGAGTAAATAAGCGAAGTTAGGGTCCATCTGCCAAAGTAATTTTGTGATGAAGTAGCCATATACTTTTGAAAAGAAGCATTCACTTACAAATTGCTCAAATTCTGAAGTAGAAAAGCCCAATGTGTTAGTCCTATTTCCACTCATTTTCTTGTAGAAAACCCAATTAAAGAATTCCACAAGGAAAAAGAGGTCAGCAGAAGGTCCTCAGAAGAGTCTAGGAAGGACAAATCTCTTCTTAACATCTGCCATTGAGTAAAGGGAAGTAGTTTTATCTACACGGGTGCTGTTCTTGGGTTTGATTCCTGTAAATATATTCAACATCATTATATTGGTTTCTTCCAAATCTTTTTCAAAATCATAATAGTTTTATTGCTTTAATTGAATGGTTCATCTAGTTCAGTATTATGTCCCACAACCATAAGAAAAACACTTAACAGAAACTGCAGTCAGGGAAAGAAGACCTAGTGATCATCTGTCATTTCTTTGTTTTCAGCTCAGGGGATTTCTTTGGTCTGTTTTAATTTGTCTGTTTAATAACCTGCCACGGATCTTTCTTCCAACTGCATAAATTCACATTAGCTTCTTCCATCCACAGTGTTTCTACATCTGTGCCCATACGTACATACATCGACTTATATATAGCAGCGAGATGGTACAAGACTTTTTTTCAGTAGGAATTTTATCCTTTCTCCTCTGGAAATTTATTGATAACATTCAGCTGCTCCTTGCCTCAGTAAACTATTTACTCTAGATACAAAATTTCCCACCATTCTACACTGCATCTGGAATAACTTACAATGCTTCTCAGTTGTCTGGAAGATAATGGCAAACCAGAGATGAAATTTGATATTAGGAAAATGTTCTTTTTCTGCAAAAAATTTCATGATTCAGTGCAGTACTCACATTGCCTAGATTCAGTTTAGATCCAATACACATAAGGACATAACCTTCTTCTCAGCATTTTCTACTGCAGATTTTAAACTCATTTACACATCCCTCCTTTTAAAGTGCTTAGTTGTCCCTACATGTGTTGTAGAGGAAATTGGACATTTTTAAGTTAAATGTCACCTAAGTCCATCTCTTTTTACAAGTTTAAGTTGTAGCAGGTTTGGAAAATTTTGCCGGAAATATGTAAGTTTGTTTGAGTTGTATAAGTAGTCTGTTTTAAGTTATACTCTATATTAATTTTTCAGTATTTATACTGTTCTGGGATAGTTGCTGGCAGTTCTCAGTATCCCTATCATTCTTTCAGCTTTTACTATGAAAAAGAATATATTTACTACATGAGATTTATCAACTGAACTTTGAAATCCCTCTTTTATTTATTTTTTAGATCAGATCTGAATGTTTTGCCTCAGGCCCCTCTCTTGTTCTTTGCAATAGCATCAAAGTTGCTTTGAATTTTCCAATTAGTTTCTTTAAAACACTGTTATTGTCTTGCTATAATATGTCTTCTCTCCTCTCTTCTATCCCTTTTTTTCCCCTCTGATACCTATCAAGAAGCCTAAGAACTATTAGTCCTAGTCTTGTCCTCTTTCTGGTGGTGTCTGTGAATTTAATTTCTTTCTGAGCTTGTACCTTTGAGAGCTTCATTCCCTCCAGCGTTCTGCCTCCTTATTTCTGTTTCTCAGTTTTTTCCAGTCTTCCATATGATACATGAAGACAGACGTGGTTTCAGATATTCTTTTCATTTAAGAAAATGCTGCTGTTGTTTTCATTGCAGAGCATATAGATTTGAAAAGACAGTGCAGGAGCCATTTCCTGTACTTCATGTATCCACAGAAAGGAGGGGAAAAACTCAGTCTGAAGCATTTCAGTGCAATGGTGGATGTAGCTTACAAGAGAAAATATAGATGGCTGGCCATGACAAAGGTAGCAGAGACAGCTAAATGTCTTTTGACTGTCATTTTATGGGTGACTGCAGATGCATGAGAGGCAGATGTTTTCCATTTTGCCTAGAGCTACACAAATCTGTGAGCTGGAAGTGAACCCGTACATGAAAGAATAAAACAGTGGTCAGCTCATACAATACTTCAACAAAGTATTTGGCAGTTTTAAGCACTGGCAATAATAGCTATTATATATATATTATATATACAGGCCTATGAAGCAGAGGATTGCTATTTACCTCTGTATTCAAGCAGACAGAAGAAACCCAGACTCAGGAGTGAAACACCTCAGCAGATGCCTTTGAACCTCTGGGCTAACTTGCCCAGGCCATTCAGAAAAGCAGTAGCAAAAGGCACGATTAGCACTCAGAATCTTGCTGGGCATTACCCACCATCAAGCCCATAGGTGAGATGCTGAAACTTTCAGTGCCACCCCTACTCTCAGACCTTCCCATCAGTGAAAATTCAGCATTAAAAGGAGGTTTGAATTACAGAGGTACAGTACTTCCAATGGTTATGCAAGCAGACTGGGGAATGTGGTTTATATTCAACATCTGACAAATTCATCTTATGGTTAAACATATTAAACAACAGATTCTAAGTTTCAGATTGTTTCTTGAAGCTACTTGGATGTAAGTCTCATGCATTTCTAATTAGAAAGTTTCAGCAATATAACTGTTCTTTCTGAAATTAAATTTGTTTATTACTTACATCTATGATTGTTATCACTGCCTTTCTACTTTCTCTTTAATTCCTGTTCTTTTAGTGCTGTGTTTTGCTTGTCATGTCCTTTCTCTTCTATACTTCTTTGCTTTCATTTTTCAGCAGCAAATTTAGGAATTTAGCATGCCACAAATAAGGCTATTAAAATGCCATTTAATGTGATTATAACAGGAGATCAACAATTGACAAGAGAGAAGAAATATATTTTACTCATTGGTTCAATGAACAGTTAATTGCTGATAAATACAAGAACAATCTCTACCAAGACCACATCTAATTTCTGAATACAACTATTAGTTGTATGATGAAATCAGTAGATTTTAATTTTTTTTTTTAGCTTTTACAAGGCAGCCATACAGTCAATTAATAGATGCACTGTTTGCTCAAGCTAAGAAAAAAAATATGGAAGCTTTTCTTAGTAAAAAGAAAAGATAAAACCTTTAGCTCTGAATCTTATTTGTGCCTACATCTTTAGATCACTGCAACTGATGTCCAACTTTTCATTTATAGATGATCATTACCATTATCACATTCTCTAACACTGTCACAAATGCTTACCTCACTAGTAAGCCTGGATGCCTCTTTGCAATTACACTGAACAAAATCCAATTGCAGAAGGAATGCTGGTGAGCATGATATAGATTTACAGCAAATTGAAATGGCATTTCAAAATTTTGCTAGATCCTTTCTGCTCAGGCCAGTCCAATTACTCAGCTTGTTCTCATTACCTCCTTTGATATAAGCAAGTGATGGTTTGCTGCTGTGCATATTATCACACAGAGCTAGCATCAGA
This sequence comes from Nycticryphes semicollaris, assembly GCA_013400055.1. Taxonomy (NCBI): domain Eukaryota; kingdom Metazoa; phylum Chordata; class Aves; order Charadriiformes; family Rostratulidae; genus Nycticryphes; species Nycticryphes semicollaris. Next base: position 333,149 of record VXBJ01006798.1, read on the forward strand.
GTGCAGTTGCTTTATGGAGAATCATTTCCACAAGGAGAAAAAAAAAAAAAAAAAAACAACAAACCCAATGCTGTGCAAACTGAAGGTGGACACCATAGAAATGTGGTCTTAAATCTCACTTGAAGAGTATGGATGGGCATGAAAAAGTAAATTTGCCAAAACCATCAACCTTTCAGATTTCTGAGTCAAGATGGACAGTAGACCATCATCTCTGACCTGATGTAGGTGTTCCTTCTCTTGCAGGGGGATTGGACTAGATGATCTTTCAAGGTCCCTTGCAATCCCTGAGATTCTGTGATTCTGTGATTACTGCTACTGCTCCATTCTGGGTCACCAATAGCAATGAGATTTAGAATCAACGTCTATTCCAAATAGTAATTTTACTTGTTTATTGACCAGACTATTTTTTTTAATAGCGGGACATTAGAGATGATGCATCTTTCAAAGTGTATATGGGCTAGAAGTAATGAAGTAAGCAGGAACAACTTTTAACCACACTAGAAACTTGCAACATCAGCTGTAGATGATACAGAAATCTTTAGAATAACAGTGCAATGTGCCTCCATCAAACATTGGAACAGGCTGCTCTGTTCCACAGGGCAGTGGTTGAGTCACCATCCCTGAAGGTATTTAAAAGACATGTAGATGTAGTCCTAAGGGACATGGTTTAGTGGTAACATGCAATACTAGGTTGACGGTTGGACTTGATGATCTTAAAGGTCTCATCTTGCCAAAACAATTCTATGATTCTGTGCAGCTTCAGGTGCATATATATGTATATATAAAACAGAATGATTCTCAGGGGACACTTGACTTCTGTATCCCTGTTACTAATTTTATGTTCCTTCTCACTGTTTTCTACTCACTTCTCCACATCCCTTAGCTCAGCATCCTAATATCATTCAAAGAATACTTGTAGCTTTACTCAGTCATTCTCAGTTGCCTTCATGCTCCAGAATTGGCTGAAGGATGTCATAGGAAAGGTTGAAGACCTGCTAGCACACAGGATTCTGTGTACATATAGAAAAAAATGGAGGTCAAAGCATCCCAAAACCCCAATAAAATATGATTTTCCTTTCTTCTGGGGAAATTAGTGTTTGGAAATTCTGTGACATGCAAAGAGTTACACAAAATTAGCCTGTTAAAGGACATAGGTGTGGTTCAGAAATGGGAAAATAAAAGGTAGGAATAATTGTGAAATTGCTGTTTCCTTTTTTAGAAATGGATATATTAACATTCAATGTCTTATCAAAAAATAAACACTTGACTAAATCCATAGGTGCAGGAATAGGGAAACTTATTGGCTTCACAGGCAGGCCCTCCTTGAAAAAAACAGTCATTTGGCAGTGGGGAAATTGACTGGATTGATAGTGATGACAATTCATGGAAATACAGAGGACAAACTCAAGAATAGAAGGGATGTTCCATCCTCTACCCCTGACCAGCAGTGACTGTGCCCCTCCTCCTGTCTTTGTTAATCTGAACTGTGCAGAAGTGGAATATCTTTTATCTCCTCACCCACACTTTCAGAATCAATTGCTTAGCTTACGTTTCTGAAAAGGTGAACTTCAGGCAAGCCTCAAGATTGTATATTGAAGCAGCCAAGAAGCATCTGGATGCTTCATTTTGCTAATTTATCTGTAGAAACAGTGACAGTGAATAGAAGGTAAAAATGGGTGTGTACATTTGGGAACTTAGACTATTTTAAGGAGATTCTTTAGAATATGTCTTTCAGTGCCCTAATTTCTCATTCTCCAGTTACACATGATTAATAACAGGCTTTGTTCTATTCACAGTCAAGGCCTTAGCAAAATTTTCACTAAATTTAGTAGAAGCAAAATTATACAACTGCTTAATTTGTGTAACAATTTGTATGAAAGTAATATTTCCTACCATGTTTGAACTACTCTTTACCACCTACTTCTTCCAGTGAATTTATCTTTTAAAGAATGCAGTTTAATAGTATGTTGCAAGATGTAACAATACACCTTTGATATTATATTGACATTAGGTTTTGTGCATTATTATAAAGGGAACACTAAAAGTCATGTTACTCTTCCACCACTCTGTCTCTGCTGCTCTTGTTATGGGAAATCATCGTGGCAGGCTGAGCTCTGAAGACTTTGGTTTGCTCTATTTATATGTTAGTGATGTCAGATGGTGGTTTGACAAGTCATTTGATATTTGAGAAAGTAATTATATATTTTCAGGGTTGATATTTTTCTTTTTAATTGCAGGCTGGATTTGCTATTTTGAGGTTTTCAGAAAGATCTTTATGCTATTTATTTTTTAGTATTATATATTGATTGAACCTATTTTGCCTTAAGCATGAAAAAAAGTGTCCTTTCCTTTCTATTCCCACAATGAAGGTGTACTAGAACTTTTTTTTCCATGATTGCTTCTGATAATTAAACAGGATTTTACATAGCTGTTTCTCCCTCACAACTCAGGACTATGTCTGTATTACACAGTGCAATGTTATCACCAGACAATTAAATTACTGGAGAAAGCATTAGCAGAGATATGAGGACTAATATATGATAAATAACCCTGGGTTTCTTTTTCAGGTAACGTGTCTACAATGCCTCCAATACTCAAGCCAGCAGGGATGCTAGCCATAACACAGCACCTGGTATATGGGTATGAGCTTAGTTTCTTCTGATTAGTCTCCCAGCCTTAGTGAAACAAATAAACATTGTTAAAAGGATAAAAAACATTGTTAAAAGGATAAAAAACATTGTTAAAAGGATAAAAAAAATGCTGCAAATACTTTTTTTCCGATGCACTCTCAATAATTTTTTTGAAACAAGCGAAAGAAACTTAAGAAAGTAAGCTTGATGCAAGTTTAAGTGGGACATATCTGGAAGTCTACCACAATAGGAAAATTCTTAAATAGTTATTGGTTTTAAGCAATGGTAGTATCTCTTTTAGCAAATGTTATCTCTTTTAGCAATGGTATCTCTTTGAGCAAATGAACATACTAATGAATTACTTAAAAGCTGGGCTAAGAACACACAATGGTGATATCTCATATCTCTAAGTTTTGTCCTATTTCTCTTCCCTATTTGTTCTCTTGCAATATTCATAATTGTTCCAGTGGGAGTAAAGCAAGGCAAATGCTCTGCTCATGAGAATTACACTTGGACAGACCATTAGTCAGAGTGGATGATGGATATCTCATTGTCTTCCTTATTTCAGCATTTAGGGCATATGAATATTACTGAATTGACATTGATCATATTGTTTTCAAATAATGGAAGCACAGCTACAACATGTATAGACTTCTGTCTGTCTGTTAACTAAATCAGTGATGTAATTATACACATTATGTCTCTAAAACTGGCCTGCCTGAATTTTTTTTTGGAAGAAAAAAAACCTCACATTTGGAATAAAAAATTCGGTCTTTCCCATAAACAGAATTTTAGTGTTAAAAATAAGGAAGTTTGGCCACTGAATCATATATGTAATTTATCCTAGGCAGAATGTAAATGAAACATATTAGAACAAATATTGCAGGTACTTGCAACGAAAGCTTCTTTACAGCCATTATTTCATACAACCATACGCCTATACATTCCATATGTAGCTTCAGACTACTAAAGGCTTTGGGAAAGAATAATGTGGTAGTGAAAAAAAAAGAAAAAAATAATTGCAAAAACTTCTGTCTTGATGAAAAATGTTTTTCAACTGTTAATATATTCATTTATACCAGTTAAAAAAGAAACTAGGTGAGATTTTTTTTCTGCTATATTTTCCAAATATATGTAAGAATTTTCTAAAAGATCTTTTGGCATTTTGCAACCAGATAAGGTCTCCAATAACACCAATAACATCTCCTTACCATGACAATAGCATTATTTAAATTACGTACACCAAGAAGTAACTGGAATGAGCAAAGATCCCAGTCTAATATGTTCATATCCTGTCACCTTTTATTGAAACTGAATTTTGCGAAAGCTTAACTCACAGAAGACAGCTGGCTTTTACCACTAAACAATTGGCAAAACATTGCAGCAAGGAGAATTTAGATATTCAAATAAAATGAAAATAAGAAAGACATGACTATGGGGACAGTCTCAAATGTGGGGTTGTTTTCAGAGGTTGACAGTCAGCGTTTTGATTCCTGCAGCAAGGTGGCCAGCTGGAGATCCTGACCAGTGAAAGTACTGTGGCCTCTAAAACTGGATTTACTCTTATGCTTTTGAAAAGTAATTCCTACAAACAGAAAGTGGGGAAAGAACAGTCCAATGGCTCTGAAATGCAGCCAATTTTATCTACTTGTGAAGTAAGTCTCAAATAAAATTTTGAGTGGAAAGATACATTTCTCATATTTTCACTTTCTGTGATCTGGATCAAGATTTTCTGATTAGCTTTATGGTTTCAATTTAGTTAGCACTAGTATTTTGCTTTGTGATGATTTTTTGGTGGGTGGACTAGGTTTTGGGCTTGTTTTTTTTTTTAAGAGAATGGAGAAGGAAAAGGTTAAATTGGCTGGATACAAAGGAGAGAAGCTTTAATTTTACCAATTTTAAAAAATGTCCCCTCTACACACTTGTTTCAAGGATCATTTCTATCTTATTTTATAGCTCATTCCCATTTTATCTTTTGAACACATATGCAAAACGTTGGTTATAAGTCTGCTATCTGCCGGACTGGCCATAAGCCTGTGGCATCAAAGCAGGTGGTGCTTTGTAGTCTTATATTCCAGCAACAGTTCTTGCTTTATGAACAAATATTACAGGAGCACAGGTTCTTCAAACCAGGACACATGGCTGAGGTCTCATTTTCCATGCTGTGCTGTTCATCCTTTTTTCGAAACACTGTAATAGCACACGTATTCCAGCAGTACAGCAAAGTTGGTCCACTGGTTCATTGGAAAAATTTTTAATCCTGTCATTCATTCATCAGATAGTAGTAATTTCACTTATCTCAGTTTTAGCACTGGGGACAGTAGCTCCTGATTTCATTGTCTTCAGCTCTACCACATTGTTCTTCCTGGATGCAATTTCCCTCTTGCTTCCCTCTCGTATTTCCAGAATACAGGAGGCAAAATGATTCCGCATCTCACATAAGCTTGCAGTTCTCACCCACATCATAGAAGTTCCACAACCACAATCATTTGAATGTCTGCTTATGTTGCTTACCAGTTTCATCAAAATGAGTCACACTTCATCTACCCTTTTATTTTATTATTCCTCTTCCTATTCTTAAACTTGCTCCCATATTGCCCTTTTACTTAGACCTCTTCCAGCCATAGATAAAGTATTTATTTAAAATAATTCTGTTTTTCAAAATCCACTTCTAATAGACTGAATTTCTTTTTTTCACTAATCTCCATCAATGCCATGTGTCAGTCAAGCTTTTCCTTTATTTTTTTAAGATAGTTTTAATTCATCCTCATGTCCTTCAAAACAAAGCTTTGCCTCTGATACTCGTGTCCAAAATAAAGGATTAAATTGAAGAGATCTGACATAACTTTTTCTCTTAGATCGGTGTATCATATTTTGCTATTCATTATGCTGTTGAATCGGTCTTGACACACTAAATCAAGAACTATTTCATGCTAACTTGCCAAAGAAAGCATTATCAAAATACAATTTTGTTCAGGCGTTTGTGAGCAAGACACAGCAGAACATGCTGCTGCAAAATTCTCTTACTGCAGAAATTGGGATTCCCAGCACTATTCCCAAGAATGATAAGGAACCTTAATAGAAAAGATAAAAACCACTTAGTAAATCCTCCCTCCTCTCACTACATGGATAAATGTTAAGCTTAAGCTCTCATAACCTAAGCTCACAGTTAAACACCATGGCATAAATGTTGTGAGGGGGCTTTCTTCCTCCACAGTATTGCTGGCACATCATCCAAATTATGAATAATGAGCTACACAGAAGGCATCTAAGTAGTGCCGGGGATTTTCAGAGAGGTTTATGTAGGACTGTTTATGGCTAATTTCCCTGTGCTTCTGCTAAGGGATATCCTGCCTGTATTTGAATTTATAATCTCAGTAAAAATATGTTTTATGCCTATTCAACTATACCAAAAAAAAGTGAAATAGAAGCTGATTCTGATCTCCTTCACACTGGGTTTCTCAAAATCATGTTCAAAATTACTATAGATGGGGACAGAAGAAATTGTATGTCTGTCAGAGATTTCATTTTGAGCAGAGCCATTACAGAAGAGAGAAAATCAAAGTTAAAAGGCAGTACATAACAAATTGGCCATGACTAATACTTTAGATGGATTTTTTTGAGCTCTGAATAATACTGACTTTTTGATTAACATTGGTAGCAGAAATGAAGGAAGGATGTGGGTGTACAAATAAGAAGCCAACAGTCATAGCCCCAGTGGAAATAGTGATTACCATGGTGCTGCTGAGATATTCTTCATTTATAAATTATGTGCCAACTGCTCTGTAAGATTTCAGTTATTCAGCGGGGTGCTGAGCTTGTGAGGGGTTTTTTGGGGAAATGCAACCAGTCTAAGAAAAATGGAGTGAAAGCAGGTTCTGTATCCTCAAGATAAAACAAATCTGTCCAGTACATGCAGTGTACTGACAACAAATCAATTTGCTGTTGGATTCAGGACCAGCAATTCCTAATGGCTGGCAAAAGATAATATCAATGATTTGAAGCAATGAAAGAGGCAGCATGAAGGAGTTTTTATCAGGTCTTAATTTTATAATAAAGTTCTCTGCCTTTTGTAAAAAAAAAAGAGCAATAATCAGACAGGCTTTAGTTGTAATCTTCTATACAAATTGAAATGGTTTAGATTAATTTGTCAGACAATAAAGAGGTATTGTATTCCTTTCAAAGTCAGCTAAGCAGAACAACAGGTTGTGGTTTTAGTCCTACTGTCACTCAACACACATATACTTGTGATAGTTTACAGAGGCAAATATTTATATAAGACAGGGTATAGCACTGGAAAATTACAGATCTGCTTCTGCTTTCGAAAAGGTGGTAATGTTTAAGTATCTAGGTCACAAATGTTTTCTTCTGTGCAGGGAGGTCTTCATTAAATACACTAAAGCAGGCACTTTTTTTGCAACAATGAATGCATGTCAGTTCTCTGTATGAACACTGTTATTCCATAACAAGGGCACCCATTCTGTAGATTAGTTTAAGTAGCAAAAGGGACAAATTGAATCACAGGATTCATGGCATAGAGTGAACTTCTCCACATGAGCAGCTGGCACATAACCGCCTTTGAAGTCTACCCCTATACAGACAACACCTTAAGAAACCTAAACACTACTTTCAAAAGGCTTTTCCAGGGAAACCCATAAATTGAAAGGTTAGAAAACCAGAGATGCTGAGTAACTCCTTATGGTGCTTTCAAAGCCAATGAAAAACCTAAGTCCAAATTCCGTTACAAGACAGGGCTTATTAAAATTACCCAGATACCAGTCTTAGTATTTCTGCCTTTTACATTGAAAGACAGTAGACTTTTTAATTGTCATTCTAGAAACAAACTTAAAGCTTTGTGACTACAGAATCACATTTACAGTACTGAAAAATTCTATTTTCCTTCTTTTCTCTTTTCTTTTTTTTTTTGAGACCAGTATCCCTTGAAAACTCAAGTTTATTAATTCTGATTATTACTCCTTATATTACTCTTTCAAGAAAGGAATACTCTGACAAGCCAGGTGTAGGAATCCAGGCTCCATACGTTTCCAAAACAAAACATTTCCCTTACCTTACTTAAATAAAAGTCCAAAAGGAAATATGTCCAAATGCCCAGAAATCAACATTAACAAAGTTTGTCTGTCTTTGCCTTTTCTTTATACTTACATACTTCCTCTCTTGCAAATACAAATTAGTCATGTTTCTAGCTATTTTTTTATTTTCAGTTGAGTATTAAAGGAAAGAGAGAAACATATCAAAAGTCTTCTGCTTCATTCTTTTTTAAAAAGTATCAATTACTTAAATTTAAATGTGGAGTTGAATTGCTTGGGTTGCTTATGAAAGAAACACAGCAAAAGAATGAACAATGATTGCTTTGTCATTACCACTCATTTTGATGGCAGCAAGACCAGACCACAAACATTTCCTCAAAACTATATTTTTCTCTCCAAAATTACAAGAAGTGCAGGTAGTCTTATCCATATATGTAAAATTCAAATGTATTTAAAGCACTGACAAACAAAATATATACCTGTAATTCGTTTAGCATTTCAGATTCACTTACATGTAGTCCAGATGCCTTTCTTAACAGTGGTGACTCAGACTTGATCTACAATGTTGGGGTTTTTTTAATTTATAAAGGTTATACCTTATAGAGAGACCTGTTTTGTTACTATATTTGTACTACAGAATTGCCCAGATGAGTACTGCAAAACCTCATAACTTAAATGCAGTTTTACCAAAACTCTCCCAAAACGTTTACCACGTACTGAAGAATGAGAATGAGACTTTCCACCCTAAAATTAAAACGCCCCCAAACAACTGAAATCAGGGTGTGATGCAACTGCTGGCTCAGCTCTAAATATGGCATTGACAGAATAAAGTATGTTGCACTATATGAAAGTGTTTTCAAAGATAATGTAATTTTCTTTACAACATGTAGGCAGTGTATGTGTCATGACTTCCTGGAATGCATACTGTTTCTCCAGTTTTGAAGAGTTAAACTGGCTTCCCTGCTCTATCATAAAACCTTGGAGGAGTGTACTATTTGCAGGGATCAGAACAAATTGATTATAATTTTTTTTTCACTAAAAAAGATGGTTATAAAAGATGTAGCAGAAACATGTTTTAAAGTAGGTACTCAATTTATGCATTATATGTGATCAAACATATCTCATAAGAGATAAGCTTTTGCAAGAACTAAGATAAAATATAGCCACTATTACAAGTCATACAAATTGAATATTTGAGTAATGGTAAACTAGGAAAGGGTAAACAAGGCCACTGAAAGTCATGGCTTCTTATAATTCTCTATTAGTGAATGATCATTTTGTCACCTCCTCCAGAAGGAATGTTACAGAACTACTGAAATTGGCTTCGTTGTTTCAGTTTTTTTTCATTTCTAAAAAATATGTAGTGTCAGAATGCAGGTTTGACTAGCAATTTAGTCATTTTCATATCCTAAATCACCCTTGATACAAGACATTAATGGGCAAGAACCCATTGCTGCCAATATTTTACACTAAGTCTATTCATAATGAAAGTGCCAGTCCTGAAAGCATTAGTGAGTACCTGTAACTTGTTTCAAGTGAACAACCTCAAGTATTTATCTGGATGTTTGAGCTCTTACTCAGGGCTGATCTTTCTGAAAAATGTTTCAAACAACACAGAAAAACTCTAGCCCTCTAAGAGGAACCGTTACAGAAAGGCAAACAGCATTATTTCCAATTATAATATCATTGTCCAAAATCTGTTTTATCCCCTATTTTCTCCTTTTAGGAACATAATCAAGGTCACAAGATGATATTTAAATCAATTTGAAATATTCAGTCTGCAGGTGCTGTAAAACACAATTTTGGTATAGTTATAAAAACAATTATAAAGGCTACCCAAGAAATCAAGTCATAGGTGTTGGCTCTGAAAGCAGTTCTAGATATATTAGCTTTGTAACATTTCATTCCGTATTCATGCTACTTTATCTTTTCTGGTATTTCAACCAAATATCACACAAAATGTGATTTCTACTTTAAATGTTTCTGGAGAGTATAAACATGCACTTTTTCTCAGACTGCCTTTATAGTGTTAATCATAGCTAATTCACTTAAAGTAATATGGGTATCCAAGAGGGTTTCCTTCATCAAGAATTCTACCGTAGTACATCATTAATTAATACACTGTTACAAAGTTATCTGATCATAGCTGTCATTGCCTGGACTGTACATCATATCACCTACCCTGGATTACTATAGTAGAGTAATCCATAAAGAGTTTCACATCTGACAGGAAGAAAAAGTGGGGTTTTTCATATTCAGACTGTTTTAAAGATCCCTTTGCCAGAATATGATCTCCAAAAGAGAGAGTTTTCTGTCTTTTAGTCCACAGCAAAATTCATCTGCTAGTGGAAATTTCTGTGGATTTTTGTGGCTTCAGTCTCCCTTCCTGTTTTAACCTCAGGCAACTAACATCCTTTGCAGTAGTCTTCAGCTGCATCCATCTCCATCAAAGGCAATTGTCGCTGGCTGTAGTGTGAGAAGTTCAACAACCAAGCTCAAGGAAGTCTTGCAAAAAAGAGTTTCTACATAACTCAGCAGAGAACAACCACAGCTGTGATTACAGTTAGAGAGAGACGTCACAAATGGGTTAGGTAGCCTTCTGCAGCCATTGGCATAAGTCAATTTATAAATAGATTCTGTGCTATCCCTTTAAAATTTTTAATTAGAGATAGTATTCCATCCACCCTTACAAGCAATTTTTATTTCTTTTTCTGTTCTGATAAAGTTTTGACATTACCTAGAAAATCAGTTTAAAAAATTGCCTCTTCCATTTCTATTAACTGAATGTGTGAGTTGTCTAATGGCAGAAAATTCTATCCTCCTTCACTTAAATGAAAGGCACATTTTAAAATCTAAAGTGTGTTTAGCCACAACTGTCTTTTGACTGCATTATACTTAAATGAAGATTCAGACTAGACCCCAACACTTTTCTCATTATTTAGTCCTTGTGGATGTCTTACTGCAAGACCCAAAGAATGGTTGATTTAACCATGAATTTCTGTCTTGTAGGCTACACTGCCACAGTTTCACTGGCTTGTATGCAAACACGATAAGCATAAATTAAAACACAGGTTTTTTGCTCTAGATTTCTACCCACTGTTGGGTAGATATAGTTGGTTGAAATACCTCCTTTTTTTCTCTGCTCAGAGGTGACCAGAGAGGGTATTATTTTATCACAAAGAAAGCAAATTTCAAGCAGATGAGGGAGAAGCATTGTGGGGTTGGTTTTTTTGTTTTTTTTTTTTTTCAGTGGAGAGTCTCCTAAAGAATTCCATTTCCTGTCAATGAAAACTCCATCCCACCACTCATTTTAAATTCAGACTGAACAGAGTAGTCAGAAATACAAAGTGGGAGAACAATTGCTGGCACTGTAACAGCATCTGACAGATAGTGCAGAATAAACTTGGGATACAAGAAAAACAAAGTAAAACAAGAAACCATACACACACAATCTGAATTTGACTGTGTTTGACCTCTATTCCATGACCTAAGCCAACTAGCGTCTCTTTTGAGGTAAAACGATGGAAACATCGTCAGGTCAAATGCTAGAATCCTGGTGTTGACCTGTAGACAGCAACTGGAGGAGGGAACCTGTTTAACATTTTTCTCTCCTCCTCTGAATCCCCAGACAGACCTTCTGGGAGGCAGTCTGTGGCCTGGGGCTGTGAGGAACAGGAACAAGCTGTTCTCCTCCTGAGAGCGGAAAAGGTGAACTGCTCAGCTCATTGCAGGGGAGAATCACAAAACCTTGCTCTTTCCATCTATTTTGATTAATTCCTTCGTTTACCAACATTTAGATTTTTAAAAAACAAGGCTTCTAATTTGTACCCAAGCTCTGCAGTGTGAATTACACGTGATGCTTGTCTGAGTGTGATAGGGCTCTTTGTATTCACTTTATACAACTGAGAAGAAAAGCCCTGCTGACCCTTTGAAGGAAGCTGCATAAACTGACAGATTTGGCAAGGATAAAGAGCCAAGGTGCTCCGCAGTTGTCATAAGGACAGAGATATATATTCTCTCAAAATCCATTGCTACATAAATATGATCTAACAGATGCAAGAAGCAGACTCTAATATACAGCTCTGCTCTGCAAACTGACTGTCTGTGCCAGTGCACTAAAACCAGCCCTGCTGTGCTCTGTGAATCATGTCAGTTCATGTCAGTGAAAAGTTTTATCCTGTATTGCCTTGGCAAAACCAACACAATTAAGTCTGAATGAGCCACGGTACCACTTTCTATCCTATATCAACTGAGGTGTTTAATCTATTTAATCATTTCAGTGCCTAATACACTAAGGTAATTGCATCATGGACCTAACAAAAGGGCATCATTTCACTTGCAGCATTTTTATGACAAGTGATAATGTGTAACATGGAAAAAAGCCAAGAGTTTCTAATAGCCAAGACTGAGTTTGCTGAGCTGCATTCATGGGGAGAAAGGAAGAGGGAAAATGTGCTGTTGTAAACATTATTATTTTGTGTGACAAAAGAAATGCATAGTTCTAAATTTAGCTGGCCACACTGAGAATTTTATTGTGTTGAGCACAAGTGGGAAGTTTGTGCAGAGGGAATAACAGCATCCTCATGAGCACAATTCAAAAAGATACAACAGCTTTCCGTGTATCCAAATGAGGTTTGAACTAAATCCCTCAGAGATAATGAAGGTAAGCCTTTGTTCCTCACTGAACAGGTCACCAGAATTTATCCATGTCAGAGGAGAGCACTACCATGCTACACAACAGCAAAGGGTGTTCTCTCCTTTGCTCCTGACTGAAGGTAACATGCTAAGGAGTGGGATGGGGGAGCACCCCAGAGCCTTAATGACTCACTGTACCCCAGAAACCTGCTGCATTGACAGACCACTGATTTCTGCAGTAATGCAGGCAATGTGCCAACCTGAAATTGTGCTGCCTCCAATGCCAAGTTCTGCTTCTGCATAAGTGCTTGCAAGGCCTGCATCTGTGAAGCTGGCTGAGAAATATAGAAACTGCCTTTAAACCTGAAACTCAACGGCTGAGCAGCTGATACCATTGTTTAGTGGGAAAAGAACCCCCAGGACTGATTTGCTTATGTTTTTGCCAGGGCATGTAATGCCACATGCAAAAAAGTAGTATTTTGACTCTGCTTATTCGGGACAGAACGAGGTGCCGCTACAGTGAAATAGATCTTCCTGTAACTGGTGTGAAAACTGTCAAAGCTCAAAATGAGATGCAGAATTAATGATCTGACCACTTCAAGGTTCACCAGCAGCATTTTTGTATTCCAGAGAGACTTTTAAATCATCAGATATGACAACAGGAAAATGAAATGCATGAAAAGTTGGTAATTCTCTCCAAATCATCCCAAGTCCTTCACTGCCATTTTAAGGTAAAAAAAAATGCCTGAAATCAGTGGTTCATATTTGTAGCATATCAGGTAAGTTTGACTTTGCAGCATGCAAGATATAAGTCTGCTAAAAATACATACCCTATTCAGCAGTAGTCAAATAGTTAATTAGAATATGCAACTACCAAATTGGTTTTTTGCTGTTCTGGTGTGTTCTGTTGAATTTGCTATTATGACCTTTTCAAGGTCCAATACCAATGACATTCTCTGTTAGTGCACAGAGACTTGGCAATTTTTTAACATCCAGTAAGAAAAATTAATCTTTTAACCTCTGTTGCAACTGCCCTTTCCCATCTCTGGTGGAAATGAAAAATCAGCTACTTCGCAGAGTATTTACCATGTCTATTTTAGGCAGCTATGGAATTTGTATCCCTAAAGGGGAATAGCTCAGCTAACATCATGGCATGATCACTTATTATGATCAGGAGAAGATTGAGGGGAGACCTTATTAATGCTTACAAGTATCTAAACGGTGAGTTGAAGGAGGATGGAACCAGACTCTTCTCAGTGGTCCCCAGTGACAGGACGAGGGGCAGCGGGCACAAGCTGGAACACAGGAAGTTCCATTCAAGTAGGAGAAGAAACTGCTTTCCAGTGAGGGTGACAGAATCCTGGACCAGGCTGCCCAAGGAGGTTGTGGAGTCCCCTTCTCTGGATGCAGACCTGAATAATGTGCTCTGGGCAATTCTGCTTTAGCAGGGGAGTTGGACTAGATGATCTCTAGAGGTCTCTTCCAACTCTGACAGTTCCGTGATATTGCATGTTCTGTGCTTCACTTTAAAATACTTACTTATTATGATTATTACCTATTTATTGTATGCCTTTGCTGCTACATTAGTGCTTTCAAATGGATGCTAGAATCATATTTTGATTATTTCTATTTTATGTGTTTTGGGAGAGCATAATTTTTATGAAGGTATGATCAATTTATGTAAATGAATACACACTTACACTCTACATGATGCCAGGTAAACAGTAGCACAGAGAGAGAGAAACAAGAATAAATTATGTTAAGAGCTGAATAGCTACTATGATACAGTACCTGTATGCTCCAGTTGGCAGTTGGACAGGCAATAGTAACTTTGTCTTTGATAAATGTAATCTCTAGGGGCTAGGGGTAAGGTTAACCCAACTCTACATGTAATATCCAGGAGAACAGAAATAACCTTGAAGAAGGCCCTAAACGTAAATATTCTTTTTTTTTTAACTTGACTGAAAATGAGGTTGTACCACAAAGGACGCAGAATATGCTATAGGACATAATTAAAGAAGAAATGTGCTGAGAATACACCACAGACTTTTCACGTCAATTTCTTGAATGCAAAACTCAACCTTCTGGGAACAGAAGAAGTAAACATATGAATTCTCGGAAGAAATTGTTCTTAAGTTCTTCTCTGAAGATCCTTTAATTAGCTAGCCTATTTATTATGCTTTTTGGACTTGTAATTCCTTTGCTAATGGAGCTTTAAGTTCACTATTCTTCTGATCATATGGAATTTACTATATGACTTTTGCTGTATTGTGCTGATTGGGGAAGAAGGAGAGGATAAACGGAAAGCAAAAATATAAATGTAAAGACAGAAGATTGCAAGAAGGCACTTTAATGGCACTGCCACTGTTTTCTGTAGTCACCTGTACTACAGAGCATATTATGTAGATCAGAAATCCTTTAAACACCTGTGTAACTAGCAGCTTTTGAAAGCTGATAATAATTTTATTGCGTGGCCTGATGAGAGTACAAAATGCTTTGTAGAACTCATAGAAAACTTCTGATTATTTTTGTATCAGATCTGTAGATTGATAATCTATTTGAAGCCTATTACTGTGAATTTTCATGGAATATGGATACTAGATGCCAAGAGCTCTATTAGATAAAGCAGTACTGCTGTCATTAAAAAGACAGATACCAGTGGAAGTGTAGGCAGGCACCGATTTAAAAGCTGTACTATCCATATATGCTGATGGATTGTGCGACTGGCTAAAAGAAAAGCTACAAATGAAAGCCACACACCCACAAACAAAATTTGGATTTCAGGATGGCCAAGGAAATTAAATTCCATGAGGCAATAGCTATCTACTAAAAGCCCAGCTTCTAGTCCTGAAAAAACTTAAAGATCAAAGTATTTCAAATTAAGTTAATTTAGCAGCCTAGCATATTGGACACAAGTCTTGTGTAAGCATCAAAATTTTTTTGTTCACTGGAAGTTTCAAAAATATTATTTTAGGTAAACAAGAATCTAGTATATTTAGATATGCTTAACTCTCATCTAAGATTTAAATAAAGCAAGATGGGTTTTTGACCTTTTTTGTAACTTTGAGTAAAGAAACGAAACACCAAAATAGTTCTGGAAATGAAAGCTCCATTCAAAAATGGTTTTAGGATTGGGTATTTAGCAGTTTAAATACATCTAAAGAGAGATGTATTTAAGACCCACCTACTACCACAGAAGCACTTGTACAATGAGCCAGAACATGTAAACAAAAAAGAAGAGCCAGCAAAACCAGTTACTTGTTTCTACAAGAGTGTGGTGGAACCCCAAAATTGTCCTTTGCTATCACTCATAAACTATGTGCAAAGTTCCCAGCACAGATCACAGCAAAGTTCATAAAAAAAAGAAGATTACAGTAGAAACACTCCTCTGAAAACTTGGATCATCACCCACTGTAAGGGGAAGTAAGAAGGAAAGAAAATTCTGAAACTGAGTAACTACCCAGTAATGGAGAGAAGGTGATGAAACAACCCCAGAAAGAAGAAAATGGTGTAGTCTCCAGTTTATGCCATGAGCAGAAGTGCTCAGAGCTCTAATCCCAGGAAAAAGGAGCAAGTAAACAGAAATGCAGAGCAGCAGAGCTCATTAGGCTAAGAAAGAAGCAACTGCTGAGGAGCCAGATTTGAAATAAAGTCACAGAAGCCATGAGGCAGTTTCAAACAGCTGGGCTGCTAGGGCAGCTAAAGGGAATCTTCACTGGTAAGGAAGATGTTAATAATTAACTTTGTGTTCATCTTTTTGCCATGTTTCTCTGTTACTGCAAAACTACTTTTTTAAGCACCATTTTAATTTCATTCTATCTTAGACTTGAACTCTTGGTGATCTAATTCAACAAAGCCATTTACATAAGCATGGAGAATCCTAACAGAGATTATTGGAAAGGCAATCATTTCTTCCAGAATTTCCAGATTCATAGGGCAAATCTCCACTCAAACTGCACAAGCTGACTTGAGAGCTGATGATCAGGAGTTCACAAAGAATTGGGCTCTCAATAACCAGAAAAACTCTCTGGCATCATGACAAGGCAGAGATGGACACTCCAGAAGTCTGAAGGTCTTTACAGATTTCATAGCAAAGATGAATGGCCAGGATTACAGCTGATGCAAATACTGCTTTAATAAAATACGCCAAGTTGCTCCATTATGGGACACTCTGTGCCAGCTTCCTCAGTTCAAAATCTCCAGTTCAAGATACTATTTTTTTTTTTTTTGCATAAACACAAAACACACAGAGCAATAAGAAAAATTACTAAATATTTTGCAAAATAGTCTACCAGTACCCCTCAAATTAGATTATCAAAGTTTATCTGGAAAAAAAATAATTAATGTGTGACTCCTGAAATCCCCGAAGAACTGTTCATTTCTGAGATTGAAGATGAGAGTGGCTTAAAACAAGCAACCACTTGCAACAACTATTTTTTTAATGCCTGTATTTCTTCATGCAGATTTTGTCTGCTAAGAAATAAATTCTCTCAGACTAAGAACCAAAATCATTCACACCTAGTCAGGCATATCCACTCACCATTATTTCAGGGGGCATATGCGACTATTTTTTTTCTCCTGGAGACTATGTGGTCCATCCAAAGACCATCTACTTAGACAAATGTGTAATTAGTTCTATGAATTCTTCATAGATCTCCTTTTCTGACTTGGGCCTTTAGTTGCCACCAAGGTGACCCAGCTTTTCCTTTCCTTGGTTAATTTGTTATCCTCTGTATGGTCTCTCCTATTAACAAACCTATTAATCTAGCTGTCCTTTTCAGATAATGCTATACCTTCATACTCAGTTCCCTTATCAGCTAATTTGTTGCACCAAAGCCACCACATCGATCTTACACTGTAACATGAGATAAGATATAGAAATGCAGCCATGACAATTTATGTACGAACTAATTTTTGGTAGCATGAAACATGATTTTGAGAAAATTTGAAGGCTACGACTGCATCAGTGCAGTGGGCTTGTCGTGCAAAGTAGCTGGTGCTGACAATCTGACATCCACTCTGGGCTGAATGCATATTAGTGGCCAGAGTGCATCCTTTCAGTGTCTTTTCATCAGGAAAGAAGCTGTCTCATACACTCCAAAATTGTTCCACAGTGTGAACCAAAAATCAGTAAATGGGGATGATCAGAAGATGCCCTTCTCTTCTGTCTCCCTTCCACACACAAATGTAGATGCATCTTGACTTGCAGTCACCTTGCAGGATTCTCTTGATTTTTACTTAAAATTACAAAAAATCCATTTCTGAGTTACAGGAAGAACAAAGGTTCTGTTCAGCCTCATAGATGGGAAGGAAATTACCATGAGTGTTTTGGAGCAATGGTTAGGGGCTATTGTATTGACAGTGGAAGCAAAGAAATTGCAGAGGGTGCAAGAGGTCACACAAGCACAGTAGATCTCTGTGTACTTGTAAGCTAGCTGGCAAGGGATGACAAAGAGAGACCTTCATATTTTAAAATAAGGTATCCAGAAAGTGACATTGACATCTATTAGCTGAAACACTAACACATGAGCTACCTGCAAGCTAATCACCACACGGGATAATAGATCACTGTGAAGCTGAGGTGCAATATTTTTAATGACCTCATGTAACTAAGATTCACCTATTTGTAGTTACAATACACAGTGCAAGACCTTTTGTTAGATGAAGGGTGTTATTCTCTCTCCTAGTGGACTCATGATTATTTGATAGACTGGTTTATTTGACATGAGTGGTTCTCAATTAAAAGAAACAAGCACATTGACTGGCATTAATTGTGGTTATGTTTTCAGCTAATAAACCTCACATCCCACAACAGAATTTATAATTACTTTGCTCGACCTTCATATCAAGCTAAGCATCCTCAGGTCATCCTCTCCATTCTTAGCTACTATTACAGCTTTCGTCACCTTTTACTTAGGAGGAATTTTGCCAGGTGTATTAAAAGCTGGCTTCAGCAGTTCAAAGAGCTCATCAGCAAGCTGTTTTAGTATTTTTCACCGGTGACTTTCCCAAAGACAAGCAGAGCTGGTAATACCCAGAAGAGACCGGATGTATGAAGTCTACAGGATGTGCAAAGTTTGAAGTGGAAAAGGACAACATGACCTGGTTAGTTCCAGAAACTTTAGGTGGAGACAGACAAGAGAAGTCTAACATATGCTTTTACACAATCTCATCTTTCAACCACTCTGGAAAACTGAGGTCAATGGGTTTTTTAAATACATTGGCAAATTTGTTTGTGGAAGACACAATATTTGTCTGCACATTTCAGAAATATTGATTGTGGCCCGTGTTAGTATCTGAATTAAAACAAGAAGGAAGAATACTAAATCCTCTTCAATTATCCAAGTGGAAACATTTTCTAATGGACTATACCCACTAAGAATTTAATTTATGAAACTTTTAACAAAAAATGTTTGGTTACTTCAGTGACAGACTTATTTATAGAGACAGAGATTTTAAAGCATTAAAAAAGCCCACAAACAAACAAACAAAAGAAACNCATACACAAAGAACTTTTTGCCTTCCAGCAAAACCAAAAAACTTCAGTCAGAAAAATGTCAGTACCTGTGGCTTCATTTCAGAGGAAGCATTTCTGAATGCTTTCTGGAGGCATTTCAAAGTCATTTTCTGAATATGCGAAGTCGATACTCATGTCTAAATTGTTAGCAATTTAAGACACATTGCTACAACAGCAGGGATACTTGATACTATGGAATTCACACATCACAGTTACAAGTGTAGGGAGAAAGTTGACATTGCATAAAACCTGATGAAGAGAAGGCTTCTATAAAATGGACTGTGTGCACAGTAAAGCTAAATCTCAGTCATTCTCTTAAAACACATACACTTTTTTTTTCATGTTTTCTCCCTCTTACATCAACAGCCATCCACAGCATCTCAAAGTTGCTTTACCTCAAAGTACAGATTCTGAAAATTTGTGAGGAAAACTTAACTAGGAGGCCCAATTGTTTTAGCTGTTTGAAAGTCTGCATTACTATGTCTTATAATCTATCCATTATATGATTAAGACACTTTTTTTTTTCCTTTTGCAGAAGAATGCACACCTCAGAGTTCTTTTTCTGAGCAACTGATCAGAGCCAAGCACTCAGACTGGAACAGTGGGTAAACAGAAGGTGAAAGATGTTTAACATGTAGAGAGTTTGTGTACCCTTTTGTTACTGCTCTGGGGTCTAAAGAGTCACAGCTGTCACAAGAGTATCTGTGCAGGACCTTTATACAAGGATGAATTTTATTTGATCCTAAATAGGCTTTAAAGCCAGTGAAATCCATGCCACTGATCTGTACCCTGGAAATATCCCCAGTAAAAGCATGCTGCCTATTTATTAGGTGCAGATTACATGTCACACACATAGTCACCCAACCCTGAATTATATTAAATATCTAAATGCAGAGTTAAGTATGGTTCATCTGAATTAACCGAGGAAGATAATGATATGAAAGCTTGGATCAAATACAAACACCCTTTTGAGAGGTACAGGGCAGGTTTTTGTAAGAATGTGTAAGTAACATCTTCAAAGAGCTACTTGTCTAGCAAATAATAATTTTCAAAGAGAAAGATTATTTTTTCTGTATTCTGATCAGATTAACTGCTTTTGTCTTATGCCTTTTATTAATACAGAGATTCACACATTTTTCAACTAATTTTTAAAGGCTGTAAGGATAAGGCAGCAAAGTGCTATTTTTAAACTGAGATCAAGGTGGCAATAATTCCTTCCTTTTTAAAGGGTCAAAGAGCACTTTAATTCTCCCTCCCCTCCCTTCTCTCCCAAGGCAGACAAGTGTCCAGTATCACAGAGCTGAGTTCCCAAATTTACTTTCATTTGGAAATTTCCTCAATAAAATCTTTTAAGAGCATCAAAATTATTTTTTTTCCCTGCAAAACAAAACAAAGTGTTTGCCAATCTTTGTTAAGAACTGATGCTTCCAATCCTCACTTAAAGATGGGATCAATTCAGTAGACTGTCCTGCAATTACCACTTAAACCAACTACCTGCACCAATCCTAAAACCAGGTCTGATTCCAGAGCAGTTTGTGCAGTTCCTACTTGGGATACGATAACCATACTTTTCAGGAGGCATTAGACATCTTTAATGACTCCTCTTGTGTTTCCAACAAAGTCACTGCTTTTTTATCTCTCACATTGAAATGATCTGGTGCTCCATTTTCCAATATTAATGGCTAAAGGCTGTCCAGTTGTCCTTATAAAGACAAGTCTGAGAACTTAACTATTCCATATCATTTGACCACCACTTTGCTGCCTTATCCTTACAGCCAAAACATTACAGTGACTCTCTTAATGTGATAGCAGTACATTTTTTTCCACTAGCAGGATGTGTCAGAAGACACTCTTTGATAACATACCAATGGATACCAGCTTCTAGTGGTGGCATGGAGTGATAGGATATGCTCAGTGTTAGGCATGCATTAGCATATCTTCTGCCAATATTAATAGATGTCATGGGGCAAACTGCTTGAACAGCACAGTTAAAATTTTCCTTGAGAATAGTTTAAATCATGCTTAAGAATGCTTGATACTGCGACCACTCGAAACCACTTCATCTTCAGCAGCTTTCCTATTCAGGGTTGGTTTGGGGTGCTCAGCACATACCAGAGATACTTCATGCCCCTCCAGCTCATGTTCATAATGGTCCATTTGTTTTTCCTTTGATAGCTTTGCTTATATGTGTAAGCAAACAGTAGAAAATGTCAGAATGTTACTCCTACAAAATGTCTAGCATGGAAAGGGTAATTCAGAATGCATAGAAATTAGGATCTAGTAAATATTGCTTTAATTTAGTAGTAGTTTATACAAGTGCAAAGACCTTCTAGTGAGGAACTTTCACAAGACACTGCCCCAAAATATGATTTAAATGTAAGCTTCCACTGAGCAGTCGCTTGATTATTGACCTAAGCCAGACTCACTGTCACTAAATACGTGCTGCTGTAAAGCAATTATTGTTAATTTGCTGCTGTTTCTTCAGTAATTTTGCAATCATGGACTACCACTAATTTACCTTAGGTGTAGATTATGTAATGTTACTTACCACAGTAATTGTTCCTATTGACATACACACAAACATAGTACAAGAACATACTGGTTTCTTACATACAATGCAATATTTTGACTTTGGGGTTTTTGTTGTTGTTCTTTGGTTGATTAATAGTGCCTAGGGAACAAAAAGAGGCTTTCACCAGAGTAGTTAACACTAAGGCTTAGACAAGCATTAGTGTTCCCCTCTAGGTACCTACACTGAGCTCACCACAGTTTCACTAGCAGTAGGTGGCATGGTGGGAAGGCAGAACTCTAGGAAAGAGAACATCATTATGCAAGAATTGACATTTTTCAGATGATTTAATACTGAAAAATTAATTCCAAATTGTTCAAGATAATACATGAATTTAGAAAATATTTATTTAAGCAAGCATAAGGGATAGGAAAAAAAGAGATTCAGAAGAATTTTTCTTATATTGAACTATTTTTCGTGATCTTCAGACAAAACCTTCTTTCTACCACTTGCAGTATGAGATATATCCAAGAGTCATTATGTCTTCACTCCCAGGACCACTTTTATGCAGTTCCATAATTTAGATACCTTAGCCTGGAATTTAACTCTTTATTTGAGCACCAAAACAGATTAAGTGTATAGAGCACAGGACTAAGATGACAGAGAGACATAAGAATTTTGGCATCCCACTGTGAGGAGGGGTACACTCTCTATAGCACTCAGCAGCCTATCTTTTGTGCAGTATATTTAATATAGACAACTGTGTTCATATTCATCCTGCAAATATGAAAAAATCTGGAAGCACAAACCTCTGTTTTCCTGAATCCCAAGTTGCAGTTAACATACATTTTTAACAAGAAGGCACAAGCCTTCCCAAAATTTCAATACTCACTTTCCACTTTGTAGGTTATTTGTACATAAGACCCAGCCCTGGGAGTAGCTGGTGAGAAGACATCCTTTGAGATCCCTCTGAATTTTGGGCACAAACTTCTATGCCTGAACAAATGCCAGATACTCTTCAACATCTGATCCATTGTAGCTGCTACAGCATTTTCTACTGTTTATGTAGAGGACAGAAAACCTCCTTGAAGGCACCTGAAACCTCACCTGTGCAATTCCTGCCAAGTTACTTCTTCATGCCTTGCTGTGCCCTTGTGTGAATCATTGACAGGCTAAGCCAATCCCTAAAAGAGGGAAGGAGACAGAAGTAGGGAGTGTGAGAAATGGTTCTGAATGTTTTTCACAAGAAACAGCAATGGAATACTTTGTCGTCTACCTTAGATTTTTCATTAAGTTCCTATGATTATTATCAGCTATGCCTATGCTGTTTTCACAATTGAAACCACAGGCTAAGGCTGTATTGCTGAAAAGCAATATTAGCCATTGGTATTTGAACTGTTGTTTTCTCACTTCTCACTCATGACAATTGATTAGGACTCTGCAGACAGAATGGAAAATCTGGAGGTTTGAAGTACTATTTATGCAGTCACATTAGGTTCTTACTTACACCGTGTTAATTATTTTTTCCTGGAAACAGCTCCTGGTTTTGTGCAATGAGCTGAAAAGAAGAGAAATGGACATGGGAGTATATTAATTTCGGAGTCATGCTGCCCTTACAAGGACTTGTTCAGATCCATCAGTTAATGTCCCTGATCGAGACTGACTTTGTTCAAATTGAAGGACAAAATTTCCAAGATTGGCTTGTAAAATAACAGTCGCACAGGAATTACAAAACAGATGGATTTATTCATTTAATACCTTCCATAGCTTCTTCTGTCTCCTGATCTATGCACTGAGTATATGTATTTTCAACCAAAATGTTATAAAAGTATGTCAGTTCTTTTAATGGGATTAGCTAATCCTTGAATGTGCCAGCAGACACATTAATGATCTTGAGGAAAACAAACCCATTTGATTCAGAATACCCATTTATCATATTTTACACAATTTTCAGCCAAGAGATCACTGGGATTGTGTTTAAATCAAAGCAAGCTAATAAGAGGAAAGGAAGGAAGTGATAGAAGACGTTTAGCAATTATCACCCTTTTAGCAGTACTGGTAGATAAAGACCGTTAAGTTCTGTACACTCCAAAAATATCACACTAATATCTGTTGTGCAGTTCCTTACTAAAATTCCAAGTTATATCAGGCCAAATTCTTTAAAAGGATAATTATATTTCTTAGAAAACATAGCAAAACACTTCTGACATTAGCATCACAGATGGCCAGCACTTCCCTTGTTCAGCAGCTTCAGTAGAAGATGTGCTGAGGAGGAATGGGTCCCATGTCAGGAAGATTTATGCAGAGCATTTAAATATTGCACAGTCCTCCTACTGCAAGCTTCTCTGGCAGTCTTTCAGCATTAATCAACAGTATTTATACTAGAATGGAAAACTCAAAAGTAAAATGCATTATTAAATGTAAAATGTAGAATGGAAAAAATATTCAAAGAATTTAAGATCTTCAGAAATGGGGAAAAAATGACAGTGATGGTTCTCATTTTTTTCCTTGAAAGGATACTATAAATACCTGCTAAATTAGATTAGTCACCTCAGTTCATCATTATAAGAAAAATAGTATTCCGCTTACATTACATTTTGAGTGTTCAGCATAGTATTGTTGTAAAGAGGAGAGATAAATATACATAGTTTATTTCTACGATAGCACATATGTATATGTAAAACAGTTTCAATGATCTCTAACCTAAAGGGGTCTTCCTTCTTGATCACTTACAGAAGAACAGGACTGCACTCAAAATGTATTGGTCTGCGGAATTCAAAACAATATAGCTTTGAAAATATAAAGCTATCATAATTGATTGCTGAGTTCAGCCCAATTTTTGGGCACTTTTCTGTTCATTTTCCTTGCCAAGAGGCACCTGTGCAGGTAAGCCAAAGAATTGTTCGCACATTAAAAATCTCAAATTATTTTTCATTCAAATGTACTCACCTGAGATCTGATGATAAGCAGAAAAAAGGAGTAATTTCAGGGGAAAAAAAACAGAAGTGTGGTAGCTGTAACAGTACTAGAGGTAAGAGGTTATAATAACTCTTCAGACTACTCAAGGGAGAATGTTTTCTGACAATCCCGGGCTATGCTGCTCACCAGGCTTCTGTATGTGCCCAAGTGAGGGATAAAACCTAACATTTTCCATTTATAACTTTCCTGCAACCTTTCTGATTTCCTATTAAATCATTATTGTGAAGAATATTTTTGATCCAGAGATACTGTCTTAGAAATGAAAATGACTTCTTTCCACTACAGGACTGATAGTTCTTAACCTGCCCAAGTGAGAAGCTATGTTTGATCCTGTCTTCACTTCAGTAAATAGTTCTGCAGAGTTTAGGGCATTTGTGCTTTTAAATAAATACTCCTTAACTAGCTTTTAGTCATGCAAATTTAATTAATTGCGGATAAGAATACAACTATAGCATAAATTTCAAGTTTTGAGCTCTAAAACATGCTCACATCCATAGTTTTGTTCCTGACTCAACTCACTTCAACACAAAGTAATGGAAGATGGGGATTGAGACAGATTCCTGACTCATTTTTTACATAATGTTGTGGAGTGGATTTTTTTTTTTTTGTAAACAAACATAGAGAAAGAGCAGCCATTTAGCCTAGAAGCTAATATTATTAATTCTGAAGACAGGCAAAATGACAGAAGTGCTCTGAGCAGAATGCAGATGATTTTTTGACATGTTGCCTTTTCTCTGCTGCCCACTTTCATCCTCTGGTATTTGTTCCACTGCATACAGAGGACTGCAAAACTCATTTGAATCCCAAGGAAAGCACTTAAGACAGAAAAATCTATGGGACAAAACAGCTTCAGCATCTTCTATGTCTGGGAAAGCACAGATACTTTTTGGGGAGGGCTTGGGGCTATAGACCTCAAGTGGACAGGAATGCCTCCCTTGCTGTACCATTTCTGACACCCAAGCAACAAAAGGCGCCCATGATCAACAGGCCTGTCTTTTTGTATCTCCAATTGGTTACCTCTCAATGCAGACACCAGGCCTGTGATGGTGACGGTGTACTTTATAAACCAGTGCTCAGTTAAAGCCATAACTAATCATCACATGTAAATTGAATTAAGGCATTATTTGAACACATCTGTCTACCAACATGTAATGCAAAGAGGAGGATTGCATCACTCTGCTTGAAAGGCAGCTACTACATGATGTCTCAGTTTCAAGACCTATAACTAAAAGGATCATCACGAGCCAAGCATCTCAAATGTAATACTATTCTGGAAACTATGTTTGCAACTGTTCATAAAGAGAGGCTTGCAGAAGTTCACAATTTATGAAGGCTTTAAATAGGCCAGGGATATCACTTGGTTCCATGAGTTCCTCCCCCACTAACCTGTAGGCTTGTGTGAAGAATTTTTTCCAACTAGAAGAAATCTGCTTTTGGAAGGGCCTCGTAAGTTCACTAGAATTTTCAAAATCAGGCTGAATTTCTGTTCCAATTTGACTGAAATCAGAAACTCTTTGGATTATTTCATGTGTTAAGTAAAAATTTCAGTGATGATTTATTCTGTCCCAGCTGTAGTTGGCTTCAGCTGAATATATTGAGATTGGAAGGTTGTTCTAACAATTTAAAGCCATTCACATTTTGGTCTAGCACAAATCGGATCCTCTATTGGTGGGGACTCCAAATAGTGTAGTGATTAACAAAGGTCAACAAAGTGAATCGTTCAAGAATAATAAAGGCAAGAGTGCTGTGCTGGTTTGAAAGTAATGGGAAATTGCCTCCAGGGTTATGTTCACACTGTATTTTCTCTTTGCTCTCTGCAACACTGACCTAGAAATTACAATTACAAATTCAGGAGGTGAAGCTTCTGAGAAAACCAAATTTTGCAACACTAGTTATGCTGATGTAAACACCTACTTGACTCCAGTTAGAAGCATTGTTCCATGGTACAAAGTAGAATGTGGAAATAGCAACATTTTGACTTTATCTAAAACCATTGCTTCTATTATTTAAAACGTTGTACACAAAACCCTTTAGTAGAGTTTTCAGAGAGACTGTACACAGTTTTTACAGTGTGACTGGTCACATTTCTGATACAGAAATGATAGTAATATATGATAGCCTGAAGGGAAGAGCAGACTCTACTTGTACAATTTCCTGCTTTGTATGAAAGTGCTCAGCTTGCAATATTCTCATTGAAATGCTGCTTTTTAGCCATAATAAATTATGTACTTTTACACAGTTCAGAACGATTCTTCAGTTTGAAAGTTGCTGTGCAGAAAGAAATCCAAGGGATAAAGAGATTGAAATAAGCAATCTAGGGGTGCAGCCTCTGATTGCCAGTTCAAGAGGGTGCAGAGGCTGCTGGGACTTCCCTGACTGTGCAAAAGCTTGAGTAACTTTCCTGCCAGCGCCTAACTCATGCCTCTGTGCTTGGTCAGAAGCACATTTTAGATTCACAATCAATCCTGAGACAGTTTGCTTAAGTTAGCCTGGGGTCAGGCTAGAAAATCTGTATAGTGAATTTTTAATAGAAGTTAGATTTGGGGTAACTGGTTTTCGTGACTAAAGTATGTAGGGTGACACATGGGGGAACACAGTTCCAACGATCATCATGATGCACACAGCAATGTTAGACTGCATATGCTATTTACTTGACAGTTTCACAAAAAGGCCAGAAAAAAATTCATTCATCTTATTTGACATGTAGTCCATTGGTCATTGTATTTCACTGAAAACAGTTTCAATAATTTTATTTAAACCATCATTTTTCAATCCTCCCACATTTTTAAGTGACAGATGATGTATAAGAAAATACAGTGCTTCATGAGCATAGCCTGACTCAGAACACCAGGCCAGCTCAGAGCACAGCTTACTCACCACTGACAACCCACTTTTACTTTTGATAAAGTCCTACTTCTTGAGAGAAAGGTGAAGAACCTTTGGGCAATTACGCATCATCGTACCTGATCCAGGCAGGCAACCTACTGCAGCACAGGCACAGGCACCAGCAATTCACACAAGTGTCAGTGTCTTTTACAAAAATTTCTAAAGCTTTAGTGCAGTAATGGCAGTTAACTTCTTTAAATATAGAAAAGCAAGTTGGGGAAAAGATCAGTGCAAATTGCTGATCAAAAATACAACATAAAAGTACACAAAAGAAGTAATGCTACATGTCTTGACATACCCTGCTGTCAATTCAGTTTTTGCACACTTTTCTCAATTGGAGAAGAAATAAACTCCCTATTTCCATGGATAACATAAATTTGTAACACCTATCTTCATATTGGTCCAATTTCACAATTGCAAAGAAGTCATGCTGCAGAGAAACAAAATCTGATGCTTTTCTGGAAGCTATCGACAATTTCCTTCTGTGCTGTGGACTGGACAAGTTGGAATGCTGCTG
The DNA here is from genome assembly GCA_013400055.1 of Nycticryphes semicollaris. Classification (NCBI taxonomy): domain Eukaryota; kingdom Metazoa; phylum Chordata; class Aves; order Charadriiformes; family Rostratulidae; genus Nycticryphes; species Nycticryphes semicollaris. The sequence continues at coordinate 360,870 of VXBJ01006798.1, forward strand.
TGCACCGAATAGTAGCTCTGTTCCATTAGGGCTGTATTTAAGCTAAGACGGCAGCTCTCCCTTGCTTATCATTATGTGACAGTCAACGTGAGAAAAGGTTCCTGCTTTCCAGAATTCAAAGAGGGGGAGAAACAGAGAGGCAAAGTTCAGGATCATCAGCAAGAAGGACTCTTTATACCTTTCACTTTATTCTTCAGAAAGAAAACACAGGCCTTAGTGTCATTTTTCTGCTGGTTTATGGCATACTCTAATTTCATTCTGTATTATTTGCATTGTCATACAAAGAATTTTGTTCCACTTTCAAATTACTTATTTTTCTCTGATTGTACATGTATATGTAGTAGGAAATATAGCAGCTGTTTTTCAGCTCTCTTTTATGTCAGAAAGAATTTACGGCTATTTACAACTTTCACTTCCTTATAATAGAGGATTTTTTTTTTAAAAAAGGACCCGATATTCATGGAGAAGCACCCCATTAATACTAATTGTTTTTAAATGAATAGTCCATTGTAAAGCTTATACAATTATTAGAATGTTACTTCATTCTCTTGGACTAGAGAGGAAAGACATTTTAACCATGCGTAACAAATTCAGCCCAGAAAGTTACTGCTGTATCACTCAATAATTTATGAAACATAGAGAGTGCAAAGAAGTGTTGCCAGACTGCCCAAAATTTTGCATCTGCACTTTTTGTTACAGTATGGTGTACAAATTGCAGTCTTTCCAACTTCTGATTAGGATAATTTGCTATCATTCCCTTTTATAGAATGAATATTTAATTGTTCGCTTGGAGATACGCTTTCAGTATTCAGTGAGTTTTATGAGTTTAGGGATTTTTTCCTCTCTTTTCTGGAAAAGGCTGAGCCAAAACTCCATTGGCTCAGCTAAGTGATTTCCTTGTCCACAGTTATGGACTGTGGCAGTTATGAGTCACATATTGTGGTGACTTTAATGTGGCCATTACAGGGCATTTCAGTAGCAGGATATAAACCCATATATTTGTACAAGTTTCAACAGTGCTGAAAAATAGATCAGTCTCTCCTTGTTAGTAAGCATGAGATATATAAATGCTAAGAGTCATTGCAAATCTTTGCGACATCTTGTGTGGCTCATAGATTTTCTTAAGTCATTCTGTCATCAGAGGAATGTTTAAGCAACTCTGGCAATACAATACGTGTTTACTTGCATAAGAAAACAACTAAATAAAAGCCTAAATAAGATGTGATCACTTCTAAAAATGCAGTTTAGCTGCCTTAATAGCTGTCAAAAATGCTACTAGAAAAACATGAGCCATGTCCTATTGCCTTTTGAAGCCCATTCTGCCGGCAGTTGTAATGTTGGTGATGCATGTACAAGATAGATTGTGTGCCTCATTAGGAGCAACTTTGCATCTCATATTCAGACACCAATCTTGCCAAATCAGCTGCAGTTTCCTTCTTTAGGAACGAACTGCGTATGCTATTTCTCAAGCAATTTATAGTAGTGTTCTCACAGTTGAGCAAATATCATACAATATAATCTGTGTCTTGAAAATTAAACAATAAAGCTCTGTTTAGGTAGCTTCTGAAACAATGAGAACTTTTCTCTCCTAAGCGTTAATAAATCCTTTAATTCAGCATTGTACCTCAAAAGCAAACCAGTGTGTTTCACATTCTAGAGACTCCCACTTCCTTTGGCAGTGCTCATGAAGACCTCATGTAGGAGCATGGCCGAATATGACATTTCAACTCCCTTCATAGATTAAAGCATCAGATTTGCTGCCTAGCAAAAGCTAGGAGAGAGTTCAGTAACTCCATTGACAGTATGCTATGGACATTGCTCTGCCTAAATCACATGCCATAGAAAAGCTGCTTTTGGTTAGCTAGAGAAATGTTTAACTCAGTTTTTAAAACACTTCTTATAAGATAATTTTAATTTACTGCATTCCTAAAGAAAAGAATTTCCGTTTCATGCCCACAAGGAAAAGTTTACAATCACCTAGCATACAATAATACAAAACTTCTCCTGGTCTTTTGGGATTGGCAGGACATGTGCAGCAGGCTCAGTGTTCCCTAAATATGTTTCAGGGGCCAGAGATAACTAAACACAGAAGTTTGTTTTGGCATTGAAGCCCTGAAGTAGTAGATCCATTTTCGTTTATCTCCATCTGAAACCTGATAGGCTTAAATGTCCCTTCCTTTAGCAAAGTACAGAGTTCCTGATTACAAGATTGCAAAATAGAAAAATAGGACAATAAAATGAAATTATAGGTGATACTTAGTAAGATGTAACTGTCGGATTTTATTTGCTATGTTTCCCAGTTATCTGCAGCTTCGATGGCTGACAAAATTGGCACCTCCTTTTTTCCTTTCAGTCTCCCTCCATTTCCCTTTGAGAGTTTCCCCTCATAATTTACATAGAACTTCTCTTTGTTTGTCACGTTGTGACATTTTTAAGGCTATTGCAATATTTTGTAAGTCATACATCAGAGAAGCATTTGCTGTTTATACACCTTAGAAAAGTCACAGCCTATTAGCACACTTTTAGTTCCCATCCGGGAGGCCACATGTGACAGCTGAACTGCACAGATGGAGATCTGTCATAGTGCTCTGTTTAAATCACCTCTCCTCCTTTTGACCCGCTTGCGTCACAAGCTTTCCCACTAAATTGTGGCTTTTTGACAGCAAAGATGTTGTGAATCACTAGCATAAGTTTGTAGGAAAAAATGGGACAAGCTGGAGCTCTACTCTGTTGTAGCCTGGAGCTACAACAAAAGGATAAGGAAAATAAGAGACTTTCTCTCTTACAGAAGAGATTGATATCTCTAGTGGGACATCAGTCTGAGCAGAAAAAGCCATCTAGAGCTTGCATCCAGAAAATACAGCCCAAACATTCTCTGGGCTTAAAATTTTCTTTAACTACTTGCTCTCCCTACTGCTGTGTACTGATACAGCTGTGCATCTAATCTGTGTATCTGCTGTTTCTGAACAGAAGCAAAGTAGAAATGACACCTTAAGACAGTCTGCTTTTAATAAGACACTTCTGTTGACATAACAAGAAAGTATGTTTCAATGATATTATATTTCCAAGTGTATTACAAAGTCAAAGGTTTGAGAACAAACATTTGGGAAAAAAAGAGAGAATCAAACCTCACAATTGTTTATTTTAAAATCAGGTGAGGTATAAAAGAATTCATGCAATGTTTATTTGAAGTTGTGTTTAAATTTAGCCAAGTATTGTGTATTATATAATACAAATACCAGTAAAACTTGGAGGAAAAAAAAATCTGCACTTTTGTGCAAGTTTGTGCTATGAGATTCAGACTTTGTCCTAGTTATAAAGACACTTTAGATAAGGGTAGCCTACTTGCATCTTATTACTTTTCCAAAATAGCACAAAGAAAAAAAAATCTTAAAAGAAAAAGAACTGAGTAGGAAAAGGGAATCTCTTTCCTGGAAAATTATTCCAGATGGAGGCAGCAAAAAAATACACCAAAGAAGAATAAAAGCCTTCACTGAAATATCTGAGGAAGCTTACCGGTATTCTAGAATTTCTGCAGGACCTCGAATTCTTCTCTCACTCTAAGAATTCACCTGTGCTAGGCCAAGGAAAACAAAACCAGAACTTTCTGGGAAAACTTTGATAAAAATAGAAACTTAAGAAATAGGAACTACCTGAAAGCTGGCAGTCTGAAATTATTTCAGGCTGCATTGAATTCCCACTACAAATGGGATTTATCTCCTGGTGACAGTTTTCCTTCAAGAAGGCCATAGAAATAGTCACAGTTTGCTTCAAAACACTGAGACCTAATTACTGAGCAGTCACCTAGGAAATATTAAAATGTTTGGTATGTTGTTGAAAATTCTCATTATTTTTTCCACAGTGATCTGTCAGTTTGTCAGTCCCAAAATAGGGTGTGTTGCATCAGTTTCAGATGAGCACCAGATGCAATCAGAATGTGGATTGTACAGTACAAGGGCCTGAGACTCTAGGGGGAATAAGCTATAAAGGAGTACATCTCCTAATTTTTTCAGGGCTTCAGGTAGTTCCCAGATCACATCCACTGACAATTCAAGGCATTTTTCTTCTTTGTTCAAGCGATGGATCAAGGCCAGGCTAAGATGTTTCCCTCCATGAATACTGAGGTCTATGAATTGTTCTGGATTTAATCAAAACCTAATTAAATTGATAAATCAACCCTTCTTAATCAAGAAAACAGATCCTCCCTTAAAACTACATCAAATAAAAACTTAACTTTTGGTTAGAAGAGAGGGGGTTAGACATTTTTCTATTTTGTCACTTAAAATGAGATTTATCTTAAATAAAGCAAACAGTTACTTTTAAAAAATTGAGAAACTAAATTTAAAAAAAACTTATGATGTAAAAATTCTAGATTTTCTGTAATAAATGGCCTAGGAAGTAATAAATTCCTGATCACACATATTTGGCTGAAATAAATAGAATAAAAATTACAATTCAATTATTCTGAATAAACTTTAAAATCCTTCAATTTTGCTAAATATTTCTATCCTAGTTGGCTAAAGGAAAAAACGTGGAGTTGATTTATGGAAAGAAAAAAAGAGGAAAAAATCTCAAGGCCGCATCATGGAAATTGAGATTCTTTGGGCGCACTGAACCCATACCTATGGAAAACTTAAAGGCTGATACATTAATTTCTTTCCCATATTTTTCATCACTGACCAAATTTTAATGTCATAATAAATACAATACTGCAAAGATTCCATATAAGTATGCAGCAAAGACCATTCCTTTACCCCAAGCACCTGGTATCAAGCATTAGACTTGCATAAGGAGAATGCATATCTAATAGAAACATCCATGTTCATTGCCAGGGGGTGCTATTAGTCACCACAGTAAAAACAACCAGAGAAATTGAGGTCTGTATTAACACAGATAAGCTCTAAATCATCTCTAAAAGTCACTGAACCAAGTTTTTTGGATCAGATGCTAAATGTGTCTCAAGTTATTAGTGGTATTTTTAAAACAAAGGAGTCTTTAACTGATGTGGATCTGGAAGGACTGTACATCTCAGTGCTCCTCAGCACGCTTTTGCAGTACCTCACAACGTCTATGATCCTGACTATGCACCTGCTTTCCACCTTTGTACACAGAAAGGATGGGGTCCCACAGAAGAAGACTCATTGTGTAGAGCAAACTGACCTTCCTAGGAGCCACCTAAGCTACACTGCTGATAGGGGACATGTGGTTTAAATTTACCCTGTGGTGGAAGCGCAGCTCTTCGCTCCAGCTCCCAGCTGGCTCCGGTACCAATGCCTGTGTGCCTCCTTGCAAAGGGCGACTTGAGACAACCAGTGTGCCCACTGCTGCTGGAGGGCAACTTGGCGAGGTGCCCCAGCAGACACACTGCTGGCCCCCTCCCCTTGCAGAGAGGCTGGTTGCCAGCAGTTATCTGGGCACGCTGGGCTCTGAGTGGCCATGCTACTCTGATGATGATCAGCCACAGTTAAGGGACTGCTGGGTGTGCTGTTCACAGACGTTTTTGTGGGAGCCTGGAAGGTACTAATGGGTTCCTTTCATTTAACGCCACCTACACGTTTTGCCTCTTCTTCTCTTTCCCACTGTGTCTAAATTAGATGAGTCAAGCTCTGTCCTCTGATAGACTAGGATAAAACTAAGGAACTCCGGAGAAGATGAGAAGTTACTCCAGGTTGCATTTCAGGGTTAATGGAGTAAAATTTTCTTCTGTGCCTGCAGCTACTGCCACTCGTCTGCTTGAGTAATAGAGCCTTACACATTTAAGTGATGGATGTTAGTGCATGCCAGCTGCAAACCAACAGAGCAGGCTGTAAACACACTTTACTTATTTCTCTCTTTGTTTTTTAACGTGCTCTTTTCCTCAGCTGAGGTCCTTTTGCCTCCCCAGCACTGTACCTCACTGGCATGAGCGGGTCCAGCCAGTCAGGGTAGGGGGGCTAAAGCCTGATATGACTCATGGTGTTCAGCAAGTTTTAGTCATCAGGCTTACAGTATAGCCTTGGTTAGAACCCTGACTGCAGCATTCCAACCACTGCAAATTTCCTCCACTATTCCATCAGCTGGAACACGCCATTCTTGTGTATCTGTAGATTTTTTTCATTAAGACTGCTTCTGTGTGAACACTTGTACATTTACATACTTTTCAGTAACAACATCAAGAGAAACATGCTTCTAAACCCATTAGATCTGAAGCTGAAGCTGTCACATTTGTGGAAGTGATTTCTCTTGGAGATGCAGGTACCTGTTTCCTCACAAGACAGGACTTGAGCCATCAGAACTATCTTGGCAAAAATCTGTTTTCTGCCATGTATTTGATGGGGCCATATTCCATAAATCAGAATGTTTTCTGTGTAGATAAATTTTTTCTTTAGTAAAAAACAGACTGTGCGTGCTTAAACTAGGAGCATGGAGAAGTCATGCACGTAGATGACACCCCCAACTTAGAGTCAGATGTTCAGGCTTCAGTGTATTCATTCCCCCTCACACATTGTCATTTTATTTGTTGAGAAACCCATAAAATAGATAAAAAGTGTCAAGACCCAAAGGGCACCAAGAGGCCCTAGTTGCCCTAAGCAGGTTCACCTGGGGACTCCTACCCACACTGCCTCTGGGCACCATTTAAGCTCAGACCTGTACCCTATTCATTTCTTAAGCCATAGTGCAGGTGTTCTTATCTTCAGCTTTGCATCCTGGCTGGAGTGCAGACATCTACTGCTGGTAGTTTGTTTCCTGGCTGGACCTTGAGTCTCTGTTATAACCCTGTCTCTAGCCCATCTGCTGCTGTGTCTGGCTGGACCTTTCTGCTTGCCTGCAGCTATTGGTGGACCATCTTGCAACCCTTAGCTCTACCTGTTGTGTCCAGATCTGTGGGACAGTGCTGTGGTGAGGACCCTTAGCTTTTGGGTCCCTGTCTTTAAGAAAGCAGGTGGAACTTGCTATGCCCTGCAAAGACAAAACTGGTGAAGGATCCCAGGGACAAGCTATGAAGTGCTGCAGGTGGGTTTACTTTGTAATTGTAACACTGTCAATGTTTGTCAAGCCTCCAAAATGACCTGTATGAAGCTTGTCGGAGGCAAGACTTTTCTTTTCGGGTAGCCGCATTGCTAAACAAGGGGTTCCCCAGGCTAGGCCTGTGTCCAGCTGAAGTAGTGACAGCAAAATGCAAATAAAAAGATTCAATTGCATTAGGCCAGCCCAACTAAATATCTGGTAACAGTCAATGTTTATATTAATAGCCTCTCCCATAGGTGCATTTTCTTGGTGACATATTTTTCAGCTGCTGACTTCCCAAATTGAAAATCTGTATAATACTAGTCAGCTTGCTTAATTACCATGCAGTACCAATGCTTGCCTTCCCTCTTGCTCTCTCGGTTTTGTTGAACTCTAGTGCTTGCAGTATGATGGGTTAGTGAAGTGCTGCGGTGTTTGCTGCTTGCCTGTTCTCTCACTGGGATCCCACAGTACAACACACACTGAAATGAATTCTAATGCATCATCAGTGCCATTTATTATTTCCCCTTCTTACATCTGCTCTTGAAGCTTTTCAGCTCTATGCCCTGGAAGCTTCTAACTATCTGTAAATAAGGTTGGTAGCCTAGCAACATTGAGTGAATACATTTCCCTTGCTGAATAACGCTGGGGATAATCAAATCAGCTTGTTATGCTATCTGCAGCATTAACACTGTAAGTTGGAGACAATTACAAATATTTTATGTACATTGGCTTCATTTTTAATTGGAAACTTTTTTCAGTTCCTTCAAACGCATTCTATGCCCCCAAAGCAAAGTAGAAATGCTCAACTTAGTAGCACATGAACCAGCTCCAGAAACAGGTACAAGCATGAAACTGAATGGATTGATTAACCCGACTCCTCAACGAGACTAAAGAGAAGGTAAACACCATCTCTGAGCATTTGTACTGGACAGCATAGGCACCCAGGCAGTTTGGAGCTACCTTGTGTATCTGACGCAGAGAGAACTGCCTTGTGGTGCAAATACAACATTCTCCTAAGCAGGAAATAGCCCCATGTCATAAAAATTGAGGAAACACCATCTATAATCCATAAGACTGCCTTACGCTCAAGGAGAAACTTTACTGTCAAACTGCATTTGTTGCAACGTATTTCAGCAGGGGAAGCAAGGCACAGTCTTCTTCCTACCCTGTCATGCTTGCATGTGTGTGAGGAGCCAATGCCGTTCTGAAAGATGCATCTCCTGCTCTTCCCATGCCCTGCAATGTTCAGTCACTCACCCTAGTATGAGGAAACATGGCGTAGGTCTTATTTAGCCCCTGCACAGTTAAACAAGTTAGAGCGTGAAAAGCTTCTTAATTTTATATCAAAACAATGTCAGAACAAATTATTTGATTTGTAGCACACAGACTTGCCATCTTCTTGAAAACTGTATTTCGTGTGAGCAGAACTTTACATTTTCCAGCTGCTACATCTCTTCACTTCAGAACAAGGAAATCTTTGTTCTGCATTTTTTAATTGACCTTTTTAATCTAAACAAGTTTGACTGGGCAATGAATGAATGGTTCCAGCATAATGTTATCACAAGACAGAGTTGTTGATGCCAAGCACAAAAATAGCTATGCCTTTTCTCCCTCTTCTCTTCTCTACTCCCATCACTGATTAGCACAGACATTAGTAGACAGGCAGCAAGAAATCTGGGTTTTTTTAGATTTTATAAGCTTGAGTACATTTTCTTTTTCTTTTATTGGCTGGGCAGATACCTAATTCTATAATAAAAGTAACAAAGTGTAAGACCCAGAGAAACTAAACCTTGTAAGGACGAGGTTCAAATAGAGAATTCATTCTGTTATTGTTGAAAGCATTATTTATACTGATGAATAACTTCATGCAGCTTAAAATACAAAATTTTAATTCACACCAATACAAACATTACTGCATCAAAATAACCACTTTCTTTTCATGTGCAGTTCTGCCTGACTAGCTTATATTGCTGAAACCTGGCACAGAACGTGATTTACAGTCACAGCAAGAGCTTGGTTTGGTCTTTGACACAAGCTTAAAGCCCGTCTAGCTCTGCTTTCTTACCTTTGTACGCAGCCCAGCGCGGATGGGACTGACAATCACAGGCTTGTAAGACAAGTGCATTTATTTCCTGATACCTCGTTCCAGGCCCTGGGAGCTAACACTGTCTGCTGTAAGTAATTGTATTTTCCATCCCTTTTTCTCACAAGGTGGCAAAGTGTTCTGCTCAGTAAAATCACTGCTTGCTACCCTGAGACAGAGACCTAAGAATAGGTGATGTGCATGTCCTGAGGCTGTTGCAACCTGCAAGGTAAAAGCTGGTCTTGCTACTTTGGATGAAATTGGAGTCTGGGAGCAATTTTAAAGAAACGCTAGGAGATCTAACTACCTGTTTCTCCCATTTGCACTGCAACCTGTTTTGCACCACCGTCTCAGTCCTCTCTCAATGATTATTTCTCTTGCTTGCAGCCTCCCCTTCCCTATTATACTGGTGAGAGACCTCAGCAGAGTTACCAGGGGAGGGCTGCAGCCAGGCATCTCTAAACCAAGCAGGAAGAAGGTTTTGACCTTGAGAAAACCTGTAGCAAAGAGAAAAGTCTGTGTGTGAGGGGAGGTGCGCACAGCTGAAACCAAAAGAAATGCTTTGAGATGTACTGGAGGGCTGGGAATGGAAGGTAAGATACAGAGTGAGAGACTGGCAAGCAAAAGGATGAAGGAGGACTTCTTAACAAAATGGAGGATGAAGGGACAGAACTGTAATGTGAAAGGAGTAAGATGTAACAAGACTTACAGAGCAATAGCATGGGAAGTGACAGAATAGCAGCATATTAAAATGTCTGAGTGGAAGATAATTGACAACTGTAGTTGAAAAGGAGTGTAAATGCTGTGAGTGGGAGGAAAAGAAAAAAAAAACATAAGGAGCTATATTTTTGATACGTGTTCTGACTGTGTAAAAGTAGGAATACCATCACACCTACACACCATATCTCTTATTTGCTTTTGAGATTCACAGGAAGAATTTCTCTTAAACTGATCTTACATATCCTCTCAATTGCGCTTTTTCCTATTTTCACTACAGAGAAGCTTTGTTTGTTTTCTATTTCTTGGCTGGTTTCTTAAGCAGGGGAGAGCTATCACATCTAATGAGATTCTTTCCTTCCCTTAAATGCAGAGAGATGGAGCTGCTCAGAGAGAGCTAAAAGACTTGGCTGGAGAAAGACGTAGTGTGCCACCTGATCATAATTTTTAGGAAAACATTATTGAGATAACCAAAGAATGACCTGAGGCTTATATTGTGGACAGACTGGATAACACACTGAAACTGCAAAACTGAGACCCCTTTCCCTGCCTACCTGGCTCTATGTTTTGGATGAGCAGAATTAGCTCTGTATTTTGTTCACTAAAATCTCAAACAATATAATACATGAAAAAAAAAAAAAAATCAAACCAAGTACTCAAGGAAAATGAGAGTACTTGAGAAGGAAACATTAAGAACATATCTAAGGCTACAGAGCTTGCCTATACAGAGATTTGCTGAGACCTTTGCAGGGCTATATAAAGCTGTAATACTTCCAGCTGAAGGGGTACTAAGCATGCCAGATCAGTAATGAATGATTGGTGTTCTGCTGTCTTCTGATGCCCCCAGCCCCTCCTCATATCTGCAAACATTCATTATTTTCTGGAATGTCCTTTTGAAGCATGTCTGTTCCTCAGTGCTGCAGTGCCCTCCAGCGCTCAAGAGAAAATGCTTTCATTGCCATTATCAGGAATCTAAAAGACAGAGACACTATTTTATACCTTATTAATAAGACTGAATTCTTCATGATATTTCTCTCTTACTTGCTTTCCAAAGCACAAAGGCAGTACAGTAGCTATGCCTAGCTAATTCTTCCCACTGCCCTCTCTCACCCTGATCGAGCCAGAGGAACTACGCTCAGAAAGCTGCCTCCTGGTTATGAACCTGCCCCAGAAGCTGCAGAACACTAGTCAGGGGGTCTGGGAATCCACCTGCACTGCAACCACAATACAAGGCTTGGGCTCTGCCTGCTGAATGAGCGTGGCTGTCTTTGCAACCCAGGGCACATGCCTGCTGCAGGGCTGTGACCCCCAGATTGCAATGGATTTTCTTCTCGAGAGCATCTCTTTTGATGCTTTAAGTACTTTCCACAATAAATAAGGTGCCTGAGGTAAATGATTATCACCTTAGTGAGTCATATCCCAAAGGTGGTTAAAACACTCCTCTATTAAAAGTACTAGCAGCAGCATAAGGGTTGTAGTTAAGGGCTATCTTCAGAGTAGTAAAGGTTTCCTGAACACTTGAGGTTGCAGGTTATTTTAATGAAAAATCCTGGTTAAGGATGAGTGAGAAAAGCATGCAGTGAGTCTAAGTTTCCTTTGTGACTTGTGCTTTTGCCATTGTATATCTCTATTTTTCAGCTGACTTTCTAAATATACTAGCAGATATTCTAACATAAAGGGGCGTGTTGGTGTTCACAGCTGATTAGGAGCAGATGCTTGAGAATCACAATGGACTGTATTTAGCTAGTAGTTATGCTGGACAAGCTCTCAAAAACTTGTGCTTCATCTTTTTCTTGTTTATAATCCAGAAAATCTGTAAAATCTGACCTCTAGCAGGAGCATACAGATCCACTCACTGCCTACAAAATATTATCATCTCCTGTAAGTGCGTGCTCACCATTTGTGTTGGGCACTTGCACCAGCACTGGGTATCATGATTCTGTATACAGAGATGCCTAATTTTGATGGAATTGATGGAATTTTACAGAACGTGCTCTGGTTACAGTTTTAGAGTACTTCTGTGCATTCACATGCTCTGTGGACCAGCAAGCTTCCTGACCAATTTCAAGCAAAGCCTACCATAATCCAAAGCTGCAAGGACAAGTTTAGAGATACAGTGCTCGAAGTCCTGGTTCAAAATCATTGATGAGGCACAAATAAAAGTCAGTAGGAAAGACTGCCCCCCAAAAGCAGTATTATTCCAATTGTTTCAAACAAGTTTGAATAGAAATACAAATAACGGCTATACTCATTCTTTCAGTAGAATATGAGATAAATTCTACAGACAGAGCCGGCCCAGTGCAAGTGTACTCTCTTAAAATTTGAGATTAATTTGGAGGTTAAACTAGCAAGCTAAAGCATTTCCCAAGGCCATGGGCAATAACGCTTTAGAAGTGTACATGAAGCATGTCCAAGCCTTAGAAGTGCTTAAATGGAGATCAGGCTACAACCAAATTTGTGAATATAGCTTTGGATAGTTAACCATCTTAACCAAGCCATAAAAGGAAATGCATAAATTGTTAGCTGATCATTTGAAGTACAAATTAATGTGATTTGTATTTTTGCATGTGTTATTACTCTAGAACGGCTTTGACTTACAAAAATAGAAATCCATAATATGAACAATTAATCTCTAATTTTAAACCTATATTAACATGCTCTATGTAAGAACAGACATTAACTGCATTAATAATGCAATGTAACAAAGATCATTGGATTTAGGACAAATTACTTCCATTCAGGAAGACTGCTTTTATTGCTTAGTCTGCCTTAACTACGTCAGGTAGCTGAGGCAGACACCTTGGTTCTCATGGCTCTGGCCCTGTTTCTTCTATGTAACATGAGTGCACATCCTGTTACAGTGCCAAAGAAAAGTTGTTTTATACTGGTATTACTGGCCTGTGTTGAAGAGCCACACTGAAGCAGTAGCACACTAACCATAGCCCTCTGGGGTTCATGACAGGCAGTTTGAGATTTTTACTCTCCTGTTACAAACATACTTTGCAAGTGCTCTATGTCCCAGACTGATCCTTGAAGAATCAGTTCTGATTTCTTATGTTTCTTATAGTCACATACATACCTGGGCACCATATAACAGATAGATTTTTGTGCTCTTTTCAAAAACATTCAAAATAATTCTCTAAACTGAGATTATTTTAGTGATTCTTCAGAAAATCTTTCTGGCATAACAATCTTAATAACTTTATAAGATACCAAAAATACTTTACAGAAAGATTCTTAGTCCAAATATTTTACAGTTTTGCACTGTTGAGATGGATGTTGCTACATTTATAAAGATAGTTTTTAGATAAGACTTAACAGTTGCTGTAGCAAGAGTTTTAGATATGAAACTCAAGACTTCGGAAGGATTTAGAAATTCTAATTTATTTTTTTTTGAAAGTTAAATTATAATTACGGCCATAGATTCTGATCTTGCACTGAAGCAGGAAAACAGTAACTGAATTGTTACTGCTACAGTAACTAAAAAAACTGTATTAAGTCGACTAATTTGTGCAAAGATAGTAAAAAAAAAATTTTTGAAAATTAGGTCAGATATTTCTTCCACCTAAAAAAAACAATTTTTTGTATCATTTCAGTAGACATCTCTACTGCATTCTTTGAATTAGAGACCCAAGAAAAAAATTTGTCCAGAGGTTAAAGGTGTTCTCTTCCCCATATTTGACTGGGTTTAGTCTCCCAAAATAGCTGTTAACACATGTTCAGAACCAATTTGATAGCTGTCAAATACTGAATGGGCTACACAGGGGCAAAGCTATCAGGCACCTTCCATTGCCTCCAAGCTCTTTGGTGTGACTGGGTGGCTTGTGTTCAGTTATCAGGAAGAGACAGCAGACTGCAGTCCACAATGGTAGGGTTAGATTCAATTTTCCCCAGAGTTACTGCACGAGTTTTTCCTCAAGTCCAGTCTAGTGCTGGGCAGCAGAGCTGAAAGAAGAAAGTTCTTAGTTGCTTCACACTGCAATGGGAGGGCGAATTCTGGCTTCAGCCCACGGCAAAAAATGAGGATGAACAAGGGAAAGAGGGAAGAGATTCAGAGGTGTGCGAGGGGAAAATAGAAGTCTTTGACAGAGGGAAATCAGGAGAAGGGACCAGAAAGCAGAAAAGATTTGACAGCACACCTTTTCCCAGGATGCTGAACTTGCTTGGAGCAGAGGATGCAGTGAGTTATGTCTGCTTTGCAACCACTAGCCCCCAGTTTAACAGAACGTGACCCATTTGAGATCAGAATCAGTATTTTCCTTATTTAAGTGCTGCAAAAACTGCATGCTTACATACATATTTTAATACTTATGATTTCCCCTGGTTGAGAGACTCCTGCATCACATTCCAGGTACAGATGTGTCCCTGACTGAAGCTGATACAGAGTTTGACAATGGCCTATTAGCTCTTATTAAAATGTTGCATTTCCCCGAAGTCAGTATAAATTGAAATATTTCTGGAGGCTACAAACTGTTTTAAAGGATGTGTTCCTTTAATGGTACAAACACGACAAACTAACAAATACATGTGTAATTAATAGTAATGAACCTATCCACTTATACTCTTAGGAAATAGAGGAAGATACTTTTACTGTGTAACTAGCAAATTATTAATGTTCTTTAGGTGTTGTGTTATCTGTAGGCTAAATGCCAGCTGTGCCTCAATTTGTTTGTTTAAAATAGCAGCTACAGAAGTTGAAGTTGAAACTTTATTTTTGACAAGACAGCCTCATTTCAATGTAGGTGGTAGGCAGTATTTTTAGGTGTTTATTTGTATGTCCCCAAATCTTAAGATGCTCCCAAATGGCTCATCATTTAGGAGGTTTTTTATTCCAATAACCATTTGAAATAAATAAATAAAAATTGAACCATATGTTCTCATATCCCTTTCCAGCGTAGATGAAAGAATATTTTTTGTTACTGTGCTGAAAGGAACCCAGATTCATTAGCAAGGCCTTGTAGCTACAGTTTCAAAGAACCTCCCATCCTGAATCTACACCAAGCAAACCCTTGAGTTTATGTAACGCATCATTGAGTGTTCCTCTGCAGTGTCAGCTGCAGGATAGTGTACTGATACCTACTTTATCTTCTGAAGTAATGTGTCAGCTAAGATGGCCACCTATTTAACAGTCGAAAATGGAAATAAAGACACTAGATGGCAGCAAACATCTTAAAACTGAGTTCTATCTATAGTCTGGTCCAAATTTAATAGATGTGGGTAGCCTTACAGTTTTGTAATGCCTCTTGGGAGTTATTCCATGGTTCAGCTGTTAAAAGATTGTCTTGCCAAGAAGCCAGTGTTTTCTCAAGCTTCTGAAATACAATTTAAAGCTGGAGCTTTGCTGGTACTGCTAGCTGGATGAAAATATAAAATTGTTCTTTTTCAGTATCCCATTCCTTCCCACTACCAACCTGCCCCCAAATACTTATACTTAATTTGGTATTAATTACATATAACTGAGTAGGACTGAGTTCAAATCTTGACTTAAAAAAAGGTTCAACCGTTAACAGATGTGGTACCTTGGGCTACTTGCCTAATTGAATTTTAACATTATTATATTCAGTATCAGCTCACACTGTTCAGTATCATCACACTTGTTTAGCATCCTTATTTTCCCTACTGCAGCAGCTTTAGGCACAGTGAGTAAACATGTCCATTTTTCATGAATGTCTTATCCATCACTGCAATGTCGCTGAGCAAGAGTATGTCTACTGCTTTATTAAAATTCTCCTATTCAACATAACAAATACTTCTTAAGCTGCTGTACAGGGAGTTAACCATAGACTTCCTACAGATTCTGGGAAGCCAGATGTTTCCTAAAGATTTGGTTTTCCCTTATTAGGAGAAAATGGATAATATAGGCTTTGTATGCCCCTTTGTAAATTGTTCTTTCACTGAACTGATTCATTAGGCAAAATTTTCAAAGGATTTTTTTTGTATACGTGCAGCTGTAAATTAAGGATGTGCAAGGTACAGGACAGAATGTTTACATACTTTGAGGTGTTTGAGAACTTTCTATTTGCTGGCTTCATGAGGATTAATTTTGTGCATTAGTGTACAGGCAGACATTGAAGTAGGCCTGAAAGGTCATGCAAACTCCTTAATTCCACAGAAGGCCTTGAAATCTGTACATATTCAGTTTAAATGTGGAACACTGACTCCTTGCAGCCTACTGCATCTCTGTTCTGCTCAAGGTGTATGCAGAAAGGGCTCAGGCCCAGCTTTCACCAACGATGGCAGGTAAATTCAAGGAAGTATCGACTTTTGCCAGGCTTCACTGTCTCGGTGATCCTTATTTCATCAGTCATGGCTTGAATGTCTTCTCTCCAGGCAACAATGGAGACCCTTTAGCTTATTTACAACATCTGAAGAAAGTGCAAGCTCATGGAGGAGGAAAGACTGGACAGCAAGAGTAACACCTGACCCAGGCAGTTAGGTGTGAGCCCAATGGCTTGTTGTCCTGCTCCACAGGGATACCATCCATGTCTCTGGCAGCTGAGACTTCACCTTTTTGTTGTTCAGCCCAATTCATGGTCAAAGACCTTTCTCCCATTCCATTTTATTTCTCAAATTTATTTTCCAGTCTTCCAGTCTTTTTTTTTTTAATTCTACTCCTTAGCACAGCTCCCTTCTGGGTTAATCTCCCCCTGCTTCCAGTTTTTTCGACCTGCCGTTGCTCTGAAAACATGAAACATTTTTCATTGTTTTTCTTTCCTCCTCACTGGAATCTTACCCATCTTCAAAATATTCCCTTTGCCATAAAAGAAGTAACACATGAAAAAGGGTGTGGCTGTTTTAAAAAAAGTATAGCTAAATTATTTTTTGTTCAAGTGAAAATACTGAAAACACTTACCTCTAAAGAATCTAGATGGTTCATGTGACCTTATGACTTTGTCCTAGGCATAACGTCGAATATTTAACAAATGTTTGAACATTTACTTTGGATCTAAATTCAGAGGCTGCATCAATGTAGTGTACAACTCTTCAGCTCTTTCTTAGAAGGCCATTTCTGGAATTGCTGCTGTTCTGGAAGAAATACTAGTCAGCTGCAGCAAATTAAAAAATACTTTGTCAGACCATGAAATTAAGTATATTTTTATTACCCTATAATAATTATTGAGCAGCACTCATTCATAGACTGTATGCTTTCCCTTGTCACTGCAGTTCTGTGTTACACTGTCCTAAAGCAGCCTCATTTTATTAGGAGGCATTGAAGTAATTGTTACGTTTAAATATGTAACTGTTTGTATAAATTAAGAAATAACTCTTGACATGTCTTGCTTACTAACCATTAGGAATAAACTTGTTAGGATCTGTGAAAGAATGTTCTTTATGTTCAGTATTACCAACCATAGAAAGAAGTTTACTTTTTCCCAAATCCTCTGATCTTAAAAAAAAAAAAAAAACAAAAAAGAGAGAAAAAAAAATAAATAAAATGGACAACCTTGATTTTATCTAAAAATGTAGTGAAAGGTTGGAAAGCATTTGCCAAGTTAAGCTTATTCCCTTAGAAGGAAAAGCAGTTTTGGGAACAAATAGCATTCCAGTCCTTTCCCCAGTGGGCATTATGCCATTGTATTTGCAGACATTGTGTCATGGAAATGTGTAAGAAGGCCTGAAACAGCTAAGACATGCATTGCCTAGTTATATATTTATTTTCTACTACTTAAAAGCTACTGTCTACTCTTATTCTACAACAGAAAAGAACATGAGTTGAGGCTTACAGATTACAAATTTTTCTGCTCAACTGACTCAATGAAAAGCCAAAACTTACATAATTCTAAGATAGTTAATAAATGCAAAATTTGTTCTGATTGAAATATTTAAAAATTGGTAAGAGCAATTCTGTAGGTGATTCCTATGCTAGTCAGAGTTAAATTTTTCAATGTGAACAAGGAACACATTCAATATAAAAAAAAAACAAAGCATTTTTGCTATAATTTTTTAATGAAAATATTATGCTTTAGCAAGAATTTGAAAGACATTTCTCCTTTAGCACTCCCTTCTTTTGTATCAGCTTTTAAAATACACTTGAGAGAATTAATAGCATATGCTCATCTTTTCGTTCTGACTTTCAAAGCAACTGTCTTATTAGTGAGCTACGTCTGTAATTAGAAGTATTTTTGCAATTATTAATGTTCTAAAATGAATCTTTCTTGGGAAATTACTTTTAATAATAAAAAATGTGATATCTGCCTGGAGACCTTTCTTTTATTCCTTGATATTATCCATTAAAAATATGGTTTTAATCCATATGAGCATTTTGAACATCCACTGTTTTCTTGAGCAACACAGTTTTAACAAAACACAAGCTCCTTTATAGTTCTCTAATTTTCAGCAAGTGCCAGAAAACATCAGTTTAACTTTAGATGTTAAAAATTCTTTTTTTTTTTCTGACCTAATTCAGATTACTTCTCAGCAATGAACGGGCTACAGGCTCTTGTGCTTTTTCCAGCCTACTTCTGTTTGCTTTTCTACTTGGGGAACAAATTTCCACACAAGCGAGATATTCCTATTGCAGCATCCTCTTTGCCATCTTGCTGGCGAGGAGATATATTTGAGATGAGGCCAAGGGATGAATGAAAACCTGTATTCACTCATAGATACCTTCCATAACACTCAGTTTCTTGTGCCACCTTCCGCATCATGACTGTTTTCCAAGACGTGAAAGCCTACATCAGGAAGGACTTAGGTTCACACGTGCCCTTGAAACTTCAGGTTCATTAATGGTACTAATGGGGTAGTGATTGTTCATAGCACAATAATATTTGTTCAGAGAATGAAGAGGATAGTTTTGATATATTGTACTTTCAGAGTTTTTCCCAGGGCAGTGGTTAAGGACACATCCAATAAAGGAGCTTCCAACGATATGTTGGAAAGCTCTCAGAGGCTGCCTATTTTTTCTTCCTCAGTAAGGATGGTCTATGAAGTTCTTTTGACCATCAAATTCCTACAGATCACATCACTTCACATGTCATATTAAAGCTGAACTTTCTTATCTCCACATTCTGTATAGTGAATCAATAAGGCAATGCATGATGATATAGAAGTGCATACACAAGTACAAAACTTTAGCAAGTATTTGACTCTTTTCAAAAAAGACTTCATACTGGGTATTGGAAAAGATCAAAGCACCAGCAGGAAGTCCCTGTACCTTCTCCACTCCAAAATGTGCACAAACTGAGTATTTCACTGATAAGATGCACTTTAATTTATTTTGTAATTATGTTATCAATGTCCCTGCATATTTTTCCTATTAACCCACATTTGAATGTAGATACAAGCTAGCCAGCTCTTTAAAGTTTTGCCAAGAGCGAAACAAGAATAGATGAAAGCTCAGAAAATCCCATGGTTAAAGTTTACGTTTTCACTGCCCTGCTTTATGTGGCATTCAGAGCCTTTGCATGCTCAAGGGAAAAAGTGACACTGGTGGAAGCTTCAATTGTTATTACTATTTTAGGCTTAACTCTAGTATGAACTGCAATTATAGCACAGCTTCCTTAGGAGGGATGTGAATGATGA
The DNA here is from genome assembly GCA_013400055.1 of Nycticryphes semicollaris. NCBI lineage: Eukaryota > Metazoa > Chordata > Aves > Charadriiformes > Rostratulidae > Nycticryphes > Nycticryphes semicollaris. Next base: position 380,182 of record VXBJ01006798.1, read on the forward strand.
ACGTGATGTTTCCTTTTCCTTAATATTCTCTTCAGTATCATGGGGTGTTTTGTATATGTTCAGGGCACAATATTTTTAACTATCAGAAGTTCAGCATTTTTTCCTCTGTTCAGTCCACAGGCTTCAATTTCATGAAAGAAATTGCTCTGTGTCACCACATGAGACGGCTCTTTGCTTTTTTAAAAATAAATATTTTTGTGGTAAGTGTTGTTACCCACAATTAATATCTTTTTTTAATATGACAAACTGTTTCTCATTCCTGCTTAGTAACTTGGCAAATAAAAAATGTAATTTGATTCATGCTGCTCTAATTCCATACAGTAGTTTCAAGATTAAGTCCTCAGTGATAATGTGTAAACCAGTTATGGCCTTGCACAAGTTATCCAAGTGACAATTAATAAAAATGTCTTGCAATAGTCATAAGAAAAATATTTTTCATCCTTTTTAGGAATATTCATGTTATCCCCAAAACCTGGCTTCTAGTAGTCAAATTCAGCTGATAAATATGCTTATCAAAATAATCAAAGATGTTACTCCATTTTTCAAAGTAGGAGATATTTTAGAATTTCTGAGTTTCCTTCAGTTTTTATTCCCAGTAAAAAAGCATAATTAAGACAGCTTATGGAACAGGCCTGCTTACTAAGTTTTTTGTAACAGAAATAAGTCTTTTATTCTGCCAGTTCATATGCTTACTTGCAACCACAAATTTATAGGTGAATGTTTGGGGGTTTTTTTATCTAAAATGGCTTTGGTTTAGTTTATTTTAAAAAAAAAAGTTCTTATCTGTGCTGGCAACCAGTAAATAGGAAAAAAAAAAGCAACTGACTGGAAATTTCCTTGCTTACAGAGGAAAGGAACCTAATGGAAATTGGTGAATTACCACCAGAAATACAAATTAAATTAATTCGAGTAGAATAACAGTGTTATTACAGATCCATAATATCTCTTCTCATGGCTGTTCAGTGACTATTCAACAATTTTTGTACTGCCCATGGACTTACGAAGAGTAAAGAATGGAAGCATTTATCAAGCTGCTAAACCAATCTAAGAATTAACACATTTAGTTTGTGAATTGCCTTCGGTATGTGAAGGCTTGTGACACTTGTCATTGTGGCAACTACAGAGTACAATTAAGGCTTCAGCTGTCACTGCCACACTAGGATACCTTTCTTAGAAGGTCATTCAGTGTTTTCATGAATAAATTATTATTTCCAGATTTATCTTCCCAGCCATTGCTCGCAGTCAGTAAGTTGTGTGACAACAGTTGTCATTCAGCAGCTAAACATAGATGGTCTTGGGATCTTGCAAAACTAAATTTTCTCTTCCTTATGCATGCCTAAAGTGGCTGCATCAGCCCATAGAGCTCGGATCACAAAGCTGTACCCTATATTAAGGGTGTGCCTCACCCTGGGAACTGCCTGACAGAAAAATAGCAATCTGTTGTCGGCCATCTAAATTTATGCGTCTCCAGGAGGCAGGGTCACAGATACAGCTCAACAAGGCTCATACAGTGAATAGAAGAAAAAAATAAATCCTTTCTTGATTCATTCATTTTTAGCATTTCATCCAGTACCAATACTGCTGCTGTATTAACTACATGCTTATAAACAGTAAGACTATGTCTTTATTCACCATTACTGGCAAATCTAGGAAATTATACCTGTAGATGATGTTTGAGGTGAAGAGAAGCTGGTGCCAGCTCTCACAATCATGTAAAATATTTTTATTCTTTATCTCCCTTCCCACGTTCTTGGTATTTTTTTTCCCAGAGAAGGACTCTGACCATACTCTACCCAGAGAGTTTTTCCCCTTTTGCAAATTCATTGCTTTTGTGGATTCCTTGGACAAGAAGCTTATCCATCAAAAAGCAAACACTCGAAATTCCAGAATTCTTCAGCTTTGTGACTTCCTGTATCTTCAGGAAAGCAAAGCAGTCAGTATGGCTGCAACAACTAACTGCCCTAGGCAGATGCTCATTTTACCCCTGCAAACACCTCTGGCAGATCCACAGCAGTGCTCATGTGGCATCATAGGTTCCCGATTCCTCTCCTCACCGGTGCCTTAGCAGGCTATGAGGAGGCCCTCTAAAGGCAATTGCAATATAATTAATAAATATCAGTATTACCCTACATTCACTAACATCTTATATGCTGGTTCGACGTATTTAAACTCCTACGTAATTGAGCCCATTATCATTTGTTTCTCAGGCAGTGTTCTGACCCGACAAAGCAGTATTATGAGCACTGTGATGAAACAATACATGGTTTTTAAAGGCAGGTGAGCTTTTAAGATACAATTCATAAGGAAGTAAATTTTCATTGCTTGTCTGTCAAAATGGATTAATATTATAGTTGTTCAATTCAGTATTTAGCAGTTCCTGTTCTTTTGCTTTTTCTTCTCTGGTCAATCCATCAGTAGTTCTTTTAGTAGCTAAAAGATGAATTACAGCTAATAAGGAAGATGGTTGCTCAGCAACTCGGACTCCTGCTGAGCCTGACAATAGTACATGAAGGCAATTTCTTGAATTGCCTTCTCAGTGCTAGCTGAAGGGAAAAAAGGTTTGTATAATTTTAAGTAGTCCTGTCATGAGTGTCAACAAATAACAATGAGACTTCTAAACAAATGATGACTTTTATTTCTTCCCAAAAAGGGTAAAAGTTTAAGCAACCCTGTTCTAGTGGTGGCAATGAAGGGAAAAAAAGGAGTGAATAAAAGCAGTTCAATTTCAAATTACATTTCTGTCTTTTCTCTCACAGGTGTCTATTCCTATAGTCTGAACTGCTTTCAGAGTATTTTCCTAGTGTCTATTAAATTAACAGTGATTGTGAAACAGAAAAGCCAGGGCTTCAGTTTTGTGTATGTGCATGTATGTGTACCTGGCCATACACTCATTTTTGTATGGATGCTAGTATTGGAGCATACTTCCTGTCTCCTCTGTGTCTTGCCAACCACACATGAGTAGGAAATGCTGCAACAGCGTTCATAATTAAGGCAGTAGTTTGTTTACCATAAATGGTCCTAATTCACATACTGGCTGAGTGGATATGTCTCAAAAAATTCCTTGCAAGATATAGTTAATACAGGTTTCATAACATTGTCTTCCTTATAATTTCCAAGCAGATTTACTGGTGTAGAACTGATATAGTACTGTTCTGCAGTAACACCACTTTGATCTTAACACCACCTGACTAAACACAGTCCTGACATTGGCCACTTGCCTAATTTCTGCCAGTTTCTCTGACATATTGCCAAGAATCTAACCTCAACAGCTTCTGATCAAGATATATGATAAAGTTTCCTTATCTTTTTTGCAAACATTGCAGAACATAAATGTAAAATTAATTGCTCTTTCTTTCTAATAATGGAAACCACATGACTTGTCTTTCATTAAAATTAATGGTCATCTGTGAAACCTTATGTTCAAGATCCAGAAATCATTGTTTCTACCATCAAAATGTTAAGAATCAGCTGAATCTCTCTAAGCATTAACTGTTTTCAGTGGAATTATTCCTATTGTAAAAGCCTGCAATGGAAGGAAGTACAAATACTAAGTATCTATATTAAACATCAATATAATCATAGTCCCTGCATTCTGAGACTCTCTGAGTTGAAAAAAATTATTTCATAATCTATAATATCTTTTTGCTACATTATTCAACATGGGCAATTCAAAATGGAGTGTGTTATGAGTATGGACAAGTAGTCATTTTCATTTTCCATTAATTTGTAAACAAATTAGTGTCCAAGAGCTAACATTTGAGAGTCCAAACAATGTGATGTAGTACTCTTCCTACATTTGTCAAATGTTCCTACTGTAGCTTTAATGATGTCTTCAGAATAATAGATGATTCCCTTCTCTGTTGTGTGGTCAGGAAGCTGAACATTTTGATAAATCTTTGATTAAGGACACCAGTGGTCACAGGGCAAAACATCTTCATCTGCCAATTTTTGTTTCTTCAGCTGAGAGATAAGGTAGTATATTATTAGCATTACATAAATCTCAATCTCAACCAAGATGTATCAAGTCATTTATGGAATCTTGGGAAATAAAAGCATGTACTTTGTTGTCATATCAAGATAAATTACCTGTAGATAACACGGGTATGCTTTGATGACTTCTTCAGAGGCCACCTTGTCATTTTCTGTACTTTCACATTTCTCTAAAATGAATGCCTTAAAAAAGTTTTATTTTTGAAGCAATTATAAAATAATTTCCATCATCTACATCTTTTGAATGGTATTTTGTGTTGACAGTTGACTGTCAGCAACTCGAGAACTTCCACATAAATCACAGAAGTATCAGTAGCAATTATTATTCATTCATCAGTGAAAAGTGAGCTCACTCTTTTTCTGGAACACATTTCTTTCTTCCAGTCAAAACTTGCACTTGATGACATGTTCACAACCCCAGAGAGCTCGTTCTGAGACACTGTCTTCTAAAAATCTTTAGTTCAGGATCAATATACAATTTTAAATGTCACCTTTAGATACCATAAGCTATGAAGCATTGAGTGAGTAATGTTCACCGCATACTTTATAGGTGGACGGAAAAGATTTAAGAAATAAGCATTTCAGCAATGATTGCAGACAATTTTGAATGGCATCTGACAAAAGATAGTATTATTTGCTTTAAAGCTTCAACATCCAAGTGAATTACAGAGGTCAAATATGTAGGACTTGTGTTGGAACAAGAAGATAGTTTAGGGAAATGAAACAGCCTGCAGTAAGTAGCTCAGATTCACTCACTTAGACTCATGCCTGGGAGTACTTTGCTCAGTGCTTTCTTGTCTCTGTGCCTATATTCTTCAGCCTTTACATACAGTGTAAACATTACATATGGGGGCAATCTCTGCCACTGGTTGACTGGTTTGAGGTTTTTTGGTAGAAGACAGGAATGGGGAAGACTTAAGTTTACTAAATATATTAAATATAATTTAAAATAAAATAAAATTCCTCCCAATTCTTACAACAACCTTGCCATAAACACCTGTTTTTCTCACCAGGCTCTGAAGGTTTTCCTTCTACAAATCTCTTAACAGCACTGATACTTTGAGATCCTGTGGGACTAGAGTTCTGCACAGCAGATAAACAGCTGAGCCTGGATAAACACACCCAGGTAATGCCTTTTCCTTGAACTTTCCATGCCTGAAAAAAATTGCATTGGTAGCAACTTTTGAAGCTCGCTCTGTAGGCCATACTCACAGAATTGTCATAACAAAACATACCAATACCTCTATTAGGCCAGAATTTGTGATAATGAACTTTTCCAAAAGTTTCCCTCTTTGTCTGTCAGACCTATAGATCAAAGGAGAGAGGTCAAAGTGTTTTTAGAAGCCAGTTTTAAGCAAAGAGTCATATCCAGGATTTTTATTTCAGTACTATCTAAGTAAGTCAGAAATATCTCAGGATAAACAGACTGTTACAAGGTAGAGCTTTTGTTTGTGAATCCTACAGCAAGTCACGATTTAAGGAAAATTTCATGGCTTTGCCATTCTGTTCAGTTATGGGATGAGTGAATGAAATATGGTTTTTTTAGAAAGAGATAGATGATTTCTCTAATGCTTATTGAACAGAGTTATGAAAGAAACAGGGTGAAGAAAATTCTTGCTTTTCGACAGGTTTGGTTCCATGAAGTGATTTGAGAACATTAGGAATGCTGTTTATGGATGACACTTTTAGAACGCCTGTAGTGCTGAGAGTAGTCTGACTGGATATACTGCCTGACGCCCTGCAGAACAGCCAGTCCTTTTTCACATTCCAGGTTTCATCCTTCAGAAAACAAGAGCAAGGGAAGATTTCCTGTACCGTCAGTGGTCCTCATCAAAGCTTTCTGAATGCCCGACTCTTTCTGTCAGCCTCAACAGGCTTTTGAGCAGGTCTTCATGGAACAGCTTGTGTTTGCACCTAGGATTCATTGCAGAGAATTCATTTAGTTCCTTTCTGCCTCAGTGCAGTGCTTTAGAAATTGCTGCTACTTGGTGTGACAGTGAGCTGCTTTAGCAAAATTTCCTATGTCGCTCATCTAATTTGCAACAGTGCTTATAGGCTACAGTAAGTCAGAATTGGATTTGACCAAGAGCTAGTGTTTACCCTTAAAAATTTCAGCCTGGCTTAAAAATTTCTGCTTCTCTTCAGTGCACACAGATAGTTTCTGGGAAGAACAGATATCCACAAGAATTGTGATAAGATAGAAAGGACCTATGAGTACTCCTTGAACTGGAATTAATAGGGAGGTTTTGCATAGCTACCTTTAAATATTTCAGGTCAAGATGGTCACAAAAGCTCTTCTCTAAATAGCACACAAGCTATCCACTGTAATAACCAAGTTTTCAATCTGTATCATTTCTATAAACTCAAGTATATATCTTATGCTGTTGGTAAATTTGTTTTCTGCTTTGTAAAAATAAAAGGTAGAAGCAGACGCCAGCACATTAGCAAAATCACAAAGACTCCGCTGTGTTGATTCTGTAGTATTCTGTCTCATTCGTATCCCTCCCTCTTGTTTAAAATTTTTCTACCAAGTAATTGAGCTCCTTAAAAGTGCCAGTAGTTAACAGACATTTGAAAGCCACAAAGACAAGGGGCCATTGTAGATTTTTATAGGGATCAATGAAGAGGTAGTGACCCTGAATTTTGAAAATTTACATCTTTCATGGAATGCAAAGAGATTTTTTGAGGTTCTGCATTTTTTGAGAGACCTGAGAATGTGCTTTGTTTTTTTCTGTCTTCAATGATTTATGAAACTTCTTACTCATAACAGATGTTCCCCGCCACACACAGGAAAAGTTTGACTTGTGACATGCATTTGTATTTTGAACTTTTCTAATGCTCCATATTTTTGCATACAGTATGTGACCTCTGTATGAAGGGTTGCTCATATTTTTCACTTAAATACTGTTTTGAATGGAGTTGTCAACAGCAAAAACCATTATACATTTTGGTAGAATACAAGAACAGCAAGGAATTATTAGATTTAATTGGATTTAATAATATTGGATATACAGACATTTCAGAGTCTGTGTTTGGAAAGGGGACTCAGGGGTGAAGTTACAAGTATTACATTGTTTTCTGTTCTGCACTGTCGCCTCTCTGCCCTGCTGACCCAGTTGCAGCCTTCCCCCTTTGACATTTATCAAATGGTTGCTAAACTAGCCAAATATAAAGGCTTCTAAATTGTCATCTTCAGAAGACCATCACTGATACAAATGATAAAGATACTACTGGGGAGCATAAATCAAAGCTAAACTTATTCACTGACTGAAACTTCAAATATCTCAGATAAGGGAACTAATAAAAATTTTCTGATTTCTGTGTTATATTTGCACAGATGAAAAGCCTTGCATTTCATATGCTTAATCCATCCCTTAAATTAAGGCATTAGCTAGATGTGTAACACTAGGCTTGTACCTGCAGAAGCCTTACAAATAATCCATGACAGTTTAAGAAATAAAAAGCTTTGTGCATTTACACAACAGAAAGCATTGAGATGGAACTGGCCTAAGGCAGCCTTCTAGCTAGTTTATTCAGCACGACTGTAATGACATTTGAGTCCCAAAATGCTACCTACAATAAGTGTGGTAGGGTCAGAGAAGCGAATATATTTTGCATGAGGTCATCTTCAGAATTATTCAGTATATTTGCGTAGCTCATTTGTCTCCTGTTGAGTTCTTATCTCAGATCTGATCTCAGCATAATTAGCAACACATAGCTAGCAGTTACTTTCAAATGCTGTAAATTTGTGGGTTTTTTTTAATCAGCTATTTGAAGGTAGACATACAAAGAGCAAAAAAGTGGATCCTAGATTTTAACAAATGTTGAAACAGAAGTAAATCTCAAAGGTAAAGTCACAAAAGCCTTGATCTTGGGGCAGGGTTGGCAACACATGGCAGCAACTACACCAGAGTCCTGCACCCCAGGGCATTTTACACAGGAAGAAATCCTTCCAGCTCTCATAGATCCCTGAAACTGTACACAGATCTAGAGACCACTAGAAAAAATCTCCCATGCTCAGCAGCCTCCTGGGTGAGAAGAGCAGGAGGTCCATAGGCAGATCTGTTGTGGTACCTCCATTTTTATGGATGGCAGAATGAATTCTAGGCCACACAGTGCGTGTAAGGTTTCCTTGGGCAAGGTGGGAAAGCAAAAACATACATGAGACCTCCAGGCTTTTTCCATAAGATCAACTAAGAGTCAAAGGCAGTGTTCTCTGCACATGTTATTTTTCAAATTTAAGAATAGTCCTAGTTTTCTTTTTTTAAACAAACCATCTTGCTAAACTTTTTAGCTGTTTGCTACGGAGGTACTGTTTCTGTGCAGGGGAATCACACAAGCTTCCAAGACAAAAGAACACCTTCAGCAACATTAGCAGTAACTACCTATTCTATGCTAGAAACAGTGGTGTCGCTGCACTCTACTGCTTTTGTACCAAGAACATTTCCAAGTCCATAAGAGATTTTAGCAGAGGGCGGTGCCTCCAGTCTTCACAGAAGAGTATTTTTGAGCCTCTTTCTTCTAAGGTTACATTTCCTAATGTGACTAAAGTTCTATTTCCAGCCACAGGGCAGTGCTGGCTTTGTCAGTCAAGTGTTAACTGAAAATCTACTAAGGAAATAAGACAGTAGAAGTGCAGGACCACATTATTGCCATACAAGTCTCATTCACTGTTATATGTATTGCCACAGCTCATTTCACTCAAGCTCCCACTCAGGGTCCCAACTGCATAGGTTTACTGGAGACCCCTCAGAAGTTACAGTCAGGCTTGCATACACATATAATACAGTCTAGAGAGCTATTTTAGACTAGGCATTGGAATAAGTTATAAAAAATTAACTGGAGTCAGTCATAAAGAATCATCTGAAACTGAGCCAGTGCGTCATGAACATGAACACAGTGCTGTGTCTGGCATGAGAAGTTCATACACATGAAGGGAAGAGATTGCATACCACAACTACATTAGACTTTCATTTAAACATCAGTTGACCATCATAAAGAAATTAGTATTGGAGGGATGGCATTATTAAGCATGAACAAGTCACCAGTGTAGAAGCTGAATGTATGAGAATCTTGCCCAGATAAATGTTTTAGAAATAAAGATATCCTAGAAGCAACAGGAAGAAAGAAAGGTAAAAATGCCAAAGGGATTCTACTCAAAAATTTTCATGGCAGTGACTGAACTGAACAGTTGTAAGAGAAAGACGCACTATGGACTATAACAGTGTGGTTAAGGCAGTAGGTAGAGGTTTTTTTCCATGCACAACTAAATTATTTCATACTAATTCTAACAGTGTATGTGAATATGGACACCACTTTTTATTTTACATGTCATCATACTAGCCTATACCATTTATTCTTTAGACACAGAATCCCTGATAATTAAATGGGGACAAAAACAATAAAGAAGAAACACATTGTTTCTTCCTGTCTCTCCCTGACAGAAGTTTTGAAGTTTTCTTGTGAGTTCAATAGAAACAGATCAAAGAATTTAGCACCTATTCAGACAACTATTAAACTAATAAAAAATGAAAAACAATGCCACAATCTAATGGGCACATTCCCAGGAAAAAGAACACCAAAGTGAGGTCAGAGTGGACCAATAAAGTATGTCTTTGATCTGTATTTTCAAGGTGAACCTTTGATAGAAGTTTGAGAACTTTCATTTTCACCCAACACAGGTCTGAAATTACATTAACATTAAATTGCACAACATATTTCAGGTGTTTATTTATTTTGCCTGTGTTTAAATTGTCTGCTTTAGCCTTCTTTTGTGGCACTTCCTTATGTGACTACCAATCAAGGAGAAGGGTCCACTCCTTATGATTATCTTTGTCAAAGACAGGAGTTTTTAACCTTCATGAGTGGACATATCTGCTGACAAATGATATGCTAAACTGTCCACTCCTAAAAACTGAACCTGAAACATCCTGAAAATGGCATGACTCCAGTTAATTCAACACCATATTTCTAATCTATATGAGCCAGAGACAAGAATTCAGTGCCTTGATTTCACTGTTTCTTTCCTGACTTGATCCATCTTTAATTAGGGAAACCCAAGAAAAATTAAAGTAATCCTAACTTGAAGTATGTCCTAGTTGCCACAGAGGTCTAGATCCTCCTTTTCTAGGTGGAAGTGATCTTAAAAACTGTTATGGTTTGCACAGGTAGCAAATGAAACGCATGAGCAAGGACATAAAAAAAAAAAAAAAAAAAAAAAAAAAAAAAACCCAAAAAAAAAAAACAACCCAACTTTTACATAGCCAGTCCAGTTATCTGTAGTTTGGTTCTGTACGTTGCATCACAGAGATAGAGGAGGATGAGAAACAGCGAGTTCATGTTAGCTTCCAGGTTCACTTGAACAGATGTCACTCTAAAACTACTTTACTGAATTTAGTATGGATTGAAAAGATACTAGGCAAATTCCTACTCCAGCCTCCATCTTCATTTTCTCATAATTTGAAGTGATACTCTAAAGTGTGCTTTGTGTGCAGATCATTCCTTTCACATACTTCAACCAGTGCAATGATTATATAAATATTATTCTTGTCATTTTCGCCTGATAAAGGCTAATGAAGAGTGAGGCAAATTCAATCTCCCTCTGAAAGCATCATAAATTTTTACTTTATACACTCAATTCTATTTCCTCCAATCAAAGCCTGGAAGGTAAAAGGTTTTTTTCTCTATTTGAAATTGGCACTCCCTAGTCATTCCTCAAAAGTGGCATCATTTTCCCTTTCTTCCTGTGGATTACCTGGAGGCTACTTCAGGATGACAGCAGAAATGGCTATGTGGATTTTATAAAGCAAATAAGAAAAAAAGGAAACATACAACAGGAGTGGATCTAGATGAGTAACCACTAGTAAGTGTCTATAAAGTCACTGGTTCCTCACTTGACCTACTCTAAATATATTTACTAAGATTAAAAGCTATTTCCACTTCTGTAAAGGAGTGGCTCAGGATAACAAAAATAACTTGCTATTCATGGGAGCGGAGGCAGGGAAGTAGCTACTTTGTTTAGTTACATGCAGAATTGAATGGGGGAGAAACTCCTTCTCACGGAACAATCAAGGAGTGCTAAATTCTCTAATATTTTATATAACCTAGTTAGCCCTATTTTGCCCCATCCCTCCGGTCTTTCTTTACAGGCAGGTATAGACTTTGAGGTAACAGGTGGTTTTTTTCACTTTCTCCTGGGACTTCTCTGCCTGGGGCTGTTTCCACTGCAGCCAGGGCTATCTGGCAGGCACAGCACATCTCCAGCACCTACCATCCAGTCCAGCACCAGATCCTTCAGTTCACCTCAAGTGTCATATCTTCAGAAGCATGATATCTCAAGTGCAAGGTATTTTGGACATCTGAAACTGAACAAATTAACTTATATGTCAACCTTAACTTAGACTTTAAGCATAAGATCCACCTATGAAATGGGATTTGGAATCCATGTTAGCTGACAGGGACTGAAGCTTTTGGTGTCCATTTGGTCTTCTGAGCTCTGCTTTTGCTTTTGCACTGTAATAAACATTTTGCTTAGGAAAAGCTTATTGCCTTAATGCTTCCCTTTCTGTGTTTGAATAAAATTGCCAACTGCTTTCCCAACAGAAGAATGAGAGTTCAAAATTTTGAATCTTCCCTACGAATTCAGACTACTTAGTCTGGTCAGGCAGCCTATAGCATAAACCACAATACGTCACTATAGACAGTTTGGCCAATTAAGAAAAGTTAAAATACAGTAAGATGTCAGTACCCATCCAAAATTGAAAGACTTTATAACCTCTGTCAAGAAAATGTAAGATTTCATAGTTCAGTGCAGTGGAATTTCAAAATGCCTTTTGTAGCACTGGGTTTACTTGAAAAGATTACCCTTTTTCCAATGTTTACAGCAGAAATTTTAAAAAGAAGCATTTAGAAAATAGAATTCTTATTTGCAGTCAGCTGATGACTTCAGCAAATACTAGTATTTCCCATGAAAGAATCCAGAATTACAAGGGAAATAGGTACACTGACTAATAGAGTATCATTTCTATATATACCAGGAGACTACAGCAGGCTTTTAGCTAACAGCTTTGAAAAAACACTGCTAATCACAAATGCTTCTATTTTAATACCCCAGCTATTTTAATTATAGCAACTAAGAAAGTTTTTGTGTTTTCTATGCTACCACTCAGTTCATACTTTGACTGGAAGTCATTTCAGTTGTGGAAAATTTTGCGTGATATCAGGATTTTTGAAACCACTCCAAAGTTATCAAGATTCCTTGTGATTTCTGCACATTTCCAAAATTTATTAAGAAAACTTGTGTCTTCATAGTTGTAAAGGGTTAACAGTATTTGAATACTGTGTTTGAATGTTCATTAAATGCACATTCATGAAAAGTTATAAATCCCTCAATATAGTCTCCAATGCTTCTTTGTAATAATCAGTATATAATGTTTTCTTCTGGGTGTGGATATGAAGCTGAGCCAACTTTCCTCTTTTGTTAGTTTTTAATGTCCAGTTATGACTGAACTCATAGCCTATATTTAGTGTTCTAATTTAAGAAGTCAGATTTTTTAAACATTGAGAAGTATAGAAATTTTTAAATTCAATGGCACAAATGAAAGAAGAGTCAGTGGGAGCTGTAGAGTGCTTAGAGAAAAGGAGAGAGAAGCCATGTAGCTAGGTGCCTGAACAGAATTTAGGACACTAATTTAGGCCCCTCTTTTTTAAAAGTTTATTTTAGGCCCCCCCTCTTTTAAAAAAAGGTTATATCCACAATCATGACAAAAACCAATCATGCAAGATGCTTCCCAAGCATCCAGTCTTATAGCAAAAATATATTTCATTAAGTAAATTCTCTTTTAGATTTTTTTTCCCAACCTGTATTTGATATTGATGAGTAATATTCATTGCTTTTTAAAGCTTGTTCTTGTTGTTTTAGGTGACTTTTTGCAATACTTTTCCACCAGCCATTGCACTTCTAAGGCAATGGACCTTAAAATGCTTAAAGAATCCTTGCAGGATGTTCTGAAAACCTACCTAGAAAGAAGGATGAACTAGATTGTTGTACTTGTGTGTGTAGTATAATAAACTACCCAGCTCTGTTTTACATGGTAATTTTTCTTTTAATGAGTAGGAGTTATTTTAGGTATGTGTTATTCAGAACCTAGGGACTTATAAATCCAAATACCATAAAATTGCAGTGACAGAAAAAAGCATTGAGATATCTTTCCTCTATAGAGAATAAACAAAAAACACCTTTCTAACTCCTAATATCCCAAAAGACTTAAGCTTTCTCCAATGGCCATTTGTTTGAATGTTCATTAAATGCACATTCATGACAAGTAGTCCTTTAATCAAACGTAAGTTATAACAATGACACCACTTAGCTCTTGTGTGTCACTTCTGCCCCTTTCAACTCCTCCTGCAGCTATGAGTATTCCCAAAGTTTTCTTTGGCATACGCAACAGACTCTTCATTATTTTATGTTCTTTAGTTCCTAGCAGACTTTGGGAAAAGCTCTCCTTTGCATGGCATGGTTATACAACAAACCATCAGCCGATAATCAGGTATCATCACCAACCATCCACACCTACAGGTTGAAATTTATACTTCTGTATGAATTGTGCCATGGTTTCAGGTCAAAAGAGTATTCTTCTTGCCATTTGTACTGCCAAGTTTATATTCTAACTTCTAAGAGCACCTTTCAGTTAATCACAGAAAAGTTCTTTTATTAGATAAATTTGAAGTTGAAAAAAGCTAAATTCTCCTGTTCTTTTAAAACTATTCTTTCAATATAAGATAGGTAATTCATATCACAAAAAAGTATTCATCAGCCATGGACCACACATTGAAAATATGAAAGACAGATTTCTGAACTGGTATACAGGAATAAAGCATATGTTTGCCAAACTCAGTCTTATAATGATAATCCCTTAAAATCTTCTTCAGAAGACAGCTACATTTTCCAACCAGCCCTACAAGTTTCAAAGAGTTATAATTTCAGAAGTTATAGCAGCCTTCCAATAACTATAGCAGCCTTTCAATATCTGAAGGGAACCTACAGGAGAGCTGGAGAGGGACTCTTTGTCAGAAAGTGTAGTGACAGGACAAGGGGTAACAGCTTTAAATTGGAAGTGGGGAGATTTAGTTAGATATTAGAAAGAAATTTTTTCCTGTGAGGGTGGTGAGGCACTGGAACAGGTTGCCCAGGGAAGTTGTGGATGCCCCATCCCTGGAAGTGTTTAAGGCCAGGCTGGATGGGGCTTTGAGCAACCCGCTCTGGTGGGAGGTGTCCCTGCCAATGGCAGGGGGGTTGGAACTTGATGATCTTTAAGGTCCTTTCCAACTGTAACCATTCTATGATCCTATGAAGTTCTTTAAAATATGTTCCCTTCAAAAACTGCCTTACTGATTCATAAAATATATCCACCTAATGTAATCCCACAAATTCACTTGCCTGTACTTGGTCCTTAGGGAAAAAGTATAGAAACCAGTTATATCTAAGATAATTTTGGTATACCCTTCTGTTTTCCAAATGCCAGTGATTTATAGGCTTCTTGACTGAGAATCAGCATCCAGACCACAGTTTCCCAAAGAGCCCAACCTACATGAGAGCATCTAACCCTTTGTTCACTTATGTCTGCTGGCTGGGCACAGAGAAGACAGAGGAGAACGAAAGAGAAGGCGAGTGCAGTAAAGACCTGCTTTACAGTGAGACAGCTGAAGCTGACAGGAGCTACTGGAGAGACACAGGAGCACTTAATTGATGTGAGAACTGGGAGCTGCACAGTCTTGCTAGCCTTTAGTCTTTGCTCTCTACCAGCTTGATTTCACAGCTGGTATATCCGCCGCACATGTGGGGCATGTGGGAGCCAAAGGGTAGCTATCCAAGGCCAATGACTCGAGGGATGTGCTGCTGTAAGTACACAAACAGCAGGATTTAGGACTCCCTGCTGAAGTGCACACAAGCCAGATGGAAGCATGTAGGAAGCAAAATCCTAAGGGAGTAGAAAGCGGGTACTAGTTAACTGCCAAATCCGCACTTACATTTTGTCACCAGATTCAGACTCATTACTCGTCACTTTTAGGGCTGTGGCATCTTGTAAGACAGTCTCATTTTTAACCCCATAAACCTGTGCAAAATTAGATACTTCCAGTGTCAAAAGTAAGCCCAGTCAGTGAATAATAGGACTGTTGTATCTGAGTCAACCAATCTAATTATTTCTCATGGCTTAGCAGGGATTTCAGACATTCACAACTAGGCACAAAGCAATCACCTTTTTAGTATGAGAAAATTTCAGCTCAGGCTGAACTGTTGCTGGTTTAAGACTGGTCACATATTTGCAATTCACCTAACTTGTGTTCCCATGTTCCTCATTGTAATCACTGTTTTTCTAACTCAGGCCACTGTTTTCCTTTAAACTCTAAACACACCCAACTCTATGGTCTATGGGATGTCTCCAGTTATAACTAGTTTTTCATATAGATGTAAACATATCTTGAAGTAATCCTGAAACATGAAATAATTCACAAATATTGGTGTGTAAAATTCTCTTTTTTTTATTAGACAATCATAGCAGCAAGAGATGAAACATATACATA
Organism: Nycticryphes semicollaris; assembly: GCA_013400055.1. Taxonomy (NCBI): domain Eukaryota; kingdom Metazoa; phylum Chordata; class Aves; order Charadriiformes; family Rostratulidae; genus Nycticryphes; species Nycticryphes semicollaris. The sequence continues at coordinate 395,755 of VXBJ01006798.1, forward strand.
GTTTATCTATGGTCTTTGTGACAGATTTAGATCTGCTTTATGAGAATTTAGAATTTACTGTGTGGTCACATAACCTGCAGCAGTTGCATAAATGGTGCTTCAGCAGCTTCTATAGTCCCTGTGTCTGACCATGGTCTTGATTCTATTTTTTCCTCCTCTACTGTACAATCTAGATATAAGATTTAGTACTGCAATATGTACTAAATATTGACTGAATGGGATCGCTGCCCCCTGTTCTTCTCTACCCAAATTCTTGCTCTAAATACAAGTTTCCTCCTGGGGATCCTGTGCTGGAAGAATGCAAGGCGGTGCCACTTGCCTCCACCATGACACACGTCATGGGACCCGAGAGCTTGCTCCCAAATTCCTGCTGTGATGAAGCCTGGAAATAATATAAAATAGCTCCAAGATGCAGCTTTGGCAATTGGCAGAGGCCAGCGCTGGCTCCTGCCTCAGTTTTGGTTGAGCAGTGGCAGAAGCTGGGGTGTGGGACTAGTTTCTGTCGCATACCAAGCTAAGGTGTGCTGTGACATGAGGACCATTGACTTCCACTGTCTGGTTTTTTTGGGTTTTGGGTTTTTTTATTATTATTTACTCCACAACCACTACTGGGACCATCCTATTCTTCCTATTTACATTCTTACAAAGATACAGGTTCACAGTCCCCTGGAGTCCACAGGCTATGACCTCTTACCCTGTCCTCCCTGTGTTTAACTAAGGAATACTGGGTTTTGGTTTGGTTTTTTTTTTCCTTTCTCTTACTTCACACCCTACAGGTCCACTCACTTTTGCCACTTTTTACTGAAGCCTTTTCAGTTTATCAGTGTTTTCTCTCTAATGCAGTGCACAGTGTAATTCTTTAAATTTAGTGGAATTAGATTAACATGGAAAAATACAGACCTTTTCTTGTTTTATCATCTGGAATTCTGATATAAGCACATCAGAGAAGATTTGAAACTATCTTTTGTAGCAGCCATAGCGTTCTGCAAACTCAGTTTGACTTTGTTATTCTCCCTCGGATTTAGGTTTTTTTCTTCATTTCTCATTAAAAAAATTCTCTTCTCATGTTATATATATATATATATATATAGAGAGAGAGAGAGAGAGAGATAAAATCCTTACAAAACTCCTCTTTTCTCCAGAGATCTGGTTTTAAAAATTCATAATTTTTATAAATGCATCAGCCTACTTCATTTCCCCACAGTAGCATTATTTTCATTGACGCCTGTTAGTCTTGGTTCTTTGTGCATTCTCCTTCTCTTCATTACTGTTTTCATTGCTTTCAATATGCATTTACATTTTAATTAATTAGTTTGATTTTATATCTTAATTCAGATCAACCATTAGAAAATCCATTACATTTGAGAATTAACATTAAATTCCTGAATTGAAACATCTGGGAAGAATATAAAGCACATATAAATTATCTTCTCATTTGTCTTACAGTTTCAAAAGTGAAAAAATGAGCAAAGAATTCTTAAATCAAGGACATTTTGAGAACAGGAATACACAACACTTTAAAAGTATTATCTCTGGATTTGTTCTTGAGATATTTGAAATTTGTGAAAAAAATCCCAAAGGATTAAACAATATCATTTTCTGCCTTTTCCTATACCCTAATAGTAACTAATAAGCTGGATTTTGGGATAGTAACAATTCTTATTCTAAACCTCTAGCAGAAAAGGGAGGTGAACATTCCAGGTAAGCCACTAAAAGGGGAAGGAGATTAGAAAAAGAGACTTTTTTCCCTTGGGAGCAGCACTGTTCCATGTAAGTTTCAGCAGCAGAAAATAAGGAGTTGAGTATAATCAGAATAGTAGAGATTCATATATAATTATTGCTTCCCATGGCTCAAAAGTACACACAAAGATGGGGAACTGATGTTGAGATATCCCACCAACTCCATATCCCACCATTTTCACTGCAACAATTAAACTATGCTGAAGTGAGTACACTGTGAACAACTGTAGGTCACTGAAGGCATTAATAACTGTTGACACATTTTAACTAGAAAACAATTAAGAATTTGGTTATCCTAGCATAATTTTTCATGCCTTGAAACTCTCCATGGAAGTGGAAAAGTTAACATATAACATTAGGTCTTTCCTGTGTGGGAAAGTTTTTTCAGCATAGTCAGTATATTTTATGTCAAAAATTAAGTCAGGAAAACCATGTGGCTTGTGGTTTTAACTGCCATATTTTGTTTTGGCTTACCCTCTGTCATTTTAAGAGGAGTTTTAGTATGCACAGCTGTGCATCTTGGCTCCAGTGGTAATTATACTAGTATTACTGACAAACTTTTTTGCAGGCAAAACTTTGGTTTTCTGAGATCTGATGCAGGGGGAATAGCTATGGCTTCAACAACATCCTGAAACAGCCACCCCAACAAATCTTGCCTGAACAGCTTTTAAATTATCTGCTGGGACATATTAAATTACCACTTGAATGACACATTGTGGTTGTTCCAATCAAGCCAAAATAAAGTAATTAAGTGAATAGCATTGGTGTGATGACTTTCCAGTTTTGCACTTGAACCCTTCTTACAGACACCAAAATATTTGTACCTGCTTGGTTGAACAGTGACACAAAAAAACCCTTTCTCTCCATTTTCTCTGGCAAATAAATGCCTCTGTGTACCCTTGCAAATACACCCTCTGTGTACATTTGATACACGTCCTACAGCTTATCCAGGCTTTTCAATGTATTATACATATTTCACTAGACCAGCCACTGCTCTACTGCTTTTAAACTTTCAGGATGATGAAAACGTTGATCATCAGTCTTAACTTTCCTGTATTTTCTTCTTCCCTGTGAGTAAGTCATTACAGTATGTCTGATTACTAGGAACAAGGAACAAACATTTCCTCTCTGTGAAGAACAGGAAACAATGTTTGGAGAACAATCAAGTCAATTCTCATGGAAAAAAATGCAGCAACAGGGGAGAGACTTGACCTTTTTCCAATTAAAAAAAAAATTAAAAATTAAAAAAAATATCCATGTTCATCTGAAGAAGAAATCAGTTTATGTATTCACCCAGTTTGACCTCTTCTCTAAAGATGTATCACATTCTAAAGTATATTTAAATGTCAAGTATAACCATTAAAGGAATCCAAAACACTAGGAGATTTGGACTAAGTATTTTGCTTTCATCTTGTGAAATTCTTGTTAACATCTGCCTGCCATTGCAAGTTATGTTTTCAGCTGAACATGAAAAAGTGCACAAGATACAAAGCAAGTCTGCTCCCCTACATGGAGCACACATGAACATACACTGCCACCTGCTCACAGCTGTGGTTTACACGGGGGAGTTAGCCTGGGAAATAACATCAGCAAAGGCAAAGGGACTGCTCCGACCCCCGTCCAGCTGGGGTCTTGTAAACACCAACAGCACTCTTTGCTGGTTGGTGTTTTTAACGTAATTCTGTACTTTTTCAAATATTTATTAAAAANCAGTGGCACATGCACTGATTCCCTTAATATACCACAGATTGAAGTTATATAGATATATATACCTCCTGTCACCTATCTCATTCAATTGCATTTCATACTCCAGATTTCTGTTGTATTGCATAGTTCTTCCCTTTGGACTAATAGATAATTAATTCTTCAGTGTGGGGCAGTATGTAATTTTGTTGCCACAGCAGCTAAGGGTCACAATATGGTTCCCCATTTGGCCCAAAGGGAGGAAGTAATTGATGCCAATTTTTAACTGATGAACAATACTTCCCTGTGTGTCAGCTCAGGCATGTGATTTGTGCATCTGGGAGCTAAACACAAGGTTTAAATGTTCCTACTTGCACCCCAGACAGTAGAAATTTGATGGAAATATTTCTCCTTACTGTGCTGTACAACAGCTGCACTGACCATCTCAATACTACCATCAAAATCCCAGGGCTGGTGCTCCCTCTCTGTCCCCACAACAAGTGCCATGAGAACACTGACAATACATTACATTTCAAAAGAAAATGCAAATTTACGAGTCATAGGCAGCAACAATGCTGCCAAAGCTTACAGGTTTAGTATTAGTTTTGCCCTTTTGGGCAGAATTTCTCAAAATGCTGAGCAACAAAATAATCTCATGGAAGGGAGACTTTTTTTTTCATCTTTTTTTTAAGTTATATCACTAGATCTTTTCTGTGAGGGAGAAAAAAAAGAAAAAAAGAAAAGAAAAAAGGCAAGGGGTGGTATGGGGTCGTTGGGGCGCAGAAAACAAGGGGCTGCAGAAAAGAAGCTAATGTTTATTTGTCATATTTTTGAACTCGCTATTTTCCATCTGAACTCATTTCCACAGATGAAGTCATGGGTTTTTAGGCACCTAAATCTGGCATTACTGAAATAGCAAATGCTCCTTGCAAGCCCTCTGCATGCTTAAAACTGAGGCTGTTCCACCCCCAAGCTCCCAGCCTTTGTGCTCACTTGACAGGAACAGCACAGCTGCTCTGACCTTACCATCTCCAAAACCAAGACATTAAGAAAGGGCAGCAAGAAGATCAGAACTGCTTATTCTAAGGGGAGAAAGACATGTTGCAAAGGCAAATGCAATGAGTGGTGACTGTCAGGTAAAAATTCTTACTCAGAACTCACAGGAGACTGAGTCCTTTTAAATCACTGCACACTAAAAAAATTTCCATTAACTGGTAACCCATGAAATTCATTGTCATTAGACCGAGCTTAAAACACATCAAGAAAAAATTAGATGTATATGGATGAATTCAAACACTGACTTGCACAAGGACACAAAGAAGCCAGGAAGAAGTTGACCTGACAAGCAGGAGGATGTGAAGCAGTACCTGAAGTATGTAAAGGTTACTTTTTTTTTTTTTCACACAGAAAATAATGCTTCGTTTGTGCTCGCCAAAGCACTCTGCCACCATCTGACATCAGGCTGAGAGCTTGTTGATTAATATGTGTAAAATAACCTTTCTGGCACATTTCTTTAAAATTATGGGTCTCATTGTAGCTGTGTTTCAGATTTTACTCCCTCTAGAACCAGATAGTCTGTCAAATGCATGCAGCAAATAATATGTTTACTGAATTTCATGATGCATTAGAAAGCCATTATTCAAAGGAATGTTCTCAATGGTTCATTCAGCTCTGGTCAGGGCTCTGCCATATGGGCTGTTGTTGACTGAATTTGCAAATCCTCCTACACATGCAGCAAAATACCAAGGCATCACAAGAACAAGTTAACTTTATAAATCTCGATCACCTTTTCCCTTTGCTTGAAACAATGCTGCTATTGTCTTATCCACAAAATTCTTCTTGGGATATAATGCTCTTTAGTCCTAAAATATCACTGTAGTACCACAGAAATCTTAACTTTTACAGTTTGTTTGCAAAATTAAGCAATTAAGCTGGCAAACTCAATACTTATTAAAACGTCTTTTGTCTCATAAATCTGGTGTCTGGGGGCTATTTTATAAAACACAAGGAGCAAATTCTGCCAGTAGCTGTTTCATGTTGAGTACAGAGCAAAGGACTGATGACCACATCTTAGAGATTTAGCTATACATTTAGCATGAACCGTGGGAATATTCTAGCAATTTATAATTAGTATTCATTAATCACATAAAAGTATTAGTTTCCCTTCTTGCATTCCATACAGGTTTTAATGCATATTATGGACTGGATTCCACCTACTTTGTGTTTGTTTTTCCATTTTAGCTCATTCCATTTGTCCAGTTAGAATTAAAAAGCAAAATAAAGATGTACAATCCTTCATAACTCTGTAGTAATACTAAAGAAATTACATATTACCCTAAAAGTTAACTTAATTTCCATTGGCACTGAAAAAGCATTTCTAAATTAGCCTTGCAGCAAAAAATCACTGTCATTCTGTTTTATCCTTTGAAGATTTATTGCTGGGTATGCAAACCCTTCAACCGTTAGAATACTGGATCCACTGATCCAGTCTTTCTAATGCAACATTTGGCCTTGTGCTTTTTATACCACCTGCTATGTGTCAAATATATTTTGCCTCTTTGTACAGTATAAAATTGGGGGTATCTGTAGACCTATATAGAAGGCGGTCCTCAGTGAAAACAATAGCGAAATGCTAGTGACACCATTTCTAATCTGGCAATGATCCTGGCATCATAGGCTGGTGAGAGCCTGTTGATTTGGGCACTAACACATGATAGAATTTGTCATAGGAATATGCCATAAAAGTTCTTGAAAGGGGAGATGATGTTTGCACTTGGTGTGTTAGGGAATTGAAGGCTACTGGTGAGATCCAAATGAGAGTTGCTACAGTCATAACATTTGCTAGGGTTACTATGAATGGCTGCATACAGGGCAGCATTGCAATTAGCAAGTACACCCTAGAGGAAAGGGTGTTTCAGGACTCCAGGTATAACATGAGAGACTGTACAAAACTCTTAGCATGGGTGGGAGAGAGAAGGCTGTATCCCACAGAAGCAGCACAGAGCAATTGCAAAGCAGAATTTGACAGTGAAGTCACAGGCCTGAGTGACAAGCTGGCTTATGATGTTGTCCACTATGATGGACGAGCTGTCTGTGAGGATTTGAGGGAAAAGATTAAGATCTTCATTAAACTTTAGCTGCTGGCAAGAAACCCATGAGATGGTATCAGGCAGAGGCCAGTCAAAACAAACCGGAGGCTTGATACTTCAAGCCAGTTTAAAAAATACAGACAATGAAGAACTGTTTTAAACAACGCTGAACTTTCAGATTCTTTTTATAGTTTATCTTGAATTTTTCCCAGAAGAACACAATCTTAGTGTGAAAAGTGGCATGTAAAAGTGAAAAATTCATACATTTCTGCATTTTCAAAGAGCATAAGAGTGTGCTGAATTAATATATATTTGGTGCAAATATGAATAAATGATCTCTATAAGGATTATATTAAGCATATATATTATGATTCTTAAAAATGCATTATTATTATTAAAAATGCATTATGATTTTGGTTGGATTCTTTCAGACATCTGGTGTATTTAAATCATTATGCTTTTAACTATTTATTCACCATCATGATTGAAAATCCTTCTATAGCAAGAGCATGAGTTTACCTTAGAAGCCTGTGAACTACAGCTTCTTTTAGTATACTTCTGACTTTTCCTGGCTTTTCCCAGGTTAACTTTACCTCAGTCCCACATCCCAGCCTGGCAGTGCCAGAGCGTGGGAGAAAATCACTATATAAAGGGCAGCTGAAGAGGAAGTGGAGATGGAGACAATGAGGCTCAAGTGAAAGGCAAGGAGGGAAAACAAAGCTTTGTCTCCTCAATTCTTTTTCCTTAAAAAAAAAAAAAAATTGCACCTACAATTTGCCTTAAAGGAATTGCACCTCCAAGTCCACAGGCAGCTATGACTTCCAAATACTGGCTGTTGTACCCCCTCTTGCTCCAATGCACATACCCTTGAGCCTCCCTTCCATTCTTCTGCAACAAACCTTAGCAGCCTTCCATTTCACTGTCGTCTCCCAGCAGAAACTTAAGTATTTTCATTTTCTCCCTCCCTAAACTACTTCCCACGGGAGAAAATTTGACCTTGCCTGAGCCATATGATACATATGCTAGAGTGTATATATGGCGTGCCTGGCCTTACACCTGCTTTGTGACAATGTGGCCTTGCCTGATGGTCAACATGCTGTTGGCTGAATTTGGTTCCACTGGAACCACTCTGTACCTTCTGGCCAGGGATCGGGGGGCAGCAGTCTTGCCCCTGGGGCCAGCCTCTGCTCCTGCAGGCCTCTGAGATAAATAGCTGGGGATAATCTAATCTTCCAGTGTTCCTCCTCACCATTTTCCCTATTCTTACAAAAGCAAGTCTTTCCTTATGGCTAGTATTGAGGACCTGCCTTTCAACACAATGAATTCAGCCAAGTTGTGTTGAAATATTCGTAATCTTGCTCTTATCTTTTCTTCTTGGTTCCATTTTTGTGCTAACAAGCAGCACAGCCTAGATAAACAATCCCATACATCATACTTATCCTAAAAAAGACAATTGTTTCCCAGTTCCTGTGAAGCAGGATGGTTACACAGATGGAGTGAACGTCCTTCTGCATGAAGATTTTGGCTCTAGCATTGTTTGTCTCACAACTGAACACTTACTGTCCCACAATGTCTCCTTCATTTAGACTAAATTGTTCAGCCGATTTACTAAGTCTTGCATTCGCTGTCTCCTTCACTTTCCAAAAGAGCAAGAGGCTCAGGAGAAGCTTTACTGATCACTTCTGCCAAAGTGAGCAAAGGTTTTCAAGAAGTTGCTTTATGGTATTCATTTTCCAGTGGCTGACTTGACTTGCCATGCTCCATTAAGACAGTGTTGTGTACTAAGCAAGCCTCAGAAATGGAAAACCGTGACTTACGGTAATTTAGACACCATCCTCCCCCAAACCCAAGATTAATTCCTATAGGATATGTACTGGCACAGTTCCAAGCAGCTGGGCTTGCACAAAGCACCCTTTTTTTCTTTAATAGATTCTGGTGACATTTTGTCCCTGTCTATAAAATTTGCCTGTATTCTCCTGAAAATTGAAGCAATTGAGCTTTCCCTGACCTGATCTGGAGGAAACATAAAAAAGCTCATTTTGTTATGAAACCTAATTAATTTACAGTCTCAGAGTTCATCACAAAAACTTTGTTGAAAGTATTTGAAACTATTTGGGAAAGCAGAGGAGGCTTCAAAAATGCTATTACTTACCATTTTGTGTTTTTCACCCATTCTGATTCCAGGGGAGTACTCACTTGCACAATGCTATGCAAAATAGTCTCAAGATTTCCTAATATTCTCCTGTTCTGTCCTGGAGAACTACTAAACCCAACTATTTCCATGGTTTTCTGGTATGCAAGACCAGGTTTGCAGCAGCATCATGTTGCTTTTTCAAATCCTGATCATGTTGCTTTTTCAAATCCTGAAACAGAAGCAAGGCTGCTATGTGCCCTTAACAGAGATGTCCAAGCTGCATGAGACTTTTATTCTACACCACGGCTTACTTTTAGAAGTAATCTCCCTGTGTTGAGTAGTCAAAAGACATTTAAGTATTTATTTAATTTTAATTTAATGTTTTAATCCATTTTTTTTTTTTGTTTTCACTGAGATCAACTTGCAAGTATTTATAAAGCTAGCCTGGAAAGCTCAAACAGTGAGTTCTGCATGCCTGAATTATAAAAAAATAAACAAAACTATAATAAACTAACTCCTATACTTCTCTATCTGTTCTTTTGGATTTTTTTTATTTTCTGGGATTTTTTATTGTCATCTTTTTTTCTTTTCTTTTTTAAAGCCTACTTCAAATATTGCTCTATTTTGGATTTTACCTCTCTCTTTTGACCAATGGATTTTGAAGTATGTTTATCAAAGATTTGATTTTTAAGGACATCATTAATTTTATCCTCAAAATTATGTGTTTCTAACCTCTGCCAGCTCTCTCTTTATTTCTTGAAAAGGTAATCAAATTACGATTAGGGTATAGAGAAGAAAAGGCTAAGGAAACATTAAATCAGAATGTAGAAAGTCTATATATGTATATATATGTAATGCATGACTCCCTTTAATGTACTAAGTATCTTGATTTTTGAGAAAAGCAATTTAAAGAGATAAGTGATGGTTTTGAGAAATTATTTGATTTACTTGAAAAATATAGGCAAGATTCAGGCGCAGAACCCTAATTGCTCAAAATTCAGTGGTACCTCTGTTACCATTTTTTATGTAGTTATTCTTATCACAGGCCAGTACATCAGTCAAGAGCCACCATTTTACCAGCTGTGAATCAAAGTAAATATGAAAAGCAATAAGGGTATTGCTATCTAAATGACATTCATAAGAATTAAACTTAGCTACATTTACAAATTTGTGCTCTAGCCATTTGCACAGAGATATGCAGGGCACCTTAAGGGGAAGAGAGACCCGAGCACTTGTAGATGAACTGATCACCCATTTCCACAATCCCACAAGATAATCAGGTCTTTCTGTTAATGTTTTGTAGAAACATAACTATCATAATTTGAGTGCTTCCAAGTTAATGAGTGTTTCCAAAACTCAAAAAACATCTAATTACATGTGATTTTTAGAGTGCTCTGGCTTTTCAGTCCATCACATTTCATAACTATTCTTTTAGGTAGCTGAAATGTTTTGGATGTATGAGAAATTTTATACGTTTGAAGTTCTCAACTATGTCAAAGCTCCAGGAAACAGTCCCATTTTAAAGGAGATGTTTCTGTGTAGTTGTAGATAAACCATCTGACAGACAAAATGCCTACAACTCTGATGTTGGGCTTAACAATGGTATTGCTAACTCCTGAAATGCACTTCTCTATGCTCTCAGAGCTGCAATAGAAATAGTCACTACAAGAAAGCAACTGCCTATAGAGATACAGGAGAAGAATCCCACAGAAAAGTAGGAGATGAAAAGGAAATGTGTTTTAATGAAAATCAGTAGAAGCACACAGGACTTCACTACCAACCTTCTGGTCCTTTGGGGGTCTTGCTTCACAAGCCAACACCTCCGGCCCAAGACAACGAGCTGTCAAGTGTCATCTGTTTCAGAACTTTGCTTTGAATCAGGATGACCTTATTAAAGATTAAAGCTCCTTGCTGAAAATTAATAACTGCTTCACATCTTTCAGAGAATTAATTGAATTTTTTTCATATTTTTACAAGTAATTTAAAGCTAATTGGATTGCAGCCTCAGTAATAGTAGGTATTCACCTGGACATCCTTTGATGATAGTTTTAAAGGTGATTTGAAACTATATTGTCATACATGGGGCTATTGTCATCACCCAACTGATTTGCTTTCAAAGCTGTTATCTGATCCAAAGTCAGCCATAATTCAGAATTTTAGGAAAAGTTTTTCACATAGCAACTCTAGATTTGTGCAAAATTTTCCAGTTGGAATTCAAAAAAATCACCCTCACAAGGTGAGAAGTCCAACTGTTTCAGTGTGTTGTAGTTTCACTAAAATATATCTAAAATGGTAAGTAATGAATGTCTGTTTTAAGAACTGCTTGATTGTATAATTTTGTACTTTATTTGATGTGACAACTTAGATTATGTCATCAATGAAAGAGAGATCAAATAAACTACATGAATGAGCCCAGGAAAAGGTATTATGAGGAGGCAGCACCAGAGTCAATGCTCTACATTTGGAAATCAGAGATCTAACACACCATGCTGGCAAGCACAGACTAGCCTAACTATTGAGTGAGCATATATCATCAGTATCACAAGCCTGAGCCAACAGCTACCATATTCCCTGGGACTGCTGCCATGAGGTCTTCAGGGAATGTTCTACCAGATTTTAAATGAGGAATGACCTTTAGATAAAATGGCAGCATATAAACAGTTTGGACATGCTGTTTTAGCTGGAAATGCAGTCCGAGCTGAACTTATTTTAAGATCTTTCTTTAAGATGTAAATATTGTGCTTTACTTAATCCCTATTACTGTGCACCTCAAAACTGCAGAATTATGTAAAATGTAGCGTGTACAGTTTAGCAGCTTTCAAACTGATTATGAAACCTGAAAAAGTAGCGAGCTTTCCTCAAACAAAAAAATCATGATATTACACATTTGTATTAATTCAAAGGTGAACCACTTGCCAGAAAGTACTAATGTCCTTCCTCATGAACCACATTAGCAATTTTTAATCTATCATATTCTTCTACACAGGCAGTTGTTAAATTAATTTAAGTGAAAAACAACTTTTTGCAAAATGTATGGAATAATACTTGGATTGTTTATTAAATGGCAAGTACTGTTAATATAACATGAATCCTAGGTTAGTACTTCTGTACAGACAGGAGTATCTACTGTTCATTTGCTGCTGTTCTTGCAAGACCCTTGGAGAGCATTCACAGGATGTGTCTGAAAGTAGATTTTGTATCTGGAATTAATGGAAAGATGTGTCACACCCTGTCCAACCTAGCAATTCACTGTAATCTACTGTGTTTTTGAAGTTATTACTTATTTTAGCAAGTATAGAATACATTTTGGCCTCATTAAACATGCTGAAGAGCCTTACACTAAAGTTACTGTAAAGAATTCTCTATTTAAAAAACACTGGTATAAATCAGAATCAGAAACTAGTTAGGAATATGTAAAGAACTAATTTAGATAATTCAAAGTTTCCATTTTTGTGAAATTAAGCCCAGGAGTGTAATTAAACATTGCTAGTATTTAAGGAGGAGCTGGATAAATTGAGAGAGAACCTAAATACAACCTCACATTACCTAATCTTCCATTAGCTTTTTTTTTTTTTCCAAATTATATTGCTAGCCCCTTCTTTGCCCGTGATTCATGATGTGAGGGACGTGCCACAAAACACAGCACACTGACTGGGCAATCTCATGTCCTAGCCAGAAGGAAATGATAAAAGCTGGATGTCTACACACAGGCTGGAAATCACCTATTTTCATTGGGAATTAACACCTGCAAACTTGGCCAAAGTAGCCTTTTTCCAAAGGATCCTAATGGTTAGAGCACACTTGTGAATTGAAAAGTACCAGTACTCTCTGCAGCCAAATAATATTTGAATGTAGGTAACCCACCGCTCTACAGAGGAGAGTTGTGAAAGAAACCTTACAACAATAGTTTTCTGAAATGGATATTTCTGAATTTCTTCTTTGGAACCCATTTCAACTGGTACTCAGAAAATTCAGTAGAAAACTTCTCAGCTCAGAGCAGATCTCTCAAATGCAGAGAGGAATCAAGCTGTGGTCTCTACTGTGTCCATCATAGGAAAAAACATACTAGTTCCACTAGATTTTAAGCACAATTCAATACAAAGAACAAAGGCTTAGGTTTACAGAAAATTCCACTAAAAAATATCAGTCACATAATACACATTTTGTTTCAGTCCAGAATGATTGAACAGATTTTGGGAATGCCAAGTGAGAAATGGGAAACAAAGCTTGGGAATATGATGTGCAATTGCAGAAGCTTCCATGGAACTGTAGGGTGGGGCTTCAGCATTAGAGGATGCAACTTTTGCTTCCATTAATGTCAATAAGAACTTTGTTATGAAGTCAAAACACACGCAAGAGTGGTACATAATCTATCAAAACTAATCATACACTGTGTTGCAACACAGTCCTATTGCAGCTCCGAGACTTGAGGCTGCTAGAGTGGCCCCCAGGGATGGAGTCTAGGGGAGAGAAGATTAGAGCCAGCTACGTGAGAAAGTGCGGCCTCCCTTTATCCAGATCCCACAGTGGAAGTCATCCAAAGTGCAGGACTTTTCCAGGCTTTTGTCATCATAGAGTGGCAGGGAGAATGGCAGCTTATAAAAAATTTTGTTCAAGGAAATTCTCTTTATTTTCTTAAACATTCATCCCATCCTTAAAAAGTAGAGTAGCCATGATATTGAGCCCCACAGGTTGTTTTTGCAAACAAAAATAAAAGTACGTTTTTCTCCGATGACTTGCAGTCCCTCCTTCCCAGGCATATTTACACAGTTTTTGGCAGGACTTCTCCCCCACCAAAGAGGAAAAATGACTTATTTTTCCTTGGTAATTACACTATGACCTATACTTAAAATCAGGGAAAGTGAACAGACTGAAAACTTGACCCTAAACTATATGTTGGAGGCATAGTGCCAAGAAGTACTGAAACACATGTAAATTCTGTTTTCTTAGCAGGAAAGGCAGCAATTGTGAAAGCTCCAGGGTATCTACACTGGGTGGTAAAGGTGACAGTAGAAAATCAAAGAACTCTTAGCAATAAGGCAACAGTGTAACAAAAAATACATGTCAGCTCTCCATGGCCACACAGATTATCACTCAGATAAGAGTGTGATAGAGTGTAAGAGTTCTTTCCCAGTATGGTGTTGACACTGCCTAAGCTTTAATCTGTTGTTCTTTGCTGTTCAGATCTCTTGCTTCAGAACACAAACACTAGCAAGTTGACAAAAGCTGTGTTTGCACATTATAGCTACTTGCAAACTAGCATTTCAAGTTCAAGTTTAAACATACGAGCACACAAAGCAAAATGAAGTGGAAAGCTGTGATTTTAATGGAGATTTAATCTCTTTTGTTCTCTGACCTATTGTAGCTCTCAGAATACATCAACGCTTCTGTCGCATGAATTGCCTTGTTGGCTTAGTTCATGCTGATACAGCCAAGCAAGCATTCAAGTGCAACAAGAAGTGTGTGGTTTGACAGTATTTTGCCCTCTTTCTAGCAGCAGGTACTATAAGCACTTCCCAATGCAGTTATAAAACCGGTGAGTCATCCCGGGCCCTAGATGCAAACGCAGTGACTCCTGCAGCTGGACAGAAAGAGCCTCATGCCTCGGTTAGAACGCAACTTTGGAAAGCAACTGCTCAGGTAGCTGGCAGGGCACTGAGTGTGGGGGCACCGCCAAGTCTGCTGAGCGTCGTTGCAGAACACCAGAAAAAGGCAGAGTATCACTGGAACAGAACGATAATGTCTCATAACATTACTTTTTTATGTCTGATTATTAAGAAAACAACTCACTGCCTTTTTAGTGTATATAATAGGGATTTTTCATTTCCCTCTCCCTTTTTTGTGTTACAAAGCCTGCTCAGCTAGCAGCCCAACAACAGAAGTCTCCTAGTTAAAAGTCCAACAAGAAGTGAATGACTACAAAAGGAACCCACAGCAGAAGGAATGAGGTAGCTGATACCCTCCACAACAGTGATCACTCAAGGTGGAGCCAGCAGTAATTTGTGGATTAGCTATGTCATAGCAGGTCTCACATTCTCTCACATCACAGACTTCAAAAAAACCCAACACGTTTCTAGGATTTCTCATCACAGTCTCTCTCTCCTGTCTTTGCCATCCTGTCAAGAATTCAGCTAGATACACTCTAATAATGATATACATTAAATAAATGAGGAGATTCTCTCAAGTTATTTATGTATCCCAATTGCATTTCTGGGTCGTAGCAGTGACACCTGTTATAACACAAATATTACATGGAAGAAAAACATCTGGTAAGAAAAATAGATGTTACTTTGGTATTTGAAATCTGAGAGAAGACTGGTGCTCTGCTTCACATTTGTGAGGAACACCAAGAGAAAAACAAATGGGTACTTATGAGCTGTAAAGAAAACTTGCATCTTGGAAGGATCAGATACAAAATAAAAGCTGCAGGTGTCCTGCTGGTCATTTTTTCATTTAAGTGGCTCAGTCCCAGAGGGAGGAAAGGTTAAGCTTATAACATGTAAAGAATCAGCAAGATTTAGGTGTGTCCTGGGTATTAAAACTTAGAGAGCTGTCTACGTTCAGTAACATACATGTTATATGCCAGTGACAGCTTTGATGGTGTAATTGTCCATGTGACCATGAAAAGAGGTAGCAGAATGAGTGAAAGGGAGTTTTGGCAGGCGTGTTACAGCCCTGTGGGACTGAGCATACTATCTAAGATAAAATTCCTCAGACCCTTCCCTCACAGTAAGCTTTCTAAAGCTGGTTCTTGTCATATTTAACAGGACAAATCCTTTTATCTTCCTTTAGCATGATGCTTTTATAAGGTAGTCCTAGCTTCTGTTTGGGTATCACCAGTTCCCCACATCTACTGCAACTATGCCACATCTGCCTTCAGAGTATTCTTTGGTCATTTCTTATTTATACTTTTTGACTGAATATTTCTTTTTCAGAAGATCTGAGGTAGGAAAAAATTAGATGACCAGAAAAGACCCTGTCTTAGGCATGTGATATAACCACATATAACTGAAAATTAAGATGTACGACCTGCTGTTGTTTTAGAATTCCCAGAACAGAGCAGCTCGATGGAGTGCCAGCTTTTACCATCTGTCAGATATAGTTCTTACACTTCATAAGTCTGGCTTTCACACTGGTGTTATTTTCCTTAACAGTTAATAAATTCCATCCAAATCTCAAAGTGCTTCACATAGCTAGCTGAAGAATACCTCTGATAAGGCATGCTTGTGCAGCTTTACAGACCTCCATGGAATGCCATGGCAGCTTTTCCATTGAAGGAAATACAGATAATGTTCTTGAACAGTCTGTGCTGGAAAATGATTAAATAAGAAGTAAATGTGCTGCAGAAGACTAAAAAGGAAATAACAACTGGGACTGAACTAATTTTTAGAGAAAGCCAGCCACTTATTTCAAGATCTGATTCAGTTAAATAATGTCATTGGTAAGAAATACAGATAGAACAATGCATCACAGAGGACAGAAAAGGTTCCTGCATTTTGTGTCCACTTCTTTTCCAAAAGAACAAAATCCATGGAACTGCTTTTGCAAAACCTTCCTCTGGCATTAGAAGGTTGTCATCTGCTTGCTTTCTTTTTTTCATTGAAGACAGATCAAACTCAAAACACCCAAGCACCTCCACCCCTGAAAATAAAGATAATTTTATATAGTTTTAGAAATAGGAAAAAGGCCTGAACACTTCACAACATTGCTGCTGGTTGAATAATCTTCAAATACAAGACTACACGGAATTCCTTTTTGGGTCACTCCAGTGGGCCACCTAGCCCAGTAGTGTGTATCCAATGTACCCTAGAACATTTTAGACTGGGGCAAAGTGATGTGAGCACATGAGCCTGGGTCAATATTCGTGTCCTCTTCCTCCTGTATTCCTCAACATCCAGAATTGCTATATTAGGAATGTTAGAGGATGAAAGCTTGCCTGATTATTCCTATAAAGCTCATATAAAAACTTGCTGTCCTTGAATTTGCCTCATCCCCTTTGAATTTTCTGATAATATTTGTTCCCACAGTTCCTCATGGCAGCAAGTTCCAGAAGCTCAATATCTGCTGCGTGAAGAACTTTCTTTTATCTGCTTAAAAGAGATGTTAGTTTCACTGGGTGCTCCACACTTCTGGTATTGCAGGCTTTGCTGAATAACAGTTTCTGCATTCACCTCATCCATCAGCTTCATGATTTTGTAAACCTAAATCATCATCCCCTCCAGCCTTCTAATATTCAAACTGAAGAAATCTCTCCTTACAAGATAGCTGTTCCAGCACCTTGATCACTTCAGTTGCTCTTCTCTCTACTAACTTCAGCTCATACTTCTTGAGATGTCGAGACCAGGCTCCACGTACAGTCCAAGATTTAAAACCTCTCTAAGCTTTTGCACTAATCCATACTGAAGCTCATTTGCCAGGTTTGATCTACTCAGTTTCATTAGGTTCTTCTAGAGTCCTTCTCTATATGTCTGCCATATGACTGTGCAAAAAATCTTACTATCATTTGAAACCTTGGAAATTTCACTGTTCACTGCCTTCTCTCTCCCACTGATGAAGATGATAAAATCATCACTGGAGGACACAATTGCTTGACTACATTCCATTCTGAAAAGCTCTGCCTTTTGCTTGCCGTTTTTTAATCAGATTTCAATCTGTAAATAAAGCATTCTTCATATATGATGGAAAATTATTTTTAATAATGTCATTTTGAAATATACTTCATATATTTCATGTAAGAGAAGATACTGCTGCACTGTTTTTTGTTGGTCTTGCATGTTTGTTTTATTTTTCAAGCACTTTTATTTGGCTAGTGAGGGCTTCACACAGAAATACAGGTGGAATAGGCCAATAATTTTCAAAGAAAACTTGTAGATCCTCCTTGGATCTCACAGATAGTTGTTTGGAGAACTCACATGCCAAGTTCTATACCCATGCTATATCTCACGCAACACTCTCCTTCCTATTTGTTTGTCACAGTCCTAAGGTCTCCTTTTGACCTTAGGGTTCACTTTTCCCTCTGAGAATATGGATTAACTGATCTGACTTAAACTGTTTTATCTGGAAATAGGATGATTCAGTAAAATTGGAGTGAATTTACACAAATGTATCGGAGAGAATTTAGACTGAAGTACATGGTAATGAGCAAAAATAAATAACATTTTTAATAAAACAAATAAAATTACTTTGTGTGGGAAAGGGAATGTTTAAAAATGTTTCAACATCCCTGTGTTTCCCACTAGCCTCTCTTGGATCATGGAAAAGATGTAAACTTCGGAGACCAAAAGTTCTTAGGCTACTTTAACTCTATGATTCTCTATTCCACGTACAGTCCAGTCTCTTTCTCCTATTCTTATACTTGCTCATGGTCTATTATAAACTTTATCAGTCATGGACCAATACTTCTCTTCTGGCTTCATAAATGGGCATGGATTTTTCTGCTCAATGTTTGTGTAAGCAGGTGCTGCCAGAAAGAGGAAAGAATACAGTAAATACTAAAGCTGCAGTAACCAGAAGCTCCACAGCTACAGTGAATCAGCTTAGAGAGTTACAAGTCTTGTGAGTAAACAGCTAGAAAATACTTCCACAGGAAGAACTTCATAATCTGGTTCAAAGTGTTCTCCGAAGATGCAGTTTCTGGCCATAGTTCTTTCTAAAGAGTAATGATCCACATGTTGCACTAATATGTGTTACAGTTTTGTTATTGTAGCTTAGAGATCTGAACTTAAAAACCTGATGGAAGATGTTATTTTATTTTATGTATTCCCAGACATTATATGACAATAGCAGCAGAGATTCAAACAATTCATTACCTGTAATTACATTTTTACTGTTACTAATAAAAGGACAAATAATTTGAAATTTAAAATGCACAAATTCCAAAAGAAAACAGAGATTAAATATGTAATATAAAATGCAACAAAAGCATCTGAATCAATAAAACTGTGGCAGCTTAGCTCAGATACAAAATATACTGCTGTTTTTCTCTACAATTGTAAGTAGAAAATTTTTAAGATTGTATAAATGTGTTGGCAAGGGAAGAGTTAATCCTTTGAGAACAAAAGTTTCATCCATAATAATGTTTTGTTTAAACTTCAACTTGTGTATAACCAAAACTGGACTTACACTCACAAATACAATTCTACATGTAAACAGCAAATTGTATAAACAACTATTTATTAGCCAAACTGACCATTTTATAGAAACAAGCCAAGGTGTATATATACATATAAACGTATGTTTGTGTTTGCATACAGACACATGCATGAAAGTGTTCCCAGAATTGCTACTGGAAGCTTGTCCCTTAATGTACACTAAATCTGTATTTGCTCTTTTGAAACCATGGCATTTATCTGTTTTCAATATAGTGCATTATAGAATACACACAAACAAATAACAAAAAAAAAAAAACCATAAAAAAGAAAGAAACTGCTCTCACAGTGCTCCACAAAAGTTTTCATGTCCTCAGCTTCTGAAACGTTTAACATTATTAACTTGCTGGCAGGCTTCTGAGGAGTTTTAAGGCATGTGCGCCTGTGTTACTTATTTAAAGCTCTGTCTTCCAATGTTATGAAATCAGCAAACTCTCTTGACTTTCTTAGTAATTCCATTTCATGTGGTTCTGGCTTTCAGGCAGATTCAAGAATGACATAATTGTCTTTTCCCACCCACAGGTTTTGGACTGTTGCTGTTGGTTACACCCTTCCGAGTAATGTGCAACATGAATCTTGGTCTGATCCCATATGCCCATAAATGGAAGACAGCCCAGCCAAGATGACCAAAACACAGTTTCTTGGCTTTCTGTCCATCACCACCATAGGTAGAGTAAAGCTTCTTGGATTTTTTCCCTATCAGTTAATGTTACTTGGATTACAGTGCAGGAATGTCAGTCCCAATGTCATGCTGTTTTAAAAGGAAGTGGACTGATTTCCCAATAAACTTTACTCCTGTTACTGAAGGGAGAGGAGATAGCTTGAATGCAGTAGCAGCGAATAAACAAGGTCTGCCAAGTGCTTCTTTTGTATTTTTTTTCTGGAGCATTTATGCAAATTTGCTCAAAATGTACAGAATTCTTAATTTTTTTTTAAAAAAACCTAGAACTTGGGTAGTATGCACTCATAAGCACTATTGCAATCATACTTTGTATTAACAATACTAGATTCAAGTACCAGGCGTACAGCAACAGGATAAACACTAGGGAGAAAAGGCACTTTCTGGAGTTTGTTTCAATGTTAGAGAATTACAAGCAATTTACAGTCCCATCCCACTGCCCAATCTCACAGAGCCTCTCCTGGTTTCCCTGAAGATTATGAGAGCATTTGTACGTGGAAGAAATATGGCACGTTAACACAACCACAGCAAGCAAGGCCGCCAGTTATGCACAGTGCAATGCCAAGGCACCGCTGTGAGCCCAGGATGCAGAATGCCCTGCCCCAGACCCAAATTCAGAATTTCAGAGAAAGAAGTATTCATTTGCCCTTGGAAAGTGTACTGCATGCAGCAATGGCGCAGCTCACTCTGCCTTGGCCATTGGCCCCAGACTCACTGGTCCCTGCAGCAGTTCTGAGAAGACAGTGCCTCTGTGTACCTGTCTGGTCCATACTGGAGAGCACAGGGAGATACACCTATCCTTCCCCTTGTGCTTTCTACCTAAGCCTACATATTGTTTCGCCCTACAGAGTAGCTCTAATGACAACTTGATCTGCCACCAAAAATATCTAGTAAAAAACACCCTTCATTTGCTAAGAACATTCGTTTGCAGGATGGGTCTCCAGAAGATCTGCTCCTTACAGTTATGCTTTTCATGCTTGGTCCAATTTTTAAATACTGCACAGCATCATGGCTACTTGGACCTCTTAAACTAAGGACTACTGGGAGAAAGGGCTCCAGGTCAGCTTTAGGGCAACTACTTACCAGTTGGCAATTATGTTGCTGCTTTAAGAGATGGCACTGAACTGCCAAGCAAATAAAAAAGCATGTATCGTGCTCCAGGAAGCACTAGTCCATGTTCAGAAGAAATGGAGAAGAATGCATCAAGTTATCACCATACAAACAAATTACCTAAGCTGTAGAGATAAAAAAGAATAAAATAAAAAAAAAAAATCCCAACTTCTGATTTCTTTCTCTCCTTGGGTAATGAGTCAGTTCTGGAAAAAACAACAACCAGGCAATGTGAGGCAATGACTTGGCATCAGGATGTGCAGTCTAAAGATAGAAGAGGAGAAGCCAGAATACAGAGTTCCCGTGGGACTTTTTTTTCATGATCAGGTACACTCTTGTATCTCCGCTTGTCCCCCTTCTAAGTGCAGTGCAGCTGAGTGTTGTGCCTGTCTCTCAGTCCCAGCAGTGAGTGACAATCCATTTGAACAGGTAGCTAGCAAGTATAATGCTGTGAGATAGACTAGAAAACGAGCCAAACTGATTGTGGAAGTCACCAAAGAGTGGAATGTACTGCAATAGGAATCCCATATGGAATGGATCCAGAGGATTACTTCTTTGTCTAGGCTGTGTTCGCAGTGAAAGCTACAGTAATATTTCTGTTACCTGGCTAATAAGTTAAAATATTTTAAGAAAGGTATAATATTAAAATCCTATAAAACTCTATTTTGGCACTATGAAAAGGTCCACAGCACTCTAAATCATGTCCTCTTAAGGCAATACTTAAATTCTAGAAAGTTTTTACAAATTTATCTGCTCTTTGCTGAGATAATAAAATAAAAGATTATTTAGATGGACAAGCTCTTAAAATTTTACTAAGTATCTTTAACTCTGCCTATAATGAGATCTATTTTTTCTAGTAATGCAATTATTGTTAGTAGCTGTTCTGATACTAAGAAAATTTGGTTTAGCTGCAGTGGAATTGTGATTATTTAAAACATTAAATTCACATTCACATCGACATAAAACATTTTAGTTTCTCATAATGACAAATGATACCATTTCACAAGCACTTTCAAAAGTATTTAAAACACCCTGTATTTTTTTTTATTATACAGAAAGACAAAGTAGCTATGAAAGTACTCAACTTCTACCATTATCTCATGGCAAGAAGATAATAGTTCTTCCTCTAGAAAGACGGTAAGAGTCATGCAGTTGATATTTGAATTCTGGAACAGATGAAGGCTGAGAATCTAAAGTGCTTATCCAACTTTCTCTAACAACCCGACCTGTGCGAATACTTAGGGCGAGATGTCAGCTAGAATCCTCACCCCGCAGTCATTCAGTCTTAATGGAAAACTGAAGCCTGAACTGCTAGCTAGAGCCAAGCACAGAGCACAAACGTTCTCCGTGTTGAGTTTAACAACACTCACATCTTTAGCAGGTCTGGGTTTTGATAATATTCTAAAAAAATTTTGTGCAGAATGTTGCAAAAAATAAAACATATGCACTTACTTAGCAGCATATTCACACAAAGCTAACGCTGAATTTCTTTTTTAAAAATCATGGTAATATAGGACGAATCTGTGAGCAACATCCAGTTAATTAACAAGACATAAAATATCAAATCATAGAATCATAGAATAGTTAAGAGTTGGAAGGGACCTTAAATATCATCTACTCACACATCAAAAGAAGCTGTACTGAAAACAGTACATTGTAAGAAGTGACTCATGATAAATTGTACTCCATACTGGGCAGGTAAAAACTGTATTTGTAAAGTTAATTAATATTGTTAAAGGCATGTTCTCCTCTGTTTTTAAATTTCCTTCATGTCCATTACAAGCATCCCAGCACTTAAAAGAACTGGACTTAGACCTCAGATTTCAAAAGATCGAAACAAAACTAAATAAAATAAGCCTTTGGAAATGTTCACTTTTCAGTATGCATAATCAGAAAGACAAATTCCTGTACTAGATATGTTTCAACAGGTAGATGCAATGACTCTTGGTAACCATTTAAATTTGCAGTAAAACTTTTACTGTCTTAAATGAGGGAAGTAAGGAAGTAATCCAGCCTGATGTACTGAAAATCCTGTTGTTAATTTTCAAACCGTTTAACAGAAGGAGTGTTTATGACACCTATATATTACTTCATTATTTATTGTACCATTTGGTTATTTTTCATTTTGTTCCATTGCTGACATAGAAGAGACTGCACTGTGCTGATACTTGAATGATGCTTTTAAACCATGTATGATTTCTTACTTAAAAATAGACTTGAAAGTTTGTAAAAAATAAAAATTAAATAAGCCTATTAAATATGTCAATTTTACTGTCAGGTTTTTCCTCATACAGATTCTTTTCAAGACTGCTTCTTAGATAGAAACAAGACTGCTTCATTCATTCATGGGCAATACTTTGGCTCCATGTGCATTTATATAAGTGAGAAGAATTTTGGACCTCCTTTCTATTACATCAATCAGCTTTTCAATTCCTTTTCTGCCTCCTTGGCTCTCCCAGTATATTTTGTCAAGGAACAAAGACTGAAGCAACTTCTCACGTAAACGCTGGCTCCTCAGGACTGAAACTGCAGATTCAGGGAACCTGGAACAGCACAAAGAAATTCATCAGCTTTACCACCACTCTGAATTGCTATATTGATGCTGTGGTTTAGCAATCAATTCTATGAATATACACTGCGACTCAGCAAAGGAAGTCTGTGCATGCCTAATTCTACACATGTTAATTGTATCTTTTACAGCAGTGGGATTACTCATACATTTTTAGACACATTCTGTAAATGCCTTGGGCTGATGATACCTATTCCAATAACTGTCTCGTGCTCAAATTGGGAAGAAATTATTAATCTTTTTACAAAATTAATAACTTCAAACTTACTCATTGACTCCTTGTAGTATTTTGAAGTCAAGATTGTCTTCGTTTCTGTCAAAGAAACCCTTATTGTCTATAAAGGCCAAGTGCCTTGGGTCATGCCTTCTCTGAACTATGTGTGTCAGGTCAACAGCATCCTGATCACTACATTTCAGCTTCAATCCTTGCTGCACACAGGAATCTTCCTTGAGAGGTTTGAATCCACAGCAGTTTCTGTCCAGTCGATTATAGATCTAAAACAAAGTACAGCACAGTGCCAAGTGAAAACAATATCAAAATATTTGGGGCAAAGTGTCACTGTAAGACATTGCTCACTAACACAGCTGACAGGAAAGCAAGCTCAGTACAAGTATAATTAAAGACAGCAGTGAAGAGGCATTGAAGACCTGGTCACCATACTTCATGTACTGTTAGAAGCAATTTCCCAGACTCTCTATTTCATCCATTTTATAGCTACAATTTGTTATGTCAGTAGAAATTCTTTGAAAATAATGGAACAATACCACTGTGTAACTGAAATAATAAGATGGTGAATACAACTCCATTTTTTCCAGAAAGCTGTAGTTTTTTATATTTTCTCTGCTGGAGAACAATAGAAATAGCACAGCCTGACACACACAGAGGGTCTCCATTGTGTGCGACCTATTAGACTAATAATGTGCTAAATAATTGAAAATATTATTAAGGGGAACAGCAAACGAACAGAAGCTACAAAATGCAAGAATGAAGAGTGCATTTATAATCATGGAGCAGCCTCCCTGAGTTGCACTGTGGTATATACTTTAATGACATGATGGTCTGGGCTATTTTTTCCCTTATGAACCCTTGCTCATTCATTGCACAGCACTTAGCTGGAAGGAACACATCTGGTCTAACTTTAGTGGTGTAAATGTTAAGCATCTCTTCTTACTCAGTTGTTTATGTTCTCTTTCATAAACAATGCCAAGAACAAGGACCCCCCAAAGCAAAGGATGCCATTTTAGGATAACTATCTAATACGGGATAGATAAGTCACTCCTTGAAAGTGCTTCCACCCCTGTTGACAAGATAAAAGGAAATACACAACATTGTCAGGGCCCTGAGCTCACAGAGGCCTTAATTACGCTAAGCACCTTCACCTTGGACCTCCACTCTCACTCTGCTCATGGGCCCAGGAGCCCTATTTAAGCTCAAGCCTGGTACCTCAGTCCCTCTCTGAGCCCTCCTTGCAGATGGGCTATCTGCTCCTTGTCCTGTTGCTCCTGGGTTCCTGCTTGGGATTCCTGCTCATTGCCCTTGGAGCTGGCTTGCTGCCTTGTCTGTGCTTGATGCTGACTGGGCTATCAGTGGGATGTGTGGCTTTCACCATCCTTCCTGCCGGGCTGCTTCTCCTGCTGCTGGCCCTGCCTGCCATGGGGCTGTCCTTGGCTCCAGCTCATCTCTCCATGGATCAGCCATCCTCCTGCTGACAGCTGTTACCATGTGGAAGTCTGGTCTGGTGCATCTAAGGCTTGATGAGTAGCTTATTAAAGGTACATAATTTTTTTCTGTCCCTGTCTGTTGTGTACTGCCAACTCTTCAAACAGCTTTAAGCTGAAAAGCATCAATGTTCATATAAGCCTTCTAAAATTACAATTTTATTTTTGTGACACCCCAGTGAAATGAACTGTTAGACTTCTCATAGTAAACTAAGTTGTATGTTGAAAAGCCCTCCTAATTTTGTTCATCAAATGAAAGTCTGAGAGCTGTTTTGCTTTTTCTCCAGTATGTATTACACTTGCCACCAGTGTGGTTGGCAGTGTTTGTTTTCAAATGAGAAAATCCTGAGGAAAGATTTCTCTTCTTTCTCCTTTCACGAACAGGATTTGGCTTCCACAGGTGCTAGAGTCCCTCTTGTTTGCAATGTTCTAGGTCATAGGGTCTCTCATTCAGCTCATCTCAAGGTTTTGCCAAGAAGTGAAGCTCAGTCCTTCTAGACAAAATCCTTTGATGTATAGCCCTAATTCATTTGCACCGAATTTCATCATATGCATTAAATAGATGAAGAGATCATGCTTACAGACAGCCCTCTTCAAAATATCTTGCATCATTCCAGTATTAAGACAGAATGATGGGACACTCTGGAATTGATGCTGTGACCTTAATAGTTTAGCATTGTTTTTTGTCATATATTTATGTACACGAGAGGTCCAATACCCCAGAATTAAAGAAGCTATTTTACATTTAATGCCCTTATTCTATTTGAGTTATTGCAGAAGGCAAGTGAAGGTCAGCCATAAGCATTTTTCAGCCTGCTCCTACGTTTTATAGCATTTGAAACTGGAGATTAGGAACACCTATTATGGGCCCTAAACACATTCTTCTGAAGGAAGTTATGTTTAATAGAGAATACTTTTCACCATTATTCTTTATTTCTGAATGACTCATAAAGCACAGATTATTTTTCTAACTCAGAACCCCTTCTTGGCATTTTTTGTTTTAAAGTCTTCATGTTCTGTTGCTGATAAACTTTAAAGTCTGTGAGCACACAGATAACGTTTTAATCTTTAAGAACCATAAGACCCACTTTCATTTACTTTCTGGTATGCACATTCGTGCCTGGTATAACTGGAGGTATAAATTACTCTGATACTGTTTTAAGTGTTATGCAAAGTTCAATCCTGTAGCATCTTATTTTAACTGACTGCTCCTTCTGGCCAATAAGAGTTTTATTATGAAAAATAAACTTGTCTTAGAAGACCTTAAATAGAAATCAACACAGAACTCAAAAGAATTTTTTAACTGTACAACAAGAAGACAATGGCATGAAAAAATTAACTCTGACAAACTATATACTATTACAATAGGGGCATTACTATGTTTAGCATTAAAATAATCCACATAGAACTTTATATTAGTTTCAAAGAATTACTTGCTCATAGTGGGACTAAAGATGGAGTCATTGGACAAGTGACAATCTATTTTTAGAGAAGAATTGAATGTTCTGTTTAACATAACAAGACTCCAAAAATGTAACCCCCTCAAAAAATTGGAAACATCCATTCATTTTAGAATGGGACTAAGAACAAGGATAGGCAATGCATGAGCCAAGTCATGATTTTTTATATTTCAAGAAATGTGACTCCATAAAAAACTGAATTATATGAACAATCAACACAGTGCATACAACTAGTTCTTGT
Organism: Nycticryphes semicollaris; assembly: GCA_013400055.1. Classification (NCBI taxonomy): domain Eukaryota; kingdom Metazoa; phylum Chordata; class Aves; order Charadriiformes; family Rostratulidae; genus Nycticryphes; species Nycticryphes semicollaris. Next base: position 422,327 of record VXBJ01006798.1, read on the forward strand.
TGCAGTTTCAAATAAACCAGTAAGTGCTGCAGGAGGCTCAGCCAACTGGCCCTGTCTGGCAGGTAAGGATAACTGGAAGTAGTGCCATATCTCAGGAAGCCATAAAATTAGCTTCCAACCAGGTGGTTCAGTTCAGCCCTTATATACAGGGAGTATATTAGTACTCTACCACATACTGGCCATAACTGTAAACACACAAGATACCACTGGGTAGAGGCCTAGTTTGGCATTATTTGTAGAACTAACGGTTATATGCAATAACTAATTGAAGAACAGTAGCCATATCATTCAGCAGTCGCTGCTCTATTCTTTCCTTACTGAGTGACTGACTACTGTTTTAAAAGAAAGGAAAATTAACCACTACAATTGTTATCTTGATATAGATTTCAGCTGAACAGAAACACTCAAACTACCTCTGGGGGCTGAAGATGTGCAGGAAGGACCACACATTCAAAAACAAACAAACAAAAAAAACCCCCACCAGATTTACAGTTGTGATTGTAGTCAAGAACTATGTTAGCAGAAGCAAGGAGTCAAGGAGAAACAGTATGCCTACCTCAAGGTGAAGACAAAAGCCTTTACTTCCTCTTTTAGAAAATGAGTCAGTTAAGTTCCTGATCTTTCCCTGATTATAAATTACGTTTTAGATATTTTATCATAAGAAACAACCAGAAATGAGATCAAACTGTGCAAATACATCTCTTCCCCACTTAAAAAAAAAAAAAAAAAAATTTTTCAAGGAGTCCTAGGAGTCCTATTTGTGCTCATATGACTTTTGAGGCAGATAGTTGCATTTGGTAAACATTTTACCTGCAGAAGAAAATCAAAGAGTGCCATCTTGGACCACTCATGATGATGGATTTCAGTACAGCCCCACTCAGCTTTGGGAACTTTACCATTTTGCCAGCACTTCTGCTTCAATATCTGCTGATATTGCCCCCAGGTTAATTTCACTGAGGAATGGGTACTGTTATCTGTTGGACTCAGTGAGGAATCCCAGAGAATAACAGGACAGGCTTGCCCATCTGAAAAAGGAAGAAGAGATTGTAAGTATAGTGCAATACAGTCAGTATTACTTGAGCATTCTTTAGGCATTGCCTAAGCATCAATAATTGTGCCATTTTACAGATGCGGCAGGAAAAATGGCCAGGGACTAGTAACTTCATGTTAATGTGGTCTTATTCTACTTCTAAAACCAGCCACCACAGGAATGGAAGAAGCATAGACATAAATGCCTTCAGTGTACAGAAGGCTTTCTCTGTTTGAAGCAAGAGATTAATGTACAATATCCTACACTAACCCAGACTATTAAAAAGTTTATAGGTAGATTAAGAGCCTATGATGACACTGTGATTCAATGATATAACTTCCCTCTGATTCCAGTGAACTGCTGAAAAGTTAAAGTACTTTTTCTACATAATGGGCACAGAAACACTACAAATCAAGCACTATATTCAAAGTGGATTTATTTTGTTATCTTTAGTATTTTAGACCTATAATATATGACTTCACAGCTCAGAAATGATATATGAGAATGCTAGAGAGTGTGAACTTAGCATGAATAAATACCTTGACCAGTATTTTTTTTTTTAACCCAGATGTGACATGGTATCTGTTTTGTATAGCAGCTACTTTGGCCAAATTCTTTAGTGTGTAAAGAATATTCTGCTCTTCCCTGAAACTAAGTCAAGGGCATTAGCTTTGATGAATCCAAGTGTTCAGACTACTTAGTGGAAAGAAACGTTAGCAAAGAATTTTAAATGAGCTTTACCAGTGTAAGAAATAATAAATACATTTCACCTGATACCAAGTAACAGGCATATCTGTCTAAGGGGAGTGGAACTTTCCTCTTCATTGCTGATTCAATGCTGGTGCTGTCTTATGCTGTCAAAGACCCAGGACTGACTGTAGCTCGTACACACACTAAATCAGAGGAATCATTTCTATTTTTTGGGTATAGACAGAAGACCAGAATATATAAAGTCTTGGTATGGAGTGGAGAAACCATTTAATAGCAAAGCTGCTTTTTACTAAATAGCAACTATAGAAACATGTGTAAAGCTTTAAAACTGATTTATTATTCATTTTGAAGGTCAATGAACCTAAAGTTCACACTGAATAATTTATCTCATAGTTAAATGCAGCCTAAACTGTCTGTTTTTCTTCCACATGCCACTGGAGCCAGACATGCATGTGAAATGAAGCTTTCAGAAACTTGTATGTGTATGAAGGCAATGAGATCCACAGCACCTTTTCCAGAGGCAAACCAGCCAGAGAATAGCACGTAGAAAATGAGTATCAGTGCCAATGGCAAGGTAAAAGCTGTTAATGTGAATGCCTCATCTCTAAGCAACAAGAACTGTTAAAATGAGATCTCCACACAGCTGAATCAAAAAACAACTTGTTCAAAGGATGATGACTGATCTAAAACAACAGCTAAGAAGTTATCTTTGCCCAAATACAGTAGTGAATTGTAGGTGAAGACCTATCTCATATTCACCAATAGACCATAACAAACCCCACATACAATCAAGCTCAAGAGAACAAATTCCTCTCCAACACAAGTATGTGCTCAATCTTCTCTGCAGTGGCTTGTACATACAAGGTAGTCCTTTTCAGCCCAAAGTGCAGCTCCACCTATTTAACTTCCCTTCCAGTTGCCCAGTGTTTCCTTAGGAACACAGAAAGTGTTAGGTTGACAGTTGGACATGATGATCTCAAAGGTCTCTGCAACTTAAACTATTTTATGATCATGAACATCAATCTCTTTCACTAGAATCAGTAATACCTTGATTAGTACAATGCTCCACACTCTTTCCTCAGCTGAAAAAAGCTCTCCTGCAAAGCATGCTCCTGAAAGCTTCTCCTCTACTGATGTGCCCAAGTAAGTATTTAGGAAATTAATTTGGGAAATTCTAGCCATTTCCCCAAATCTCTTGCCTTAGCTCTATCACCTACATTACAGATGACTTTAGCCAAGTCAGATGAGCTATGAGCTGAGCTTTTTTCCCAAGCCAGTTGGAGAAAGTCTATATGTACATTGGGAGCTGGCATAAAAAAAGGACAGCTTTCTTCAAGAGCAAGTCTGACTTATTATTTTCATATCTCCAATAACAGCTTATGTAACTAATTTGTGAATTCTTCCACAAACCAAATACATAAACAGTCTTTTAACAAAAACAAACATCTCCTGCGTACTTAAAAGGGACATGATAAACAATAGCAATATAAATACTTGAAAAATACAAGTAGTATCCTGCCAGTTTCCATTAAGACACAAAAACACTTTTGAAAGACCAAGGCTAAATACAGGAAATGTTCACATTTCATAGGAAATGGGAGCAGAAAAGATGAGCCAAAATAAAATCTTTCAACTCTGTAATATAAATTGAATTACAGGAATATGAAACAGCAGCTTCAGTAAAAAGCAGTGACTCAAATTTTTTGACATTTGCAGGAAAAACATGAAGATGCTGCATTAAAGCAGATAAGGGGTCTGACTCATTGCTGTACGAATTGGCATGACCCCAGTGAAATCAGTGGAGCTCTTCTGATTCAAACCTCATGAGAATGTGGCTGATATTAACTGAATGGTGCAAAGTAAGGCATGGCAAAGAATCAGGGCTTCCAGCTTGATATAGCCAAACCTGAGGTGGTTGAGTACACTGCAAAATAAGTCCAGTGTGTTTTGCATGCACTTCTTTCCTAATCAGCTTTATATGTTAACACAAAGGGCTACTGCTTTTCTGTTGCTGCAGCTGCATTGCACTGAATCTAGCCCAAAGCTGACTTCATTATATTGTCATCTGTTGTTTTTAGATCTATCGAGCTACTTAGCTATCTAAAAATGATCTGAAAAATTATTGGGAAAGATTTTTTTTTCAAAATTCACGTTGGCACCAGCTTCCAAATAATTCATATGCATTTTTAAACTTCAAAATATTTCTAAAAGTTTCCTAGCACTTTAGGAGCCACAGGCGCTGGATATCCTAAATTGAATAAACTAACACAGATGAAACCTCAGGCTGCTGAGACTAGACTACCTCAAGGTACTCAAGCTGCTTCATGTGTGGTATAGGTAATGTTTCACTGCACGGCTTCTCCAAAATAGCCATCATCTTAAACATCCACACCACAAGTCACTTTGGAAACAAGTCTGTATGCTTCTTAAACATAAAGATGCTCTTGCAAATGTTACTGTTCCATCTTGTGCTCAAACTTGTACCAACAGTATTTTTTTTTCTGTCTTCTTCGAAAGTATTTTTTAAACATGCCCAGGAGACCATCCCTAAAAAGAGCAAATCTTTCATGAAGTAGTTAAAGCCCTTTCTCAAAGGTCTCATTGTTCACTGTAAAGCAGTGCAGCTTATCACTGTCACATCTGGGGAGAAAAAAAAACCCACAACAGTTTACTTGCCCACATATTAGCAGGAGAGGGTAATTCAGCATGGAAAGATGAGAAGGACTGACATACAGAGCGTTAGTTGAATTTTAGAGTTTTAACATTGTGTCCTGAGGGAAAATATAAGGTATAGATGCAGAAAGCAGAGACATTTTTTCTCTCTTCCTCCTGTACTTTATTTGCAATGTATGTTCCTGTCTTTTGCACATATGGATGTCAGAATGAAGGAATGCATGAAATGTGCATTAGTTGCTCTCTAGGCTATGGGCTGCATTATTGCTTATCTGTGAACCTTTCTACCCAACGTAATATCAGAACTATGCCATCTGGTACCCCTCTGAGAGGTATAACACTATGGTGCAGTTTTGGTTTTTAGACAGAAAACAAGACAGATAAATTGAAGCATTTCAGAGCATTCTGAATGTATAAGGCAGCATTATTTTTTTGCCTTATTCTTGCCTTGACATTAGTGATTCATAGTATCTTTTATAACTTTTGTATAACTCTTAGTGGTACGTCAAGGGCAGGATGATATTGTAGGGTATGACATGGAAAAACCTATGGTTCCCTTTATCATCATGTAGAGGGCAGTAAAGCAAAATGACAAGTACAAGCAGTGGAGCTATCTATCACATGTCATTCATCTATTTGCACTAAACCAACCATGAACGGTGTTACTCAAAGGAAGAGTTTCTTGCATGTTTTAGGAAAAATGTCGTTCTGGGCAAATAGTGGGTTCAGTCTTTAGCTTAAAAAAGCCTAACTGAATGGACTACAACCATGCTTATGCATCTCTGTACGGGATAAAATGCATTTAGCCAAACTTACGATATTAGAAAACTGGGGGGAAAAGAAGTGGTTGTCAGCATGCAGTAGTTCAGGCCCTTGGCAAGTGCAGCAACAAAACTGCATAGCAGTAGCTGCTTATTTTTAACTAAAAGCTGAATAAAGAGCTCAGCCTTGTTGCCACAATCTAAGGAGCCAGAGTCCCATCCCCACAGCTATCAGCTGCAACACAGAAGCAAGCCTGCTCCAGCCCATGTTACTCAGTAGTAGCTCAAGGCCCCTAACGAACACTGGCATCATCCTGCCCTGCAAATGCTGTTCCTGAGCTAGAGGCAATATGTGCAGTCATTGTACTTGGCTTCAGTGGAAATGAATTAAGGTAGGGCTGTGACACCAAGCAATGACACTTACGTCTCTCTGTTGCTCAAGTTACGATGATCAAATCATGAAGATTCTCAGCCCTGTGGTATTGTTACCATCCCGAAACTTATACACACAGGGGTGAGCCTCCATTTTTTTTTCCGCAGTAGACACAGTTTCATGATTATTTCTTCGTTTTACAGGTGTATCCTTCTTTGTTTATAGGTGTGCTGGAGCTCTTGATGTTTTTCATACCTTGTAGGTAGCGATAGGAGTAATGAATCACTGCCCACATATGCCCGGAATAATGTTCTTTTACACTGTAATACTGAACTCAAAGGGCTTTGCCCACCTGTACTCCTCAGGCTTTTTACATTTGGCTAATTAATTGCAAGAATATGAGAGGAAGAATTATCATACCTGACTTTTCCATGCATGATGGAAATATAAACCATAAAAAAAAAAAAAATCAGTTGTCTTAAAAAGGTTTACAATTAACTGGGCGAGGTAAAAGCAGCAGACAGGGCATTGCATACAGTACTTTGCTAGACTTTAAAAAATAAATAAATTTTTTAAAAAAATCAGTGGGGGGTTTGTGGGGGTTGATTTACTAAGCGGTTCTTTGAAACTGCTTTTGACAAAATGAATGACAGTTTTGAAAAGCCCATTTTTTAAGATTTTAATGCTACATCAAACATGTCTTGTTAGATCACATCACAACTGAGGCAAGCTAAAGGGATGTGCTGTGGAGAGAGATGTCAGCCCAGAAATTGTGTACATTCAGACACACATGCATAGTCTCTAATCCTGCACTGCTTGCTTTCCCATATGAATAACCATGATTTATACAAGCCACCCTGTAAAAAAACTTTACAGTACTCGCCTAATCTTAACTTAAATGCATATGGTTTATAGAAATGAGCTCATTAATTGTTCATATTATTTTTAAGAATATATTTTTGCTCATTTTCTTAACACAGATGTTTTCCAGATTATGCCAAACACAAATATGTAACTAATAATGATCTCAAGTAGGTATTAGACATCTGAGCTCCAGAATATTTCCAGGGGAAAGAAATGGAGAGAGACAAGGTACAGTAACTGTTCCAAATTCTCTGTTCACTCTTTAGCTGGAAAAAATGAAGTGAGACCAAAATAATGTTATTTCTCTTCTCATCACCTAGCGACACTCCTCCTGCTATAGGAACAAAGCCAGTCATGAGGAAAAGAAAATTAAAGAGGGCAGAATGACACTCTCTGTCCAGACAGTCCAAAATATACTGTAAGGTGACAGACAGTGAGCAACACAATGCATAATTAGCCTAATAGCAGTTTTCAGAGGCTTGCAGTCTGTCATCTCCACAGCCACACTGTGTGCAGTTCCTCCAACTGAACTACCTTAATGTCTTATGACAACTTTATAGCAATAAATTTTGTTCCTAAAAATAAACTAGGCATAATGTATCTTCCATGCTCTGCAAGTATGAATAATATTCAGAACCCTCCAAACTCTTGTTCCTAGAGATTCATTCACATTGTGGTACAGGCTGCCAAAGGGAAGGTTTACAAAGCAGGAAGAAACTGGAGATCACTGGGTTGTCTTCCTGCTGTCAGACTTTAGAAAATCATTCTTGCACTAGCGTTTGGTGGATTATTTTGGGATTTTTTTTCAGGAAATGCAGGCTGGTAGAAAAGTATTTGGTATAAACTAATTTCAGCAGCAAGAAATAAACAGCAAAAACATAGCCAGGCACTTTAGCAATGATTCATTAAAATGCAATGTAGTCCATTTGGATTGTGATTTGTGACTGTACAAAAATAGCAGTTAGGCTGAAGACATTTAATAAGCAATGTTAACAAGAAGACTTATAAGTCACGTTACATGGCTGGAATCTACCTTTAATTTCACTAAAGGTTAAAAATCAAATTTTTAATTGAAAAATTTATACCAATCGTGTTAACAGGCATATGGGATATTTACTGTGTCTATTTTTGTCTGTAATGTGTGTAATGTACTGCAAGATTCACTGAAATGTAGTTTGGTTTGGTTTTGGGTTTTTTAAAAATATTGGGGAAAGGGAAGTACTCTAAAATTTTTTTTTAGTTCCTAGAGGTATTACTACCATGAAAGTAACACCAAGCTACTGCAGGAAGGTCCCCTACCTCTCTCAGTAATTTATCTAAATACAAAACCCCTTTCCTACCAGCTGTTTGAGAGATTAATTCTCGAGCTCACTTTCAACGTTTTATTAAAGTCAGTTCTAGAAGATGAGAAAACTTTAAAAGAAATCAGAAATACCCATTGAATCACAGGGTGTTCTGGAATTTTTTTGACCAGTTTCACTTTAGGCAATCTGCACAATGTCCTGCAATCTACAGATGACTCCCTCTCTTTTTTTCTCCTTCCAGACTCCTGGAAGGGAAACTGTTACTGCCCTGAGCAGCTTAATGGTATTTGATCTAGACTTGGGGTGCTCTGTCCTTTGAACAGGATAATTGCACTGCAGAAATTACGCACAGATACCAACTTTATTACCCTGTAATGCTGGGGTTAGTTCTCAGGCTCACAGGAGTTAAAGGTGTTGGCTGCTGCCTCACAGTTAATGCAGGAGGGGGAAGGAAACCTCCACACCCCACCTGCAAGCTGAAAAACATAAGAATGTGTTACCTTGGAAGAACTCCGATCTCCTGCTTACAGAAGGTAAGCTCCTGTTTAGCCCCAAGATCCTATCCAAATGAAAGGCAAACACCTCGCTCATGTCGAGGGGTCTTTTGACGACGCCACAATATCCCCGATCACAAGCATTTCCTGTGGTGCTGGGACCTCTTGCAAATACTACCAGGACTGCTTTATGAGAAGGTACTTCTTGGATGTTCTCTATCCGAGAATCTGCCAGCATGCGCATGTTTAGGATGTCATCTTTGCTCAGCCAAGAGGGAGAGCTCTCACTGTAAATCCTGATATTGCTTTCCTCAGGCTGGGTCTGTGCCTTTATAGCTCCAGAAATGCCCCCTGGTCTCCGGTGACCCATCTCCCTGATTGTCATTTCTTTATGTCTGTTTTCATCCAGCTGGTGTTTTCTCACCTCCAGAGCTATTGCTGCTCCCTTTGCACTCATGGCATGTGTGGACTTCCCTGGCTGTTGGGCAAAGGTCTCTTCCCGGTCCATAAAATTGACTTTTGGAACATGCTGCCCAAAGGACAAAAAAGTTGCGTGTTTCTTCCTGCGCTTTGGCTTCACTGTGCCTCTGATATTGGCAGGCTTGCTGCGCTTAGACCGCAGGGTGATATAAACTACATTGGGTGGCAGCAAGGTCCCATTGTTACCAAGATGGGGTTCCGTGAAATCGGGTAGTGACAGGGTGCCATCCAGTGGGATGCCCAGAAAAGGAGTTTGAGCTGCATCTTGGAGACTCCTGGAACTGATCTTCTGGTGTCCTCCTTTGTGCTGAGGTAAAACATGACCCACTTGACTGACGAGGAATCCCAGGTAGATCACGCACACGGTGCCCACCAGCAGATTCCTCCTTGTCCTTGGGCGTCTGCAAGTCCAGAGCCTCAGCACCTGTGGGGGGCACAGGCAGCAAATAAACAAGTTTTTGATTTTGCTTGGCTGATCAAAGGTGGTCATTTCTCTAGTGAATCCATATGATGAAAACAGCATGAAGTCTTCTGTACATTCCAACCAGGGTGATGATGCATGATTTCCCTTCCCCAATTTCTATTTCTCCTTTTCCAAATAACTTCCAGCATGAGTGTTGGACAGAGGCTACTGATATGCCTGGGAACGTGTTTAGTACTAAGGATGCTGACACTCCACCTTCTCAAGCTGTTAAATTCTTATCAGCCACCACAGGGGAAGTGATTGGCTTGAGAGAATGAATGGAACCAGCTGCGTAAGCAAAGTTTACTGATTGGTAGTGTGAAAGATCTGAAGTATCTCCTTTGCAAACTGCAAAAAGAAAATAGTATTTCATTTCATTACTCACATATGGCATCTGTGGTTCTATAGTTTCAAGAGACAGAAGTTCTAGATGAGACAGTATACATCTAGAAATTTGTCAGGATACATCTTTCGCTGTTTCAGTACAGTATAATTTAACACCAAAATCATGAAATACAAGCTCAATTTGCAATCTCAGTGTATTCCAGCATTAGAAGAAAAGCTTGTCAAAACCAGATCACATCATCTTTTTCTTATGAGACAAAGTCTTCACTAAACCTGGTTATGAAAATGTTGTAAATTATACAGTATTAACCACCAGTAACTGTAGAAGTTTAATATACACGTACTCACTAATATAAAAATCTATTAACAGTCCCAGATTTCCCAAGTTGAATATGAACATAGTTCATATGATTCATAAAATTCATAAATACACATTTAAGATGAAAGATGTTTAATTCCCTTCTTTTTTGTGAAGTCATAGATAGGGTCTAGCTATAGTTTATCAAATAAAGTGACAGTGGTTTCTATATATTTTCAAAGAAACAAAGATAGCATAAATAAACATTGTATATATATTGCTATAAAAATATAAAATCTCTTACCTATTCAGCTTGACACATCCTTCCCTCTGGTGAACTCCTTAAGTTAATAAAAGTAACTTAGTAAAAGCTGGTGTTCTCAAAGTACACTAGCATATATTTCAGTTCTAAGTTCACATTTAGGTATTTCATAGCAAGCTAAATACTGTTTGGAAGCTCGCTGTACTGAGTGGTGGTTTGCATAGGAACTGCTATAAACTTACATGAACCTGACGTAAAAAAAAAAAAAAAACCACAACCCAGCAACTTCTATTTTAAATTCTGTAATGAAAAGTCCTGTGAAGTATGTGCTTTCCAAAAGTGCATTCCATCCATTTCTAACTCCTGAGGGCCCTCTAGTGCACTGCATGCAAATATACATTTTCCATGTCTGGGTTTTTTTTTTTCTTGTTTTAAATTTAAAATAACTCCCCTCTCCCCTGAATTTTAGAACTTCTGGGAATTGTATGTTCTTGTGATAAGAAATGAAAAACAGATAGTGGCTTTTAAATGCTGTTAACACGCTATTAAGCAGCTCAGGAGTGTTTGCTATTTGTGCTTTCCAAAACGAGGCACAGCATAGCCACTGTACAGATGGAAAAGTTGAGACAGAGAGAAGTTAAGGGCTTGTGCAGAGTTAAGCGGTGAGGCATTGGCAAAGCTCTGACTTCTGACTCCTTGCCTAGCCTAAGTACAAAATAGTACAATGTATATGCTCACTGTAACTCAAACTAATGGAGATATTCTCTAATTAATACTAAGGGGAATAGACAGTTAAGGAATTGGTTTATATTTCAGATGGGACAAATCCAAACTTATAAAACTCTTTTTTCACTCAACATCGCTTTTCTTTACTTTTTTTTTAAATGTGTAGTATTGAGTTAAGGCTGCAGGATTTGTGCCCGTTACCAGGAAAAGACCTTTCATATCACCTGCTTTGTCCAAAGCTGAGTTCTTGAAGGCATAGGAATTGTGAGAAATCTCTCTGGCCATTTGGCCACTTAAGTTCTTCTCTCTTTTCTTTTTTTCTGAAGGGACATATCCCAAAGAAAGAAGATTAATTCAAAAAGCTACAGACAACCGTGTCAATAAAATCAGTAAAGATGCATCTCCTGCTGCTTAACATGTTTTATACTTTAAAGAAGTTGCCAGAGATCAACATTTTTAGATGTTATATGCTTATATGCTTGAGGGAGTCCCTCTGAAAGTTGAAGGGTCATTAGCAAGAGGTACCAGCTTTGCAGCCCCTGTACAGACACGGTAGAAGGCTGACGGTGAGAATAGCCTGCTTTATGCTATTTAACACAAGTGCAAAGTGAGTGCAAAACATCAGCAAAGTTATATGTCTAAAACCAGGGTAAAGAAAGGTAACTGGGTATTGCAGCCTGAGGGCAGAATTTCGCCCGTGGCCCGTATTTACACACTGCCATGAAGAATTTTTTTTAAATTTCTAAGATAGGCTCCCCAATTTAAGGATAAAAAAAAATGTCCTGGATTCTGTTTTGACTTACCACTGGCTTTGACACTAAATAATTCAGCGTGAAACTTCTGCTCCACTATATTTCTTCTAAGTGTCTTTGAACTATTTGGGGGGCGGGGGTTCACTCTATGTTACTAATGGTAATATAGTTGTTGCTTGAGTTGGAAACATATCACACTGTAACAGTTGTTTTCAAATGCCGAGTTCTTGCAGGTAGACAGCACCATGGCCTGTCCATTACAGTAAAACCAGTGCCAAAACACAGTTCATTCCAGTTACTTACAGCTTGCCTTTGCTATGACATTTCTCTTAAATAAAATTTTGGAACCTATATAATCTTCCTACTCTAAGTCTTTAAAGATTATCTGGAGGAAATCATAAAAGCATATGGAGAATTGTTTTTTACTCCATTCATTTGTAGCCTTGAAATGAAAATATGGTGTACCCACTGATGTACGGCGCTGGCTGCTGGGGTTTTTTTGAGGCTTTCTACATGTGATGATAGCAATAATATTCCCTTTATTTTTCATACTCAGAGGGGAGAAGTCATTCATTGAACGTTACACCGTTACACTCTTTGGAATGGATGGTAGTAGGAATCTAACTAAAATGGATTCAATATCTTGTTAATCTAGCAGATGTTTGATATTCTAGTAGCAGGTATTAGCAGATACTCTAATTTTTAATCCTTAAAAGATAACAAATCAAGAAACTTTTTTTTTTCAGCTCTTGTAGTGTACAGCTCCAGCACCCTACTAAGATTTCACAAAATAATTAAGGCTGGAATGACTATGGACCTGTGGAAAACAAACATTTCTTTGTGTTTCAGGAGCGACAATATTTGTTGTTCAGGTGGGTAGTATTCTTCTTTCTGGAATCATTACTAATCTAAAACTGCAGAAAGGCACTAAAGGGCATTACTGAGCTGAAAGAGAACTTCCTCTGCTGTCATAACATATTCAAGACCAATTTTCTGAAACAGACTGAACAAGGCCAGTTGTCTGAGCAAATTCTGACCTAGGTTATTGCACTTTTCCTACCTACATTTACCCTGTAATGTCAGCTAGATTTCGTATTTTTTCCTTGCTGTAGACTAGGTCTCTGATATTGTTGTCTGCATCCATTCAACTCAACTTCTCACGTCATTTTATCACACCCTGAAATTCGTGCCCAGTGTTATCCCTTCGTAAGTTGAGGATCATAAGAATATCAAAACTAGTGTTGGAGAAGAGCAACAATAGTTTGAAACTGTAAACAAATAGCTGAATTGCAATTTGCAATTTATTTTTAACTTCTGGAATTCAACTCCCCCTGTACCTGTGTTTGTACAAGAAACCACATCAGCCTATATTCACAGGAAGGTCTCTCACCCAGGGTGATGATGATGATGATGCTGGGCAAGCTACAGACTCTGAAGCAGCTGGTGGCCAGCACTGCCACCAGCCTTCCTAGCAGACAGTCTCTGGGCAACCTGCAGGAGATGGGTGGGCAGAACCAGTGACTACCACTCACAAGCTCCCGCATCTTCACTCATGTGCTGGCAACCTCAAAGAGCACCATACAGTTACTTAAATGCTCTGCTCTGTTTTGAAATCTCTGAAGATGGGCAGACAACAGTAATCCATTTTTTAGGGAATAACAAGAATTCACTAATTCTCCTGAAAAGTTTCAAAACCTGTTCACATTTGCATCCTTCCTAGTCCTACCAAGTACAGCTTCTGCCTTCTCATCTGAATTATTATTCATACTTCTTATTTACAACTTCTTTTGTGGGTTACCATCTTCCTTCTTTAATCTAGACTAAGTACAGCCTTTTGGGACAGTCTATACTATGCTTGGAGAACTAAAAAAAAACAAGAGGAGAACATTTGTAACAACATAGTAACGCTACGTTATTATTAAAAAAAAAAAAAGGCTACATAGCAGCTCATGTTTCTCTTCAAAATGCCAGATGGGGTGCCCATTTTACTAGTATGTGTTTTATATTTTAAAGCAATACTTTTCCTATTTATATTGTCTGTGCTGGTTTGCAGACCGTTTCACAATAAAAGGCAATCTTTAAGTGGACACTCGTCCTACTCCTAGAAGGCTCTGAAATGTGAATGTTGCCTTTTTCCATTTTAGTAAACACTGTGCATTCGTGGACTTCCTTTCCCATACACTTTTCATCTCCAACAAGCGTGATTTCAATAAAACCACGTAACGCGAATGAATGAGAACCTGTCCATATTTGAGATGTTTCATTCATAACGTTTCAAGTCTTGTGTTAATAAGAAAAACAACACTCCCAAACCAGCATGGTTTGAAGAAATAGTGAAGAACAGATGCAACAATGAGGAACAAGTAAGTATCAGTTCAAGTGGGACAGAGACAGTAATTTTAAGTGATTGCTAATGACTGCTCTGGGATCCATTCTTCCAAATGAAACCAGCAGCAGGATTTTTGGAAAATGTTTTGCTCAATATCAAGATACCTCTGAAACCAAAACTCAATATCCTTCTTTATCCCTGGAGACTTGAAAGAATGTAATTTCCGGCTAGGCGCATTACTGTGCATGTTCTTGCTTTCTATGTACAGGCAGTTCAATGTAAAGTATTAAATTTTTTGTTAATATTTTTTTTTCTGAATAATGTAACACATAGACTCACATTGCCTTTCGAATAAAAAGTACTTCTTTTTTTTCCAGGCTACGTTTGTGATTATTGTATGGGATGTTGTTCCTCTTGGATGCACTACAGTAAACTGTTTCGATAGAGGTGTTCTGCAGTTGGTCTCTCTAAATATCACACGCACAGACATTTATGTTAAAACGATTGATAAGTGACGCACTCTCATCTTTAATGAGTCCATGGGACTGAGAATTCACTTCTCTGGAGAAAAATCATATGTCTTTATTATGGATAATACAGATTTGATTTGCAAAATATGAAGCATTACTATAGAAGGCTTGTGCTGTGTTTGTAAGGAGAGCAATTTGGGCTGCCATCTGGAAACTGTACTCCAAGAGGACAGCGAGAAATGTTTGCTCCGTGACTAAACATGCTGACTAACAGTCTGCGCTTTAACTGGTCTGGATCAATTCCTTACAGGGAAATCAGCAAAAATCTCGACATCATACAAAAGATTTTTTTTTCCTCAGTTTTGGTTGCTGAACAACGTGGGGGCTTCCGAGAGCAAAAGGTGGTAAGTTTTGTGCTTAGGGAAAAAAAACTCGCCCTGTGTCAGTTGCCCAGCCTGGATGCCACGACCCGCAAAGGCCTTCTTTTCCCACCACAGCAGGACCAGCGGCCATTGCAAGGCCTGGCAATCTTCCCGCCTTCCATGAGACAGATGCCGGCCACCCTCTGCCGCTGCCTGTGGTCCCCCAGCCCCTGACAGCCTCAGGGGAGGTCGCTCCTTCGTCTCTGGCAGCAGCCCTGCCTTCAAGCCCTGTCTGCGTCCCCAGCAACACGCTGCCAAACCCAGGGCACCTTTCCGTCCGCGGGCGCTGTGGCAACAGCAGCCGCCTGTGACGTACGTACGCACGCGCGCTCCTACTGAAAACCAAGGAATTCTCTCCTCAGCTGCCGTTTACGACTGGGAAGGGGCAAAGGCGCTTTTATCACCCCGTGAGTGCTGAAATTTAAGACTTCTCTTGGTGTTTCTTCCCCGCCAGACGGGCAGCGGGCGCCCCAGCATAAGCACCCCCGCGCCGCATGGAGCCCCATCGCCATAACGTTTCCGGGAGGCGGCGACCAGGGCGAGGGCGAGGCAAGCATCCGCCCCCTCCCGCCTCGCGCCACTCCTGCCTCGCGCCCCTCGCGCCTGGAGCAGCGGATGGGGAGGAGGCGGGGCGGGGCGAGGGGCGGAGCAGGCCCTGGCGGAAGGCCGGAGCAGTCGGGGAGGCCTGTGCGTGAGCGTGGTGGGAGCTGCTGTGGAGGGGCGGGGGCAGCGGTGGGGTTTGAGCCGATCCGTGGGGGAGGGGTCGGCCGATGCGGGCCTTAGCCGCTTCCTGCCTTTCTGGCTGCTGGAGTGGAGCTCCGTACAACAGGCCGTGGTGGCTGGGGCGCTGGGGAAGGGAAGGTGTGAGGCTGGATGGGAGCTCTGGGGTTTCCTCTCCAGGTGTGTGTCCGAGCAGTTGGCTGGCCCGGCCGGCCGGTGCTTCCTACAGCGGTGGCCTTGGTCGAGGGTTGGGGCCTGCCGCGCCGGCGGGCTGTATCCCGCTGGCAGCTGGGACCTGTCCTGCGGAAGCCCGAGAGTGTTGCTGTCAACAAGAGAAGGAAGTCCTCCTGTGCCGACAGCTTAGTCGTGCCTTCTTCCCTCTTGGGTGATGCCATATCCTGAAAATATGCCCAAAGAACGTCTTCCCAAAGTATTTGTCTTGGGGAAGTGAGGGAACATTTCTTGAGCAGCTGTCCAGGGGTGGTGGTGTCACCTAAGGGCATCATGCTGAGCTGCTTCGGCACTGATAGGAGCCTCCTAAATTAAGGATTAAAGTATCCACCCGTAATGGCAAATGGGTGATGGGAGAAATGTGCAGATAGGCAATCACTGTGAGATGCAACCTTTGAAAAAATACCAATTCAGTTAATGCAAACAGTTTCATTTGGATGTTGGTAACAGCTTGGATCTACCTCGAGGTGAAAGCTCTCAAAGGCAGGATGCTTGACTCCAAGCCGTTTTGCAGAGACCATAGCAATGTGGTGCAATTGCATTAAGTGAGCATCACAATTTGTTGTTTCTCTGTGGAAAGGGAGAAAATGGTGATGCACCTCTGAGGAAAGAGTGCATACACAGAGCACAACCTTACAGTAAGGTAAACCAGTGAAGATGGCAGGATAAGGGCAATGTGTGCCAACAAAATTCTGTCACATTTCTGCTGCAGCTTGGGAGCCTAGAAGTGCCCTTCAGTAAGGGCAAACTAGTGAAGAAAACCCCTTCAATAACACCAACATTTCCAGTTGTCTCTGCTTGAGTTTCAGATACAATCACTCTCTTACTGTATCAAGGTTTCTGGTCTGATATTTGGCAGCTATAAACCTTTGGAGGCACGTAAGGCAAATAATGTAGGATAGTAGAGAAGAGAAGAGGCCTTTAGTGAAGTCTCTGGAGCTCTCTGATGTGCAAAATATGTGCATGTATGTGCAAAAAGTATAGTCAACTTAATGCTTTGTGCCAGTTCATTATTTACTCTTGACATTGGATCATAAAATCATAGAATAATTTACCTTGGAAGAGACCGCTGGATGTCATCTAGTTCAACTCCCTGCTTCAAGCAGCATTATCATTGAAGATAGACCAGGTTGCTCCAGGCCTTGTCTGGTTGAGCTTTCTCTTGAAGGATTTAAAAAGGAGTTGAAAGTTGGTCTGAAATTTAGCCAAGTCTGGAGTAAAGTGCCCCAATTTTTGGAAAGGTAGAGAGTTTAAAGGAGTCTGAATGAAGCATGCTCGGTTGATTCGAAGTTGTGTTTCCTTCCCATTTCTGGTGTGATTCTGGTTCTCCAGTTGTGTAGCAGTTTTCAGTGTGCACAATATAGAAATTTTTGGAAGATAAAGAGCAAGCAGAAAAGTATATATTGCCCCGCAGCACAGATTTTCTTTTAGTAGATGGAAAACTGAAATATTTTTAAACTAACCTTTTTCTGTACATTAACAAAATCCAAAGGCTGATAAACCACTTTAAATTTGAAAGGTTCTTAGTATTTTACCTGCATCGTGATTTTTTATAGGCTGAAGTACTGAGGTACTTGGTGCAGTGTAATCAACTTCATTTCTGTGTCCTTAACAGGATGAAGTTCTTCCCACACATAACCCAGCTCTTGTGCCTTACTTCTCCACTGAATGAATTAAATGTACTCACTTCAGTGAGTCAAGGTTGATGGATTGAAGATAGCTGATGTAAGCCTTTATCTGTCTTAATTCAGTCTTGTGGTGTTCCAGTGTTTCTTAGTCTGCAAAGTCAGTCTTTGGAGAAACCACAGGATTATTTCACTGTATAGGATCTACATATCTCAGGTAAAACATACTGAAGGAGAAAAAGATAAGATAAATGGAAATACCTGTGCTGTTGTACCTTCATGTTGTGTCTTCTAAATGTCATCTGTGGTTTTCTTCAGTACTGAAGCTAAAAATATACTGGTGTCTTTTGAGGGGAAAAATTATAGAAACTAAATTATTTTGTTAGTTGTGGGATTGAATTTTTCTTCTGCTAATGCAAATTATTAATTTCAGCCAACAGTGATGGCCCTGCTGAAGCTGTAGATAAAAGCACAACCCCGCAGAAGCTGTTCTCAGTGTCCTAAGGACTCCAGAGAAGGTAAGACTGGAGGATAAAATAAGATGAAAGGATGTGCAACAGCTCAGCTCTTCCTTTACAAGACTTGGCAAAATTTCCACCATCGTATTTCAGCTTTTTTTCCTGCAGGCAGTAGCTAGCCCACCTACGCTGAGGAATGTCAAACTGCATTAGGCTGTCATTTGAATCACTATAAATAGCATTACTTCCAACAACAGGATTGCATGCATATCCCTATCAATATGCCCCTTTATACGCACAGCATATTAAGTATCCTGTTGCCATTTGAAGTTAAATTTCCAATCACTTTTCTTATATGTAGTCTTTCAGATGTCATGTTAAGATTGTGTATGCAAGAATCATGTTATTATAATTGACCTCAGAGCCACCTCTTCTGTCAAAGTCATAATCCATATCAAAAGTGTATATGTGATACTTCTGTTGAGTGTAACGTCCAGGTGAATCTCCCACCAAAAAAAAAATAGGTATTATGAGATTAAAAAAAAATCTTTGCCTTTCTTAGAGTTACACGGAATGAACGAAGAAACTTTAGAGGCAGCTTCTCCCTTTGTTCCTTGCAGAAAAAATGAGCCTTTATTCACATTTTGTGTCAGCTAAAGCAATCCCTGTGGTTACCTTATGATCCAGTGGTGATCCCACTCTGGCATCTGTAGAATCTCTGCATCTGTTCCTGACTTCTAGGCAGTGAGGCTGCAAAGTGCTATAACTTTTTCTGCCAATTAAGATTTTGTCTAACCACTGCTTTTACGCAACCCAGTGTGACTCCACTTTGCTACAGGAATAAGGAATATTCTGATAGAGCATCTCCCTAGAGCATCAGGGCTTCCCATAGGCCTCAAAGATTCAAGCCGTCTTTGAGTACATCCCTACATTCACACTGTTGTATGTTTTCAGACGTGCTGTTCTGTGAAGCTGTTTATGAAATACACAATAGTGATTTTTTTTATATATCTGTTCTTAAGTTAGCTATTCACATTCACATTTTATGGCAGCTTTTTATGGGATTCTACAGTATGATTTGCCATTCTTTACAGTTTTTGAGAGATTCATAGGTAGGGTCCTTGAAGTTTAAAATTTCTGAACTAGGTTGGTATTACTTAATACTCCATATGTTTAATTCCTCTCTCTGATTTCAGAATCTGTCAGGACTTGTGGCAAAACAACTCCAGAAAAAGAGGCACCTTCAAAACAAAGATGAACATCGGGAAAGCTTCCAATACCTTTAACACCAGCAATGGAACAGATCTAGCTATTGGCTTTACCTCTTCCACAGTAGCTGTCCTCCTATTTGGGACAAACTTTGTTCCTGTTAAGAAATTTGATACTGGTGATGGTAAAATGATTTATATTCATTTGTTGGTTCGGGTATTTTTGCTAATAGAAACAATATTTTGCCAGGAAATGTGGGAGTTTCTATAGGTCGAGCTATAATATCATCACAGCCTTAATCCATAGAGCATGTTTTAATTTTCTTTGCTACTGTTAGAGTATAAAGCAATCGTGTAGTGGGTCAGGATGTGGCAAATCTTTAGAAGACCTTTTTATATGGTCTTGTGCAGTTTGGCAGTGATGATGTCATTTCATGAGCATTTCACAATGAAAAGTGAAATGTCCTTTCTTCTACCCTTGTGGGGATTCTCAAATCTGTACAGTATTTTTTATACTGTAAATGTCGATGGACTTTGGAGTATTGCCTTTCATTTGTGGAACTAACATAAAAACAACCAAAACCTGAAATTTTAATCCTTTCATCTGGTGACTCAGTAAGAGGAAACGCTTGCTTGTGTTTCCTATTGGAGATTTTATCACTTTACTGTACCAGGTTTGTGTTGTATTTGCATGTTTATATGAAATGTAATCAAGTACTAGGTCCCCAGGTGAATAAATCAATCTGCCATTATGTTACTGCAACAGTAGTATCTGCGTTACAGGCTGGATATAACCTCTCTATCTTCTTTGTGCTGAGTATGGCCATAACACGACAAGGCTGGACTTCAAAGCAAAAGTCTTAGCTCAGCTGGCATACAGTTAACTGGTCTGCCTAGCTGACCCTAGAGAATTTACAGAGGTGGAAGAAACCTATCCAAAGTTTTTCTCTTACTCAGTGTCCTGGATTAGTGGAAAAGACTGAGCCCTGAGCTTTGAAGGAGTTTTGTCCTTTGCAGTCCTCTGTGCTAGCTATTAGGGTGGTGGGAGAAGGTTACAGTAAATGAATATCCTCTTTGTCAGAAGCCTGTCAAAATCTTCGTGGGTTTGAGAATCAGGGCTTTTGTAAACTTTGTCCAGCGAAGTATCTTTTGCAGCTGCGTATGAAGAATGCATGGTAAGGAAAAGGTTGACTGAATTATAACACCCCACCCTAAAATACATCTTTTGAATATGTTATAAGATGGTTCCCTGAAATTCACCAAGGAGGGGGCCACCTTTCAATTTTTCTGTACTATTTTATTAAAAATATAGTGTATCAAGAGATTCACATGTTTAGTATTCTAAAAATTCTCTATTGTGTTTGTTTGATTTTTCCATAGGCATGTTTTTCCAATGGATTCTCTCTGCCTCCATATGGATAGTTTCTTTGGTGGTCAATTTAATCCAGAATTGCCCCCGGTTTTGGCCCCTGGCTATGGTTGGGGGTTTTGTGTGGGCTACAGGTAAGGATAAAGAGATTCTATTCCTTGAAACACAAAGAAATAGTAACTTTTCATTAAAAAACAGTGATAAAAACTTGTCCATGTATAAAGTATCAGTTATTAGCTTTTTTGAGTCTCAGTATAATATAGCTATACCTTTATAGAAAATACTATTTTGCTTATATTATTGTGCTGATTTTATAAACAAATTCACACTAAAAATAACTTTTTAAACGGTATTGAGAAAAGTCTGTGTTTAATGCATATATTTTAAAAAACACTATTTCCTACCACCTTGTAAATGCCCAAATTTCTTTGCCTTTTGAACAGTTACAGATAGTACAGCAAAAATATACAAGATCACAGTCTAGATTTCAATTATTTATTTTTTTTTTTTTATTTCAGGCAATGTTACAGTTGTTCCTATTGTTAAAACTATCGGCTTAGCTCTTGGTCTTTTGATATGGGCATCTTTCAATTTGCTGACGGGTTGGGCAAGTTCAAGGTGAGTATCTTTGAGTCTTAGGTCCCAGATAATTAATCCTGTCAATTCTTCATTAATGACTGCAGCAAAAAGACTATCACTAATAAAGAGGATTTATGCATGTAAGATCTTTTTCCCTCAGTGGAGAGCACTCAGAGTAGTTATTTTATCTTTTTTTTGTTCCTATGTCTCAATACGAAGAATATTCAGTGATGTTCATTAACATAATTGAATGAATAAATAATGTATTTGTTAATGTAAAACTAGTACAATGTTTGTACTTTTTCTTCTGCAGCATGGGCTGATAAAATAATTTAAATTAATTTTCAATTTTTAAATACCCATATTAAAAATATATAAATTAAATTAGTTTAAAGATTATTTTTTGTGAAGTAGATGTAGATTTTTGCAAGTGAACTGTAAATATAAACTTAAGCAGAATTATTTGCATGATTAAAGATTTCCAAGTCTGGGTTATAATTTAACTATTTGTGTGCAGTCAGTGCAACTAAGTGAAGTTGGTTAAATATTCCAGGTTTGGTTGGTTTGGAATTGACCCAGAAGAGGTATCGAGACCAATCTTAAACTACATTGGGGCTGGACTTTCACTATTAAGGTAAAAAATTATTCTTATAATAAATTTCCGTAATGTAAAATCTATATTTAATAACACACGGACAATTTATCTAGAGGGTGAATGTATTGTGATATTTTTTTTGCAAATTGACTTACTGCAGAATTCATGAGCTATCCATACCTAGCTGGTCAGTGTTGTATTTCAGAATAGAAACTTCCCTGATATGCAGTGCAGTGATGAAATGGTTATTCATAAACACCGAAATACATTTTTATGCTGGTAGGCATATTCAAGGCGAAGCAGTGATGCACCATTTCCCAGCTAGGTTATTCAAATAGTTCACTTTTCCCTAATTTTGTGAGAGGAAAAACTGACTAGCAGAATCGTGCTGAGAAAACCTCTTGAGATTTTTGATGTGACTTTACTCAGTCAGGGGTACAAATCCATCCTCTTAACTGTAGAATACACCACAGGAACCCTTCCCAGTTTTGCAAAGCAGAGAGGCTTTGCAAAAAACAGCAGCTTTTCATTATCTCCTGTCCTTAACAGCTCCCTGTCTAATACTCTTAAGCCACACTTAAAACTTCCCTATAGTGGCTTCCTTTGGGATCTTCAGAAGGACTTCTGTGCTAATTTTTTGTTTATTATTTGTGTGAGTGTATGTTTTGGTCGAAACACAGAGGAGAGAGGGTTTCTCTTGCGTTAGCAGTGTTCTTGCTTTCCAACTGGAGGGCTGGGAAGCTCTTTCTAGGAACATAATGGTGGCCCTAAATCCTAGGGGCAGGAGGCTTGCCATCAGCGTGCTAAGCAGCAGATGCACGTAATGCCTATAGGAAAAGAAGTGTTAAGAACATGGAGATGATGGAGCCATTCTTGATTGCTAGGAAAGAGCTGCTGCCTTAGATTCATGAATTTTGCTCCACTCCTCTTCTTTCCTAACAGTCTGCAGCTTTTTACACGTCACCATTACATGTACCACATGTTGTACTCACGAAATAGTAGCAGTACTGCTATTTCTGCCTGATGAATTAATTCAGCTTGCCACCTGCTTCCTGCCTTTTTCTGAGATATCGTGGAGAAGTGATCAACAGGGAAAAAGATCGTGACCAAACGTGTTTTCTTGGCAAGCTGCACGAAGTCTGTGTGTGTTGCTCTGCAGAGCTCAGAAGCATATATTTCATTTTAGCCTTGTGTGTGGAGCCTCTATGTGTTTGTCTAGACCCTCTGGAGGAAGCTGACATCCTTTTACACCTATCCTTATTCTTTCAGTAGGAGATGAATCATTCTTTGAAGGGAGACATTCTTTGTACAATTACGAGAAAGAATCCCTAAATCGTTAAAATATCTTCCATAAAAATGAAAACAAGATCCTGCCAGTTCTGATTACATGTATTTACCTGATTTCCTGGAGCTGGGGGTACTAGTAATGTTACCCTTTCTTCATTTTATTCACTTAGTGCACTGGAGCACCACTGAGTAATAATACCCCTTCTTCCATATATGTGTGAGGCCTTGTATGAGCAGTATTCCCTCACATGTGACATGTGAGGGAACCTGGGAGCAATTATAAAGAATATGCAGACTGCAACTATGAAGCTGAGGGCGGGAACATTTTAATTATATTTTTGTTTCTTTTCTTCTCATTCCTCTTTTAGGAAATCCTAGTTAGTTGATTTCACCTACCATTATCTAGTCTGCAGGCTTTTGGGGCAAGAATTCTCTTGGCCACAAAGCGTAGGAAAACTAAGTTAATGTGTTGAATCATTTCTACACTAGAAAATAAAAATGTGCTAGAATGTATTATTTTTATAGTGTTGATAGCAATTTTTGCATGATACCCAGTCTTTAACTGTAATACTGGACTTGTCTAAAATGTACAATCTGCTTCCCCAGTTAATGCTGGGCTATTTTCTCTGATTTTTTCTCTTTTTAAAGAGGATGTAGCCTGGCTGTAGGAGCTGGAATACTATATGGTTCCAGTTTTGTACCAGTACTTTACATCAACTTTACATCAACACAAGACTGAAAATTAACTTTTTGCCTTGAGCACAGAACCAATTCTGTGCAGATTCAGGCTGATCCATATAGAATGTTCATGCAGATGTTCTATTGTATGTGTAGTTTAGTATAAAAGAGCACTGTTACCTAAAGCAACTGTTAACGTGGTTGTAACTACACACTGTACAAAAAAGATATTTCAATCCCATTAGATAGAAGAGATATCTGTAAAATTATACAAAGAGTAATTTATTTACTCTCTCTTTAGTTGTTTGTTAAGACTATTAAAAGGAATTGCATTTTTAAAACATATTGAAGTGACTCAAGGGTAATAATAAAAATAAAGTAGTACACCTCCAAATATAACTTTTGTCTCTGAACACTAAACGTTATGTTGTTACGAGCTGACATGGTATTTACTGGTGTATTTTTTTCTTCTGAGTGCTGTCATATTTCTTTTTATAAAAACTGAAGTCCAGAGTTCTTCACCTTCATTAGAAAGCACGCCTTTACTGAGAGAAAGTGTAAGTACTCTACTGTTATTTTACAGCCGTGAAAGTATATATCCATTTAAAAGCAAACAAAAAACATTTCTTAGTGTTAACCAGATTTGCTAGGCTTTATGGTAGACTACATAAAACTGCATAAATATGCATTGATTGTATTTAATTTGTGGATCTTGTATATCCAGTCAAATGTGAGCAACGGAAAAGGTTGCTCCCAAGTGGTTTTTATTGTCAGCATTAAGTGTCTTAGAAGTACGTTTTCAGTATGAGAGATTTTATAAAAGTCAGAGTGTATTATTTTCCTATCTAAGAAGATGAAGCAATTTTAATTAAGTATAAAACTAGAAGGATGCTTAGATGAAAGGCAACAGACAACTCTTATCCACCAGATTTTTGTCATGTGTGGAGCCAGGAGACTGTCAAGAGTTGCTGATTCTCAGCATCAGCCATGGCACGAGTTGGGAGATGGATAAGGGGTGCCAAATCAGCTGTTGCTCCTTCAGGAGCCCATAGGATGCAACAAAATCTGGAGAGCAATAGGCTGCTACTAGCATTGTACCTCACTCTGGTAGGTCAGGGCTCAGTTGCTCCCTGAACAGAGAGTCCCTCAGTCTTCTAACCGTGCTCATTGCTCACTAGAGGTTCTAGTGATCTTCTTCAAATCACAGAAGACGGTCTGGTTGCAGAATTAG
Organism: Nycticryphes semicollaris; assembly: GCA_013400055.1. Classification (NCBI taxonomy): domain Eukaryota; kingdom Metazoa; phylum Chordata; class Aves; order Charadriiformes; family Rostratulidae; genus Nycticryphes; species Nycticryphes semicollaris. Next base: position 447,065 of record VXBJ01006798.1, read on the forward strand.
ATCAAAAGGATGATGCAATTTTTGTGCTGCACACAGGGATGCTAATGTCCCTGTTTCCAAATAGTTCTAACATTATCATAGTAACGCTAGAGCTATGAAGAAAAGACAAAACCACATCATAAATAAAATCTATAGATTAAATCCTTAATCAAATTTAAGGAAAGACAAGTTCTGAAAGTCAGATCTACCTGGATGTAAGTTAAAAAAGTGCTAGTGAGTGCTCTATTATGTAGTAAACTGAAAAGTCCAAATCCAGACTTGTACTTGCAGGCCTCGAGGTAGGTAGATCCAATGGAAAAAAAACATATTCTACTTTCTTCAGAGTATTTTTTCTCCTCCCATTTTAATTTTATTTTCTTAGAACAAAACTGTTCTGTTTAATACAGTGTTTGAAGGTTGGGGTTTTTTTGTTAATCGAATTAAATTAACCTTACATGAAAACTCTTGTTTTCTCAAAGGCTATTAATGTTTCTGAAGATAATTCTGATGACTCATGGGTGAACAGACTTCCTCCAGCAAAAAAGAGACTCATGTAAGTTATTAACAGTTCTGTTACTGGTTCAGGTTCAAGTAGCCAGAGGAAGTAGTAGAACACAGTAAGAGTAGAATTTGTGTCCTGTGGTTTTGCTAGCACAGTCATGGACTTACAAATAACAGTTTTTAAAATACTAGTATAGTGTGTATATCTATATATGAATAGCTGCACTACTAGTTAGATTATTTCCTTTGTGCTGTTGAGTGTGCTTTACCTTACTAATTAAGTATTAGTTACTACTACAAAAGAACATTTGGCAAAGTAAATAGCAACTAAATAAGTACAGAGCTGCTTTTTTATTGCCTGGATGATTAGTACTGGATGATTAGAAGGAGCCTATGTGAAGGGTATGCTTCCTAGTGTGCTTTCCAAGTGAATAAACCTGGAGAAAGGATGGCAGCATGGTAAGGAGACAGCAGAAGTGCTCCAGGGTGGAAGCAGCAGCTTGCAGAAGTCCAGTGTGGGCGGTGGAGACAGTTAAGAACACAAGGATCTAGAGGTAGAGAAGGCGACTAAAGAGGCAATGAACCTGGGAGTAATTATAAAGAATATGCAGACTGCAACTGAAGCTGAGGGTGGCAACATTTTAATTATATTTTTGTTTATTTTCTTCTCATTCCTCTTTTAGGAAATCCTAGTTACTTGATTTCACCTACCATTATCTAGTCTGCAGGCTTTTGGGGCAAGAATTCTCTTGGCCACAAAGCATAGGAAAACTAAGTTACTGTGTTGAATCATTTCTACACTAGAAAACAAACATGTTCTAGAATGTATTATTTTTATAGTGTTGGTAGCAATTCTCGCATGATACCCAATCTTTAACTGTAATACTGGACTTGTCTAAAATGTACAATCTGCTTTCCCATTTAATGATGGGCTATTTTCTCTGATTTTTTTCTCTTTTTAAAGAGGATGTAGCCTGGCTGTAGGAGCTGGAATACTATATGGTTCCAGTTTTGTACCAGTACTTTACATCAAGGACCACGGAAGAAGAAATGAATCTATATACACAGGAGCAAGTCAGTTTGGTAAAGGCTTATAGATCACTTCTACTTTATTTCATCAGTATATTGTATTCTGCTGCTTTTCAAAAGTCATAGAGTGAAGTTCTTGATAATGCCTGAAAATATGCTGTGACAATTTCTCAGTCCTCTACTATGTTATATGTTGTCGTAATCACAGTACTAGCACTCCCGTTGTCTCAGCGGTGAATTACACCATTAAAAGAATGGTGAGAAACAGCCCAGAGGACTCTGTACTTAACTCACAGCTGTGTTTCAGAAGGCATTAAATACTAGCACTCTCAAAATACAAAGATTGTATGCAGGGATCGTGAGATAAACAAGGGCACAAGCTGTACCAATTGCCAGATTAGTACGCTAGTAAAGGCAGAAGTATAGGTTGATCATAAGTAATGAGCAGAAAAGATATGTAACAGCATAAGGAATTAAAACCTAGTAGTTTTTGAAATGGAAACCTTTTAAAGTAAGCCTAATTGTCAATTTCAAACAACATTAACCCAGAAACATTTTCCTTAAGGTTTAGTGTTTAGTCTACCATATAATACCTGCAGCAGCTTGCGCTAAGTGTTGCTGAGATGAGCAATGTTGCCGTTAAGAAATTGTTATGTCACATAAAATTTCTCTTGAATACTGCAACTTATATATTGCCCAGCCAGACAAAACAGATGTTGCCGCTATGGGTGCCTTTCCTGTTGAGAATTTAGAACTCCAGGGAGTTAGAGATCACCTTGCTACATGTTTCTGCTTTACCAAGTTGGAAATACTATCTTTAGCACATACAAAGTCCATTGTGATATGTTTTTCAACATAAAAAAGGACAAAACTGTGCTTTATTTAGGTTACAGAGTACGTGCAGATGCCTTTCCTTTAAATGTACAGAAGAGAAACAAAGCTATATACAGCAATATAAATGAAGATGGTGAGGAAAGTATGTAATTATGTAAAAAAAGAAAAAAACCAAACCAAATCAAAAACATCCACCCCACTTTTGTAGCCTCACCTGAAGATTTTCTTAGGGTTTTAATAAATTAATTCAGTAGTTTGACTAATAGAATTATGAAAAAAACAACTCAGAAATGCATAAAAGCTTCTAATAAATGTTAGGGTCAACACAGCAGTTAGTTCATGTTTAATGTATGTGTGATTGACTGAATCCATCCACGGTCAGACTGGCAGCTGTGTTCATCACAATCACAACTGAATTTGATGTGTTAGCAGTAGCACCTGATGTGATTTTGTGTGTGAATACTATCAGTGAAATAAATTTAGTTGAAATTAATAACTGATGTTTTAGACTAATAATTCTGTAATTTCTCTTTCAGATTTAGATTATGTCTTTGCACACTTCAGTGGAATATTTCTCACAAGTACCATCTACTTTTTGATCTACTGTGCAGTCAGAAAAAATAAACCTAATGTTTATCCCCAAGCCATATTGCCAGGTATGACTCTTTTTTAAATTAACTGTTAAGTTTAGTCACTTGTTCTGAACATTTTGCAATTCAGAAATTCAGATGGAATTGCAGCTTGCCTTTAAAGTCTCTTCATTTGACTTTTTGTCTCTCCTGAAAGATGACTACAATTAGGTTACTTAATTAAAGTTAGGAATCAATGGTATCAGAAACTATAACAAAATGACATTGCATGTTGCGGTTTTTTGAAAACTGACTGTACCAGAGTGGAGAGCACATTGCCCAGAAAATTGTGAACTTCAATTAATTTGCTACTTTAGTTGAAGTACCTGATTTTATCCCTTGAACTTTGGTTTAGATTATCAGAGTCAGCTTGTTAAAGTAGTTATCATATAAAATACATACATAGAGTTGCTGTATTTTGCTATAAATATAAATGTTCCACAAATTGCTGCCCATACCTCGCTGCGCTTGTTTTTGATTGGGATTTATTTTTCTAGGCTTTGTTTCTGGTGTGCTTTGGGCAGTAGCCAGTTGCTGCTGGTTCATAGCCAATCACTATCTCAGTGCTGTGGTCAGCTTTCCAATAATTACTGCAGTAAGTATATATAAAAAAAATAATCTGTGGCTAGAATTAAAAGTGAAGGGTGTTTTTTCTCTCTCATTTGTGGAATTAAGTTGAAATTATGACATGTCTAGAGCATTTTAATCAAGAGTACATACTGCCTCTTTTGCTTGTCTGTGCTAGCCTTTGGGGTTTTCGGGAACACACATGACTGTGACAAGCACCATCTTGGTCAATGCCAAGCATGAAAAAAAAAAAAAAGATTGATACAGTGAGTCTTTAGGTTATATAAAAGCCAAAGATCTGTAATCAGAACTCTATTAAATAGTAAACTGAAGTGATTAAAAGAAGGAAAATTCTATGCTTTCATCCCAGCAAGTACATTTTGTTCTGGGCGTTTCATGATTTTTATCCTTTAGCAGTTATTTTGCTTGATTAAGTCAAGTATTTTTTCTTTTCACAGCAGTTGAACAAACAGAACGGATTATGTATTGCTGAAAATAATGTTCTTATGCAAATGAGGGAAAAATAGATTGGTCCATTTTGTCTGGTTTATTCCTATTTATGACACCGTACCTTTAAAGCACTCTTAATTTCCAGAATCTGCCTACATACCATCACTAGGTAAAAATAAACTTTGCCTTTCCTGTCTTGCCAGAGTAGTAGATGGTGATGCAAAGGTGGATAACTTCTGGCAAATGAGAGTTCATAAATATAAAAACTAAAGTTTTGCTGAACAGCTGTATTTTGGAAACAAACTAATTAAACAATGTTAATAGGGATTAAGCTTTGCCTGAAGATGAGGTAAATCAAAATAAACTCTGCAGTATGCAATGAAGAAAAAGACTTGAGATCATTCTAATTAGAAATTGAAGGATTACTGGAAAGCAGCTTTAGTAACTTGATTATCAGTATGCCTAAAGGGCAAGGATGTAAAATCATGAAAATAAAAATTTAAGGACAGCACTGATGAGAAGCTGCCTATCTGGACCATAGTCTGCTTACTTCATCCTAGAGAAAATTCAGACAGCTGTTCATCACATCCCTTCAATGGCTTGTTTCACTTTTAAAATGCATTCCTCTTGCAGCTTACATTACCTAGAAAATTAAATAACACCTTAGCTATTCAAATAATAGTTGGCAACTTCACTAGGAAACAGAACCCACAAATGCTTTCGGCATGAGATACTCATCTGTCCTGAAGATGGAGAGAGGAAGAGCTCTGTCCAAACATCTGTCAAGTGTTTCTGAGAATAGCTCTAATGGGAAATATCAACAGAGCCAGTTTTTGCTTCATATTCAGATGCTATTTTTTCATCAGTTATGAAAATCCACATCGTTGTTCCCACAGGGAAAACTATGTTACCAGGAGTGCCTGGAAATTATCTTTGTGTTTCACTGCTGTTAGCTAGGAAATCTGTACAACAACATCACAGATAATCAGTAGTTTTCCTGACCTGGCTGGTTGGCTTTGTGTTTTGTCCAGATGCCTGCTATACAGGAAATACATTTATGTTCCAGTCTCTTGATATCATGCTGAGCAATAAAATCAAAGTTTGTCCAACTAGTTAGTCATGCTAATAAAGGAAACGTTAGGAATATCCATGGTAGCTGCCAATAAAACTGAATAGTCCTCTGAAATGTGGTAACATTGTGGACTGTAGTTTTGACTAAAGTGATGTGTATTATTTGGAGCCTACTAAAAGAATGTATAACAACCAGTGCAGACTCCACAGTGTAATTTAGAAAGAAATTGTATCTTCACTGAGGGGGAGGGGAAAAAATCCCTTGATCTCTTGCCTCTTTGGCCCTTCTTGAAGATTTTATTGTCTTTCTTCATAAAGATTTCAGTGATGTTTATGTGCTTGCCATAAGTGCTGTAGTTACACAAAATGGAAAGGACTACATTTGTTATCCAGACAAAATTAAACCAGCCTGAGAACAGTATGAAATGAGGAGGTGGTACGTTTTAATGAAATTCTGTAATGTACAAATGAATCTTATTCTTTAGGGTCCTGGCCTTGTTGCTGCAATGTGGGGAGTCCTTGTATTTAAAGAAATCAAGGTAATCTTATTAGTCTCTCTTGCTTGTCTCTAGTTCTGGAACAGTGTGCCTCGGTCTACAGCTGTATCTCTTAGATTTCTCCTCCCTGCAAGTCCTGTGTTATGAAATAGAGAGTCATATCATGCAATGCGAAGTTTTCCAAGAAAGATTAAGAACTGTGAACAATTTTTACCAGAATGAAAATTTGCATTCCATAACTGTATGAGCAGCTGTGGGAGTAAACGAAGACTGTAGCAGGGCCAGAAAGCAGGATGCCAAGCACAGCCTGAAAACAGTCTTTATTTGAGCCAGTTCTGTCCGTGGGGCAGGGTATTGAGGAATAGTCCTAATAATCACACAGACAAGTAGATTAGACTTAGGGTCAGGTTCACCAAAGGGCATAAAAATGAGACAGGAGTTAATTGGCCTTGCTAATTAGAGCATAATGTGGAGATGCTAAACTGATATGGCAGTGATTGCCTAGAACAGGCTAATTTATTCTACTGGGTGTTAACATATATGGCAGACATTACTTTTCTGGAATTCGAAGCATTGAATGCAGGCAGTGTAGTCCACAGGTTCCCGTAGCTAATCTACCATTAGATAGTATCCTTCCAATAATTTTGGTGACTGTGTAAAACACGTTAGGCATCCTTGGATTAGGAACGAGAAATTCTCGCTCTCTCCCACTGCAGATTAATGATGCACCTCACTGGAAGACCATCACGTTCATTATCCGAATCTTTATGACTCACGAAATCTTTCATCCTTTTCATACATTCTAGAATAGTCTCTGCATAAGCACTTACTGCTTAAAACAGACAAAGGCCTTTAAAAACTCTTTTAAAAATTGCTGAATTAATTTTGTGAATATCTTAGTAACCGTATAGATAGGCATCATAGATTCCTTTCATTTGACTGTTTTGGACATCGAATATGCTACAAACATTATATGAAATAAAATGGTATAAAATTCACCATTTCATGTAATTGATTTATTACTTTAGTCAGAAAATGAAATCTTAGTTCTTGATTTTTTTTTTTTGTGTGTGAAGTGATGTCTATTATGACAACATTATATTTTTCTCTTTCTTTCCCTTTGCCTATCCAGGGACTGAAAAACTACATCTTACTCTCAGTAGCGTTCTGCATCATTTTGGCTGGATCACTCTCCACAGCTTTTTCTAAAGTTTGAAAGGACCTTCTGGACCAGTAGATGGTGCTACTGTTTAATATAATCAGACTCAATACATAATAATTTTCAAAATGTATGCCCAACATTTATCCTAACTTGCTTCAGGCAAGTGAAAAAGATAACCTTTGCTAAATGTTCCCATTTGTCATGAAACAAAATCTGGAAATGTTTGTTTCTGCATTTCTTGGAACAGTAAAAATGTCAAAGGATTTTATTAAATAAAGATAAATGATTTTATAATTTCTAATTACTTTTTTTTTTCTCATTCAGGTACTAAATTTCATGTCATCGTTAATTGCACAGTCACTGTTGGGATGGTTGTTAAAGAGATTTTAATTCTTAATCTCTAATAGTGTATGTATTTACAAGCTATTTTATTTTATTATAACATTCTGTCTTACTGACTTGAATAGAAAATATGTCTTGGGCTATTCTTTATGGAACTGATGCACATGAAGATGTGCAGCATTTTTTTATTGAGAAGCTTTATTCTTTGAAGTAATCAGTTTACATGAAGACATTATGTTCCATTCACTTCATAATTTTGAAGGAGAGATTAAAAAAACGGTGTTGTGAAGTAAATTACTTGTGTTAGTTGCTAAACTATTTGTTTGGCTGCCAGTAAACATTCTGGTTCTGTGTTGCAATATGAGCAAAGTATGCAATTCAAAGTTTGTTTCTAAATAACTTCGGGCATTTTCTGTATACTTACTTTCTTTCCTGTGACACTGAAGCATCATGCTAAAACTACCCAATCATTGTTCTATGCAATACAAGGTCATCTAAATGTAAATCACTTCTGAGAGCTGTTGTCTACTCGTTTCTTTAAAAATATAAATGAAGTAGATTTCACAACGTTTTTAGGCAAACTAACCAGCTTCTAACTACCTGCTCCCTAATATCCAAAGGAAATTCCCTCTGAGGAATATGTCTGCTGTTCCATGACCACCACTGAAGTGGAAAACCGTTTATTTTCATTCTCATGAAATTTCTGTGTGCACTGTCTGTTGGCTGAACCTCCCTTAGTCTTTTTTTTTTTTTTTGAGTATATTAGATAACCTCAGCTTCTGCAATCTTCCCTTGTTTGGAATGTCCTCATCGGTTTTTCTTGCTCTTTCCTGAGCTCTCACTAAGTGGACTAGATGTGTCTGGAAAAACCTGACACGGCAGTCAGACTACAGTCTTAGAAAAACCAAGAAAAGCAGCAGTAAGCGTTTTAATTTCATCCACCTTGCAAGCTCTGTTCGTGGTTACACATTGTAGTATGATGCTTCTTGCCATCATGGCTTTATATTGTTCACACGTTCAGATTGTAATCATATCTCCCTTTTTCCTTCTACCCTTCTTTGTCTACTATCAGAATTAGATAAATAGTAGATAATTAGATTATATCTTAGAACTTCAACTTACTTGTTTTCCCATCCTGTATTGTTTATTTCTACCGAAGTGTGAGAACTTGGTATCTTAGATGTTTTTCCCCCTCTTAAGGCATTTTAATTTTGCTCTGTATGTTACCCATGTCCTCCAAGTTGGCAGCATCTTCCAGCCAGATGTCATCTGCAAATGTAATAAACATACTCTCTAATTCCTGTAAATAGTTTATTAAAATGCTGCACAATACAGACCTTTACTTACTTTTTGGAATCTAATGTAATACTTTTCACAGGGAACAATTGATTACTCCTGTGAGCATGATTTCCCTCTCTCTTACAGTGGTTTTATTTAGGCTGCTTTCTCCCAGCTTTTATCTAACATCTGTTACCATTGTACTGGTCAAGTTAGGTGATGTGTACCACTGTAATACCTGGTATTGGCAAGAAAATTGGCCAGTTTTCTTGTCAATAACCAGGTCAGACACCATTTCTTCATGGCAGATCCTTGACTGTTACTTACCTAGCCATTATTCTATTGTCTGACAAGGAAGAGTATCTTGTTCATGTTTTTTTTTAAATAACTTGTATTAAATCAGACATTTATAATTTCCATGGATCTGTTTCCCCTCGTCTTAGGGATCACAAAAACTTCTGTATTCCTGGAATATACCCTATGCCAGAAAATCACTGATACACAAAAATTGACAAAACCAAAATATGGTGTTCTCAGTCTCCTCTACTTTAGAGATACACATTTATATGTCAGTTCTTTCCCCGTCAGTTCTTATTTCTATGTCACTGTTCGCAGTTGTGTTAACAGTGACTCTATGTCATCTGTTTAAATAAGACTGAAGGATCGAGGGTGCTGTACTCTTTAGTTTATAATGTCATTGCTGAGTAGTGGGAGATTGTCTCATATTTCCACAGTTAAGGACAAAAGTACTAGGCTTGTAACTCGCTATTTTGCTAAAATAATTAGCAATGCAATGCCATATTTATAGTGATTGTGTGATTACAGCACCAATCCACTTTGATGTACCAATGTAATTGCTCAGGAAGGATCATCATCTGTTTAGTTTACTACTACCTGTAGGTCAACTTCCACATTTGGTTAAAGTTTACAAGTACAGTCTACACTATTCAATGAGGCATACTCTTCAGTTGTTTATGCTAAATGCCTGAGTCTGGAAATATAGTTGGAAAATGTTCAACCAGAAATCTCGGAGAGAAAGAGAACCTCCCTGAGACAGGGAACTAGTCTGTTCTCACCACTGCAACCAGGGCAAAAGTAGCTTTTAAAGAATGATCCATATTGCACAATAGATATTTCAGGCCTCAGAGATCATTAGAGCACCTTCAAGGGAGACCAGGAGCAAACAGAAGCAAAGGTCACAGATTGAAGAGATACAAGAATCCATAGCATCAGAAAACCAAAGACAACTTGTCTAGCAGAGCAAAATTCTGGGAGGAAAAAGGAACAGGGGATCAGATGAAGCTGCGTGATGTTAGGAGGTTAGGTGTATTGCAGAGCAGAAACCGAGCATGGTATCTCCTAGTCATCTTCCACAGATGGACAAGCCACACTATTCCCTGCAGAGTCAATGCAGAGGGGCTGTCATGAATGACTGGTCAACCATTACATCTCCTGGTTTCTGTGTAAGGTCATTGGCTTCCTGAAACAAACCAAAAAACTGAACTCCTGACCATAGCAATTGCGATGTAAATCTGTGTACTTTGATGCAGATGCAGTTCTCTAGTCTATATTGTATAACTATCGGATGTGCAAATTTAATTCTGACTGCTAGGGCGTTAATTAAAATTCTAGTCTGTGAAGGCTCAAGTGTGACCTTTATTAAATGCTTTCTAAGCAGCTATTCTGTTGGATTTGCCTTGTTAACAGCAAAAAAAAAAAAAATATTTTCTTATGATGTTGACTTGGAATATATTGAGTAAATATTCCATCCATTTCTGAGATTTTCTTGTTCTTGAAGTTTCAAGATTGAAGTAATGCTGGTACTTTTTTCATGTTAAAATGCTGGATTAACAGATATCTATTTATAGAGCTATTTATACAAAACAGTCTGGCAGCAACTGAGTTTAATAAGAGAAAATTCTACAGCTAATATAATTTATCATGGCTTTGTTTATATCAGCATATCTTTATGTCAGTGTAAGAACTGACCCAGAGTATTTCTAAAATTTGAGGAGTGGGGTGGGTGTTTTGATTTTCTTATTGTGTATGCATAACTGAAGGAAAAAAATCAAAAGTAGGAGCAAAGTGGAAAAATTCCATTTCTTGGAAAAAACTATACTTTCAGGTTTTCGTTTGTGTCTGTTTAATAACGTCTAAGAATGTATTTGAGCTTCCTCTAAAAATTTTCTCTGGTAATATTTTACAATACAAATTAATCCTTAAAAATCTATGTGAACTGGGAGTTTCCAAGTAAGAATTTTGTGCAGTGTTGGGAACCAGAGATCTCACTGTCAGCTGTTTCTTTATTTCCCTTACCTGTTTCATCTTTTTCCCATGTTCGTTATCAATTGATTTCCTAAGATTCACTGCCCTCCTTCCACATCCATATTCCTTCATATTCTTCATAAAAACCGCTATCTGGAAAATTTAAATGCATTAATTCCTACCTCTTCAAATGTAAACACTGAAAATGGCATTTTTTTATGCTGGTATACATTTTTATATTTAATCTATATCATAATTTTCTTTTTCAACTAATATTCAAGGTTGATCAAATGCCAGTTCAACAGTCTGACCTGATCCTTGAGCTTTCTTGCATCTGACGTGAAAATAAAGTGACAGCCAAGATGGTGCATGATAGCATTTAGTGTCTTTTTTAAAAATTTGACCTTGCTTTCAAATAGAAGATTGAAGTTTAATGCTGTATTCCATAATTGCTGAATGACTAATGGATTTCACTTTTCTTTACTTATATATAATGCTGATAGAGAGTGACTACGGAGCATTGCATTTTAGCTGATACAGCTGAAGTGATGGTTCTAACATTTTTCATGCTTATCACAAAAAGGTTCTTTAAAAATCGAAGGTACGTTTTCTCTTTAAAGTAAACACTGAACAAGTCTCTTGTTGCACCAAAGAGCCTGTTTGAAATAAGACTCAAAGGAAATGGGACCTGCGTTAGTCCTGCCACTCTGAGTCATTCAGGCAGTATGACACCACCCTGCATTTTCAGGTTGTGTAAGTAGCTCTTAGTGATCTCACATTTCGCTATTTATGTGGGAGCCACTACACTAGTAATGAAATAAATTACACTTAGAAATACATTAGTTATTTCCCGTAGCGTTTTTCACGGAATCACGGAATTGTCAGAGTTGGAAGGGACCTCTAGAGATCAGCTAGTCCAACCCCCCTGCTAAAGCAGGATTGCCTAGAGCACGTTACTCAGGACTGCATCCAGGTGGGTCATGAGAAGAGAAAGGGACTATCTTCTCCAGAGAAGGGGACACCACAACCTCCCTGGGCAGCCTGTTCCAGGGCTCTGTCACCCCTACCAGAACAAAGGTTTTTCTCATTTTTGAATGGAACTTCCTATGTTCCAGCTTGTACCCATTGCCCCTCATCCTGTCACTGGGAACCACTGAGTCTGTCTCCATAAGATACTTCATAAGCATTAATAAGGTCTCCCCTCAGCCTTCTCTTCTCCAGGCTGAGTCCCACCTCTCTTAGCTATTCCTCATAAGGGAGATGCTCCAGTCCTTTAATCATCTTTGTTAACCTTCGTTTCATGCTCTGGATCTTTTAAAGACATCTCTTGTAGAACTGGGAGACAAACCACACAGTTCCCATGACCAAAGCAGGGAAGTGTGTGTGTGTGTCTTCAGCTCGTTAGTTAATAAAATGGGAGAAGTGGTGGTGGTAATGTTTCTGTGCCCTTTGGTTTGCTGCAATGAGCGAAATAACTGTGTCCCAATACTATAGGCTACTCTCCCTGAGCCCATAGGCAACCTACAGGTGCTCCCCACCTGTATTTATACATCTGAGCTTTTATCTTAGTCGAGGAAGAGCCCCAGGAAAGCAAAGGTCACAGGCTCTTCACAGATCCAGCTTAGGAGAAGGGCTGAGCTGGTACTTCACTAGGCAGTCATGCTGCACAGCAAGCAATGCCCTTACTCTGCAGGTAATTTTCCAATTGATTTTGTGTGCAATTGAAAGGTTGGATCTTGTTGTATAAAACTGTATCGTGGCTTGTGTTCCTTGAAGCATACCGTGCTCATCAAGTTCAAAGGAAATACTTTAGACTGTTGCCTTGTCAGTCCTCCAGATGTACTTGCAGGGAGCGTGTATAACCTCATCTTCAACTTCTGCTTCAGCTGTTTGTCTCTATTTTCAGTGAAGTAGTTGAAACTTAGTTCATAAATCCATTCAAAAGCTGCTATTACTAGCTAACTAAAGCTGCATGTGATTAAAAAATGGGCTCATTTGAGTATTTTTAGAAGATGGCAGCATTTCATATTATGTGATGCTTGTAATATGAACAACAAGATATTTTTTAAAAATAAATTAAGGACTCGCAACTTGTGATTCTGGCAACATGCATTGTATTTTCATGGCTTTTGAGAAGCAATTCACCACAAACTTTCTCCTTGCATTCTTCTTTGCAGACATTTAAGTAAAACACTTCCCTTTTTTTTTTCTTCTCCACTGATTCCACTTATTATAGTTCAGTGCCTGATACATTCTTTTTATTAACTTAGTGAGCCACAATCCGATCCCTGAAGCAACAGTGAATTTCACAAAACGGAGGATAAGCTGGACTATGTACATGTATTCATGCACTTACAATTGCATGCTTGTGGTAATATCAGGCCTTAGCAGATCACACCTTTTGCTTTAGATTACTTTTATTTGGCAATTGCCAGTCTTGCCACATCCTCTGCATCTCCTTTGTTTAAGGGAAGAATGGTGCCATCAACATGGACTGATCCAGTTGATAGGATTTCACTCACGTTCAGCCCCTACCCGACTGTTTGCTACTAGCAGACACCTCACAGCAAAGCCAGTGGATAAGATAGTGAGTTTTGTGTACTTATGGACAAAAAATCAGCTACATCAACTTACCTCGCTGTGACAAGATCACCTGAGGAAATTCTGGGAGCAGTGAATGGCACCTCGGCCTAGCACATTAAGAGCATGTCCTTGCTACTTTTTATCTGATTGTTGTGACAGAACTGCTGTTTCCTAAAGTTTTCTTTTTTTTTTTTTTCCTTTGGTGAGAAGATTTAGCTTTAATTTTTACCTGAAGATAAACACTTTGCAAATATCTGTAAATTTACTTTGCCCTGCTATGCTTGCAAATTTATTTGCTCCTTGCCCTATTTAGCATAATGTCCTTGTCTTTATACATAACATCTCGAGTTTACTGGAAATTCAAAATGTTGTCTGCTCTAAACACAGTTTTGCATATAATTTGTCCATTATCAGCTATGCCTCAGACATTACGTATTAAATATTATCTACTGTTCATGGTTAGGGCTGTTTAAGGACATGATGTGTAAGTCTCTTTCAGTTTTAAGTCTTCATAAACTGTCAGTTTGATAACTGGAACTGAAAACACAAGAAATATCGCTCGATGAAACATTCTTTAACCAGTATTTGGACACCTCTGTGTTTCTTTCGTGAAGGAGAACTGAAAAAATATTTACTGGTTGGACTCCAGCAAATGGATTTCTGTGTAGCTAGGAAAAAAATGAAAATTTAAAAGGAAGAAAGCACTTAATGTTCTTCACTGTCTTATATTACTGTCAGCATGTCACTGTCTTATGTCTTTGTTGCTAGAAGCATTAGCTTTTAGATTAATGACAACTTGCTTATGGAAAATCATTCAGAATATTAAGTTTTAGAGCTGCCATCGAAGCATTGCAAAGAATGTCACAGATCCAAGGGACTGACTTGTGCATATCTGCAAAATACAGCAACCTTAGAGGTGTAAATATCAATAGGTGTGTGCATAGATATATAGAAATACGCTCAAAATTAGATGTTTAAGAAAGATCTGGGAATTGTTGGAAGTTGCTGTATGAAAATATCCACTATGTGATTAGCAGCAGTTGAAAAAATGCTGGTGTGTTTGAAATTATTAAGCAGTAAATGGAGCAATATCACTATGCCGGTGTACAATTTCAGTTCACTGACCTCCAAAATACACATGTAATGTATTTTTAGAAGTCTAAGAAACAGCATAATCTTCCCTTGTACAAAACAACTCCTTATTTAAGTAAACAGGACTACTCAGCCTGAATTATGGAAACAAATTGTGAAAATAACATGCCTATACATTACTTAATAATGTAACGCACATGAATAAGGAATGATTAATCACTATGAGTTATAGTGCAAGACCCATTAAACACACAACAAGGTTATTAGGGATGAGGTTTGAAAAATGAAAGTGACTTTTTCAAGAAAGCATAATCTGCATTTTGAAACTTATTCTCAGAAGATGCAGTATACATTAGTGTTATAAATAGGTTCTGAAGCAGTTAATGAAAGATAATGCCATTTATGACTATCAGTCACTACATCTGAATGGAACCCCTGGCTCAAGGATTTAAGGCACCTGATTTCAAGAAGGATGTATTTGCTGACAGAAACTTATTAGTCCCAGCCATAATCACTCAAAGACTGATATTTGCAGACTTCAGCTGTTCTACTAGATATATATACATGGAGAGAATATTGATATTAATTTCATTCAGACGGTCATAATAAATTTCATGGCTAGATTAAGTGTATAAGCATTTTTCAGTGTAATTTTTTAACAACTCACATTATTGGAATGTTCTCAAACAGTATAAATGTGATAGGTAGTACTAACAAGCAACGCTTAAACTGGAACTTAAACTATATTATTTAAAAATCTGTTTACATTGGTCAAGAACATTCAGTTAAAAGTCATAATTTTACGAAAATCTCTAAAATATTAATTCTAACACAGAACCTCACATAACCAGAGTCTGTTTCTAACAGGTGTGTATATTTCAAAGTGTACCATGTGTATTAAAACACTATTGTTTACAATTATTAAATTAATTATACGCTATTAAAACACTGTTTGCTTACATTGGATCTGCTGTGGCTGCTGTCCTGCTTCTTACTGCACAGCAAAGAAATTTCTCCATGGAATTCACATACAATCTCTTAGTACTAGTGGGGAGCACTTGTGATCAGGGGTAATTGTATTTTTTTCTGCAACTTCTGTCAAAATTTCAGGCTGTGGTTTGTGTTCACTGTGATGTCAAACACAAGGAAGAGTATAAATCAAAAGGCAAAACTCCAGCAGGCAATAAAATAGAAAATGTTAAAGAGAGATGACTGAGAAAAGAAGAAGGAATAAGCTAGTAGAAATAATGGGATGATAAATATAAGCAGAGCATTTATGTAGGACTTCCAGTAGAAGGACAGTGAGGTTTTAATTAAGATATGGGAGGCAGGTGGGAATTCAACAAGTACGGAAAACAGATCAAACCACGGGGAAGATTATAATCTTTTCAGTGCACTGCAGTAATAAAATTAAAAAGCAATGAAATTATAAGAGTTTCTGATTGCCTGAGTTGAGGGAACTTTCAGCAAATCAGTTTCGGTGTGGCATATTGAACTGATCAGGCTTCTAATTCAGGGACTGTGTCATGTTTTAGCGTAAGATAGCAACTCAAAATCTGTTTCTTCTAGCTTTACACAATGAAGTACAGGGTGATGAAATGAGCAGACTTCTGCTCTCTGATAATAGTTGGAGAGTATTTCTCCCCAACCGTTGTGTTATGTCACCAGCATAGCTACGTATACACCACCAACTACCTATTTTTGTAGTTACTGAAGTAATAATTCCATTATTTCTCCTTGTATTTATTCTCAGAAAACAGGACTCTGAACAAATTTCTATCATGCTTTAGAGTCTTCATTTAGAATTCTGTAGGCACTAAGGCTGGCTAACAACATATAGACCTATTAGAGAAAGGACATAACAGAAAAGAAGAAGGGTGGTTTGGTCCTTTTATGACTACTTGAATAACTTAGAAGTAAATGTAATTCATTTAGAAAAGATGTTCTTGCAGGCAACTGAAAATATTAATTCATAGTTTAGTAATATTTCTGTCAGTTTAATAAGGCTGTTATTATAATTAAATGCTCTGCTCACTTTACCAGGAAAAGAATCTTTCCATTTAAATTAAGTACAGTTCTTAATAAATAGTATTGAACTAATCCACATACTATCAGTTTATTGATAAGGCAGTATCTCGTGTAGGTCTCCTCATGTTATCAGAAAAAAGTAGTTATAGGGAGAGAATAGTTCTGCTCTGCTGCTATCATCTAATCTGCTGCTTTTTTAAAAAATAGAGATTGCTGTGCATAAGGAATGTTAAAGAACTGGTCCATTTGCCAACCTGCCTTATCTTTTAATTCAAGTCCTCTACTACTTTTATATAAATTCTTCATTTCTGTATCCTGCTGAAGCTGTTTGTCAGATTTTTAAATATGTAAGTCCAGACCCACAGTTAGTTGCTGGAAACAGCATGTGTCCGTATACTATATTGATGCCAGTATAAACGGATTATCTTGTTTTCCAGAACCCTGTCTTCCACTTTAAAATAAGATTTAAAAGCATGTCCTTCAGCTGGAAAAGTTTCACAAGAGGAGGCCTGATCTGAATGAGCCGTGTGACAGGCACACCAGTGGATGAAGTTGCAGCCTCTCAATGGTGTGGTCCCAGAGACATTAATAAGGGAGGCTGAGATGTGCCAGTCTTGATGGGAGGGGGAGTCAAGTGGACAAAATGGATATGCCTAACCAGTTCCTGCATGGTAAACTGCAGTGTGGGAAGAGAAAAAATAAATGTCCTAAGAAAGTATGCTCTCAAACAACTTGAGTGACAAGAAGCAAGAGCTAGGTAATTTTAAATAGTAATGGTGTGCTTTGGTCAGGAAATGATAAAATCTCTCTTTTGATAGCAGGGGTGCTTTAGACTCTCCAGTGAAATACTCTTATTCTGCCCACACTGCTGTCTGTAAGCCTGGGCAGGGGTGGGTGATCTGCCTCTTTCTGTAACCATACCGTTATCCTCACTTCTGTACAAATCACTGTTGTAATGAAAAACTGAGATACTTGCAGTATCACTGAGAGTTTCTGAGACAAATCTTAAAGAGTCTTATCACACTGGTTTATTCTGACACCTGCTCCTGTATTTCCCTCTCAAACATGGGTAGGGATAAAAATAAAACTGACTGCATGACAATGTAACCATCATTTTTTTACACAACATACAGGAACCTGTAGAACTCAACGAGGAGGTTATTACGGTAGAAGCTGTACCTTAAAAAAAAATTACAATGTTTTTTAATCAGGCTTAGAGAGATGTCAAAGCTTCTGAGTGGTCTGGTATATATTTACATAACATAAGCTTGTAGAACCATCTTAGTGTTATCTCCGTACTCTTTATGATACCCCTATTGCTTGCAGCATTCTTTAACTTCTTGCATGCTCTACTATGCTAATCTTGCTGCTCCCTTCTCATTCTGCTTTCCGTCAAAATAATTCAGCAGTAAAGATCCTTCATAAGCAAAGGAAAGATATTCCTCAGGCTGTGTGCAGACAAGCTACCCTTTTCCCTTCCTAGGAAAGCTTGCCTTCCCGTGTTTTAATCAGGTAAAATCTCAGTGGAATTGGGTTAAGAAACAAACAATAATTAGTAGCTCCAGTATATTCAAAGACAAAACTTAGGGTTAAACTCTCTCCAAAACAATTACTGAGTAACACTATCTACAAAAAACAATCTGGCCATAACCTAAACATTTATTTATTGTAGCCACAGGTCTGATTATCAGGATTAAGTAGCTTCACAGATTTCAGTCTCTGTTATTTTGGGGTACTGCTAAGAAGTCTGACTATAGTAAAAAGACAGCACAGTCTGGTGAAATCACAATTCTCATGAGCTGTTAATGCTACAGCTTGTAATTAGGATTATTTCACAATTAGTCTTTTATCCCATTTATTTTTTCTATACTTCCACATGATGCGAGAAGCTGCAAAAATTTTATTCTATATTTTAAAGCTTTTCCTGTTAATTGCAAATAATGAAGGCTCAGATAAATTAAGCCAGCACATCCTAACCTGTGCAAAGAGTAGTCAAATGGCTTCATATGAATGACTCAAAACAGTATTTTTACATCTTTTACATATTTATGTTTCCTGTTCATATTTATCTTCCTTTTGAAACCTATGGAGTAAGATCTGAGGAAAAAATACAGATTCATATATATATTTGTTGAGAAACATAAAAATACAGATAAATAAGATTAACCTATTCGGCTACATTAAAGGTCACAGCAGTGAAAAACTTCATAACAGCATTACAAGTTCAGGACTGCCCATTGTCATGAGCCCTGATTTCTAATGGTGCAACGTTCTCAATAATAGAAGTAAAATCAAAGGCATATTATGGCAAATAAGCATTCCAGATTTACATTCTGGTTTGCCATATCACACTGAGCAGGAAAAATTAATTTGACTTTCCCGGTAAGGTAGAAAACCAACTTCCTTAGCTTGGACTGTGCAACGCTGGAAAGAGGAAAACTTCAGGCACTGTCCCAAAACAACACGTAAAAATGTGTTTTCAAAATACTTTGGCAGAAGTAGATGAGTTTATTCTGACAGACTTTCTCCTCTTTAACAGTGTGACCAAAAAGCAAGTCAAACAAATAAAGGAAGGAGTATTGTTCACAGATAGTTTTGCTTTTCAATCAGAGAGTGAATCCAGGTATCCCTGTCTTGGAATGGGCTTGTGACATCTGCAAAATATTAGAAAAGAAATATAAACATGGAATAAAACTTCAGTCTGAACATAGTTATAAGGGTTGGTTGAGTTTTTTGCAAGAGGTATATAAGACAGTTGCTGTACTAGAATGCATGGACAGATAGTAAGGATCTCCTGTAGGAAATCCCTATGGAGGCATTACGAGGAACCTAATTCCCCGCCAATGGAGGAACCAGCCCTTGGGAAGGGGGAATAGAGTGAAGACAGCAAAGACTCTTCTGCTAAAAGTAGTGTTTTTTAGTGTTTCAGTGTGAAAGAGAATTATAGTTTCCCATCTCTCCAGACCTGATGAAGCTGGAGGGCTGGATCACGTGCTCATTCCTAACCTCATTAAGTGTTTCATAATTTGACTTGTATGCATCTTTTTTTAACATGACAGCAGTTTGGTGCTGATGCACTGATTTTCATTTACAAATTATGAGTTTTGTATTTGCTGAAGAACATAGTGGTTTGTTTGGGTTTTGTTTGGGTTTTTTTTAATATTACTAAATTTTGTAATAGGTATGTCATTTTCAAAGGCCAAAAGGGAGTTAAGTTAATCTTTATACAGTGAGTAGAAGTTTAGTATCTTAATTCCCAAAGATTCCTTAAAATCATATCCTAAGTAAACAACCCAAAGACTATTTTGATCTGATTCCTACTTGCTTTAGCATAAAAATAAAGCTAAAGAATAACAAGTTAAAGAATATCTGGCTGTGATTAGATCAATGTCAGAAATAGCCTTTTAGAATAGCTGATGTAGAACTGATTATTGAAATTTGAAAGAGAAATATAAAGCAAGTGAACTGCACATAACGTGCAGATCTTGGTTATCCATTTCAATGAACAAAGTTCTACAATATGAAATTTCTTCTATATAAGCTGCCAGCACTAAAAATAGCATCATATGCAATAATAAAATGTTTATAACTGCTTTCATGTCTTATCAGATACTTGTTGAATGCATTCTAAACCTTACTTTTATTTCTGATCTGATTGCTACATTAGTATAAAATAGGCATTGTGCCTTACTGCATTAGTTATCTATTTATAAAAATTAAAATGAGATTAGTTTTACTGATGACTGATGCTAAGTTAGTTTAACAAACGAGAAATAATCTGAGGATGTCATCGTTACTAAAGGATCCTTGATGGAGTAGAATTAAAAACAGGTGATTTGGGGGGAAGAGGCAGGAGAGGAGAGAGGGAATGTATGAATAAATGCTATACTACCCTTTAAAGAAATTCCCAATTTGAATTATTTATATGTCATTTTCAGACTTTATTTTTTTGTACCAGAATATCTCATTACAGAAAAGAATCAAAATTAAGGAAGAGTAGGGAGGAAATCCATGTGCAACCAAGACATTCCTAAACTGCTAAACTGCCTGCCTAACCATCAAGGCAATTAAATATAGTTGTTTTCATTATATGTCAAAAAAAAATAGTTTATAGAGGTAAGAAAATTTTTATGTTTAACTTACTCCAAAATACTGCTACAACCTGGAAAGTGTCATGGTGATAGGAGAAACAATGTTACTGTAGCACAGAAGATTCAAATATTATTACACCAAGGCATAACAGAGGCTGTAGATAAATAGAATGTTACCATATTACTGTAATTTTATATATATAATATGTTTTTATTATTTTAGGTACATAGGATTAGGACCACTGACTGGAATTCCTGTTTCATAGATTATTTTCCTGAAGGAAATACAGCTCACCATTTATGCTCATGTACAGTCTCTTTCCTGTGTCAGCAGTGAACAAATTTTTTGCCTCGGTCTTCACTGGCAAGGGCTCAAACCACACTGCCCAAGTCACAGAAGGCAAAAGCAGGGTCTCTGAGAAAGAACTGCCCACAGTAGGAGAAGATCAAGTTCAAGACCACCTAGGGAACCTGAAGGTGCATAAGTTCCTGGAACCTGACAAAATCCATCCACGAGTCCTAAGGGAGCTGGTGGATGAAGTTGCTAAGCTGCTTTCCATCATATTGGGAAATTGTAGCAACCTGGCAAGGTTCCCGCTGACGGGAAAAAGGGGACCATAACACCAATATTCAAAATAGGGAAAAAAAAGAAGACCCAAGGAACTATAGGCCGGTCAGTCTCACCTCTGTGCCTGGCAAGACCATGGAGAAGATTCTCCTGGAATCTGCTAAAGCACATGGAAAACAAGGAGGTGATTGGAGATAGCCAACATGGCTTCACTAATGGCAAATCGTGCCTGACAAATTTGGTTGCCTTTTACAATACTGCCACAGACTTGGTGGGCAAGGGCAGAGCAACCGATGTCATCTACTTGGACTTATGCAAAGCATTTGACCTNAAAGAAGCATGGCCAGCAGGTCATGGGAGGTGATTCTACCTCTCTACTCTGCTCTCATGAGACCCCATCTACAGTATTGTGTCCAGCTCTAGTCCTCAACCTAAAAAGGACATGGACCTGTTGGAACAGGCAGAGGGCCACAAAGATGATCAGAGGGGTGGAGCACCTCTCCTATGAAGACAAGCTGAGGGAGCTGGACTTGTTCAGCCTGGAAAAGAGAAGACTCCAGGGAGACCTTATAGCAGCCTCCCAGTATCTGAAGGGAGCCTACGGGAGAGCTGGAAAGGGACTCTTTATCAGAAAGTATAGTGACAGGACAAGGCCTTTAAATTAGAAGAGGGGAGGTTTAGATTAGATACCAGAAAGAAATTCTTTCCTGTGAGGGTGGTGAGGCACTGGAACAGGTTGCCTGGGGAAGTTGTGGATGCCTCATCCCTGGAAGTGTTCAAGGCCAGGCTGGATGGGGCTTTGAACAACCTGCTGTGGTGGGAGGTGTCCCTCCCCATGGCAGAGGGGTTGGAACTTGATGATCTTTAAGGTGCCTTTCAACTCTAACCATTCTATGATTCTATGATAATCAGCCCTTTTCCCAGGTGGAGTTGGGCGAGTGCTGAGGGGCAACGCACAAACACCATTGCTGCTAGTTGACACTGTGTTTTCTTTCAAAAATTTCTGCTCCAAATAATGATACTTTGCTGAATGAAAGTGCAAATTCCAACAGCTAACTCTGCTGTTGTCTGTAACAGAGAAAAATCCCGCAGATGCCCACCTTGATACAGACCTGTTAAGATAATCGCAAAGGCTGTAAGACAAAAAGCAAAATAGAATGTTAATCTAGGAAATGGCGACTAGATTCTCATCCCATGATATAAGTGAGCTAGGCTCAAGGAAGCCAGAAAGGGATTTTTCATTCCCTTAAACTGCCACAAAAATGGGGTTAGATTGTCCTCAGCAGTGTAAAACAGTCAAGTAGCAGAACACACAGGAGTACCTCTGAGAGTATGAAGACTGAGCAATATAACATGATGTATTTTAAGTAAATCTTCTCGATAAGCCTTAGTAGGGAAAAGAAACGTCTGTTGCTATCAAGAAAACTTAATTGCTACCAAATGGCCTTGGAGTCTAGGACTATGGCCTTGGTAAGAAAATTATCCATACTACCTGGACAGAACTGCAAGTGTTTCTGAAGATTTTGCCTGAATTTCCTGCTAGGAAACACAAAAAGATTTAAAAAAAAAAAAAAAAAAAAAAAAAAACCAAGAAAAAAAAAACCCAGAAAAANGGAAGAAAAAAACCCAAACCAATGATCCTAAAAAAGCCTAAAAAGCTTTTAAACAATTAAATTCCTCTTTATGGGAGTGAGAAGATAGTAGGTGTTGAAATTGACAGAAGGGTCTGACATGCTCTAGTATTTCAGAAAATCTTAGAAGAATCTGTGTGGAGACAAGTAAGTGCCTAAATACCGTTAAAAATTAGCTCTCTCCTCCCTCTCAGTGCCTGAATCTATTTTCTAAGTGGGAATTCTGATGAAAAATTTACTTAAATACACTTCTTCATTTGGGCAAGAAAGTTCAGAAGCCATCTCACTGAAAAGGAGCTATAAGTTAGATTCCTTATGATCAAGCTTGTCTTTGATTGCCATGTATGTGACTTCATTGTCTTCTGCATGAACTAAACCGAAGCATAGGCTCTCTGTGGTTCAATTTGCCAGGCAACCAATGTTTTATGAACTGAAATAGCACAACTTTATTTTTAAGTAGTTTTGATTTTTTATCCTTATGTGTAACAGTGCTTTTCTGTTACATTTAAAATTAAATAATTCAGATCAGTTCCAGAATCATAATTCTGTTTAGATAAAACTTCTTTTTAAACAAATATTTCTGCTTTGAAATTATCTTGATTTTCAGAGAGCTGGGAGACTCACAGAACTTCTGATGATAAAAAACCCCCTTAAAGTACCACTTTTCATTTTTATTTGTTCAGTAATTGCTAAGAAATAAAATAGCACTTTTTAGAAGATTGAAATTCTTAGAAAAGTAGATTTTATTTTACTATATCCTCACTACATAAAATAACAATACAATACAATGTAATGGCTACTGTCTAGTTAAAAAAAAAAAAGTGGCAGAGTAACTAAAAGTTCTTTCAGAATAAAACTTAAATTTTCTTTTGCATATGAGTATTAGATTCCTGGTATTAGTCAGTAACATTTTGTGATTTAATTTCTCAGAGTAAGCTTTATAGTTTCCAACTGTTTTATTTTATTTCTTGCACTCAGTGTGCTATGTGAAATCTGAAGTGAAATAATCTTCCAGATTGATTATTTTTTCTCACTGTAATAGATTTTCTTGATTCTTAAATCCAAAGAAATAACAAGAAATGATCATGTAGAGAAAAGACAGTACAGTTACAAACACAAGTTATTACACTTATTTTATAATCAACAATTCAGAAGAATAAAAAACAATTTATCCCTTGACTCTTTTCTACCTCTTCTGAGGAGTGATCAATAAATAATGGCAGCCAGGTCAATTCTTCTATTCTTCTTGGATTTTCGTGCTCAAATAAATGCTTGACAGTAAGAAACAAGAGGCGCAAAGACTCCTGTGGTTAATTGTGCTCTTATAAACTTTATTATTTTTAAAAGTATTCAAATACTAAGGAAAGGTTCTATGGTTGCAGAACATTTTTTTCTTTTTCTTTTTTTTTTTTCCTTCTAGGTGCTAAAACTATGCTGGCTATTAATTGAAAACACAGAAGTACTGGGGTTTTGTGTGGTGTCTGGTTTTCTTTTTTGCAAAACTTCCTCTGAATTTAGCTAAAAAGAGGGGGGAAAGTATTTTCATTGCAAAAGTTACTATATGGACAATATTCAGAAGACATCAGTGAACCTTGATATTGCAAGTAGTAGTAATTCATATTCAATATTTTCAGTTTACTAGATGGAAAAGAGAAAAGTAGGTGAAAATACCATCAATATTGGAATACATATCTAGCAAATAATTGGATTTTGGAATGGGTCATAAGATACAAGTTACATTGCTGACATTATAAGTCATGTCCTCACTGCAGATTTGCTTTGAGCATTCTCTACAAAATACCATTGCTGGTGAAAAACACTCCCATCTTCTGCCAGAGCTGCTCTACAGACCTCTGGTATTCCCTCTCTTCCTGTCCCAGCAGTAGAACAACAGATTCAGTCAGAAGCCAAGTGGTTCTCAACTCTCATGTTATTATGTCTAAAAGAAAACAACAGTTTTTTCTTGTTGAACAGCATTTGAATTTGCATACAAGTATATGGGCAGTATTTATCATTTAAAAGTGGAGGATTACATGAGGGTATCACGTGCTTGAGTGTGTCGTAGTGAAGAACATGTCTGTATGCACAGAGAAATGATCACAGAAGTGTTAATGGTGAAATACTCATTTTACTCACAAGAATAATATCAATTATTAAACTGGAAACAATATGAGGTACCTTTTTGTGACATAATAGCTAGCTTTGTTATATTGTACCTGATGTTTAGCAAATATGGTGCAAGCTGAAGTCTCACATCCTGTATGCAGGCTCACACCTTCACTCAGTAAGTGTTGAAATGGGATTTGGAAAAATGCAGTTTGATTGCAAACTGCTGCTTTATTTCTAAGCAAAATAGGGTAGATAATAAAAGCATAACGATAATGAAGGAACCAAGACTGCATTTTGGACAATGCTGTTGTCCACAGGCTGAGAGAGCTTGGGTTGTTCAGCCTGGAGAAGACAAGGCCCTAGAGACACCTTATAACAGCCTTCTAGTACCTGAAGAGGGCCAAGCTTTCAAAAGCTTCTTTTCCTCACTGTCTTTCAAAGACTTCAAAAAGATCTTCCCTTTTAGGAGACACTCTGTTAGGTTTATTTTTTTCACTTGAGCCAATACCCTATTTTCTCATTTACACAGTATATGAAGCTCTGTTTTTAGAGTACTGTAGAAAACTTGCTTGTATAAACATTCAAAATTAAAAAGTTGTTGATTGCTCTGTATTTTTCAGGTGTTTCTCACATTAAAATTATTTTATTGCAAAATATGCAAATATTTATGCTTTTATGATAAAGGATAGAGATAGTTATCCTTAATACTATTTGCTTTGAATAATTTATCTATGTATTATTACAAAGGAAACTACGGTATATATCTCACTTATTTCTCCTTAAAGGAATGCCTGAGTTGTCCACTGTGATACAGCTGTAACCTTGAAAAAGACGTATAAAATTGCATACATGGATTCAAACTTGTCCCTGAATTGCAGAATGTCAGGATAAACCCATCTTCTAGATTTAGAATCAGATTTCCTATCAATCCCATTTCCACATAATCAATTTGGTACTCCACTACCTAAGCGGATGCACACAAAGCATTTTCCAATGTAGATGCACACAGAACAGAATAGCAAACTTATTATTACACCTTTTATTCAAAACAATTAGCATGTAATGGTAAAAGTGGTAAATTTCCCAAAAATAGAAAAGAGAAGCCCACTTACTGCTGTTGAATTTATTTTTTAAAAGAATCCTCTTCCTGCTGGTGGCTGAGCATCATGTTCTTGATAACAAGGGCACACTGAGGAATATTCAGTGATTTTGGAGTTCTTGCTGAATGTACTAATAAAAAGTAAATAAGACATCATTTGCAATATAAAAGAAAAAAATAAATAAAGCATGCTCTTTGTGCACTTTTTAATCTGATTAATAATCTAATACAATCTTTGTAGATTTAAGCCTAAATTAAACTGTTACAGCTCCTCTGAGGTCAATAGAACTCTCAATTGAAGTCTAATGTTGTACAGTAATGCAAATCAACCTTAAAGATGTATAAAGCTTGATATATATGAGTAATTTTTACTACTGTTTTAAATTCTTAAGGTTAATAATAGATAAAATTTGAAAAACAAAGTAAACCAAACAATTTTCTATAACTTTTTTCATTTCTATCTTGTTACACTGATATGGTGACATCAGAGCTCAGTGATGCATACAGAGTTACCAAAAGGTTTTTTTTAAACACTGAGTTCTTTTCCATAGTTCAGTCTATGCCAGATAAAATAAAAATATATTCAAATGTGAAGAAGCTGTTTGCCTTAAGTAATGATTTAAGACTCAATAATCAAAGTAATCTGAGTCTTAATTAATCCGTGATAAATAATGAGTCTTAAAGCTCAGTAGCTTGAGTTGTAAGTAATGACTTCAGACTTCATCTAGCTTTACCTTTAGCATGGTATCTAAACCACAACCATAGACTCACCACCAAGATCCTGTACTCACTGAAGTCATCACCATTCATTGTTTTCATTAAAAATATAAAACATTGGTTTTGACTCATGGGTGCTTTATGTATCTTCAGTCTTTGTTGATTAGCTAAAACTGAGACCAGTCTTTCAAACAAACAATGGACAATAGCTATTCTGTTGATGAATTTTATTTGTAATTCTCACCAGATTTTGACTAGATTTAGGACTGGGAAAATCAGATATTAATTTATGAACTAGCGAGTTTACCAGTTCATCAGGAAAACTGTGCAAAGTAACTTTAGTATCCATCCATTGCAAAGCTGGTCAAGTTCTGTGTAGGAAGAGTGTTGCATGATGCTTTCTGTCTGTTGTGAAAACTCATAACAGGGTAAGTAAAACCTGAGCAGTAACATCTGGTCTGAGAAGAAAAGCAACCATTCAGTATCATCCGGAGCTGTTGTGTTGCTCCAACTTGTCTACCCTGACCTGCCATCAAAATACAGGACCAGTTATCTCACTTCTGGGCGAGCAAGACAGAAGTGACACAGACAGCCAAGTATTTTATTGCCTTTAAGCAATTTTGTATTTTAAACATGTTTATTTTCATGGGATGAATAATTCCAAAATATTTTGTACAGCTTTTTCATTAAGGCAGAATGTCAGGGGACAGTATTACTTAAACCTGGCACAAAGAAGAAATTCCTGGCATGCCACATTCTTTTCTAAGGTAACATAAAACAATGTTTGATTGCTGGGGCTTAAACTGTAGAGAAGGCTTAGTTTGCCAAAGTTATTTATATAGCTAAATATTATTATAGCCTTTGGCTTTGAATTAAAATTAGTTCACTGACATCACCAATGCATGGTTCTTTGATGAATATACTCTCAGGCCTTCCAGCTACACAAGCTTGAAGCATTCTACCGTAGCACACATCACAAGTCAGTCTCTCAGAACTGCATTTTATTAAGCCATTTATTTCAGAAATTTATTCCAGGAATTTCTAAGACAGTAATTAGAAGTGAATTTTCAGGTTGATTCTTTATTTCAGCCTCAGGTTTGTATCTACCATCAAAATCTACAGTCAATATATATATATATTTTTCTGACATAGTGGACCTAAAACATTACTTATGTACAAATTTTGAAATGTGAACAACTTGAGAAACATCAAACAAGCAGAAACTGCTAAAGAGAAAAAAAATTGGTGTCAGAAATCAGAAACCCAGTATGCTTCATAGTTCAATATTATTTTTACATAGGATTTGGCATTCTTTGGGGTTTTTTCCTGTTTTTTTTTTTTTTTTCCACATCATGTGGTTAGGAGTTGTGTAGACTCTGGCCTCTATAGTTAAGAGCAAATAAGGTTATTTTGCCTAGCAAAATCCAGGGGTTGGACTAGAGGACCTTAAAAGGTCCATTCCAACCTGAACTATTTTATGATTCTATAAACTATTCTATGATTAATTCAGAAAAAAATATACACTTCATAATTAAAACTAAGTTTTGTCAAAAAAAAAAGCAGCACTATTTTAGTTTGTTACATGTGATACTGTGTTGTCTAGAAAGAAAAAATAAGGCTCGGATTTTATAGTGTGATATTTGCAGAACAAAAAGCCACAACCAGACAGATTCCCCAGGCTGAAAAAATGCAACTAGGAATGCAAGATTTTGCAGATTCATCAGATGTTCACTGTCAAAGCAAAAGATGAAGGGACAGACACTAGTCTGCAATGGAAGTTCTAATTTGTAGCTCAAATCTTTTATTTCTTTATATAGAGGAATTTCTGAGTGTGTCTGGTGAGGTAAGCCCGCTTTTTTTCTTCTTTTTTTATCTTTTTATCAGTAACATTAATCACAGTTATCACAAGAGGGTGAGAAACTTACTTTTGAATGAATGTTAAAATTCTATGTACTTTAACAGATATAGCTAGCTATCTCTACTGCTGCAAGCTACAACACTGACCTTCACTAAGGCTGAAGTCTCTGATTTTCCTGAGAAATGTATAGGAAAAACTGGCACAGCAGGTTCCCATGCCTGTAAAGCCACTCAATTTGAAGTTTCCGTCCCCCAGGGCACTAGAAGAAGTGTTGGGGTTACATGCCAGGAGCCCGATGAGCCACATTGGTTGGAGGCAGGCAAAAGAGATACCAGTAAAAAGCAGAAATTAAGGAGAGATACCACTTCAGATATTGTTTGTGCAACAAACAAACTCGTTTTAATAAATACAAATTCTTATAAAGAATTTGTCACCTGAATATATAGATGCCCAACTCACCTTTATTGGCCTCTCAAAATTTGAAATATAATTACAGTAATACGATTTCTATGTCCTGATATAATCTATATTACCAACTCCATTCCAAGAAATCTTACTGCATTTTGCAGACAAAAACATGTATTCTGCCTTAAATAAACTGTACATCAGAGTTGGAATAAGTTTAGAGGCACAAAACATGGTATCATCAGAAAAGCAAATGGTAATAATGGTTTTCCTTGTAAAAATAATAACTTGTCTGAACTCTAATAGTTCCCTAGTAATTATGATAATGTCCTTCCAGTACCTGTAGGAGACTTACAAAAGAGATAGGGGGGGACTCTTTATCAGGGAGTGTAGCGATAGGATGAGGAGTAATGGCTTTAAACTGAAAGAGAGTAGATTTAGATTAGATGTTAGGAAGAAACTCTTTACTGCGAGGGTGGTAAAGGACTGGAACAGGTTGTCCAGAGAAGCTGTGGTTGCCCCATCCCTGGAAATGTTCAAGGCCAGGCTGGATGGGACTTTTACCTACCTGGTCTAGTGGGAGGTGGCCTTGCCTGTGGCAGGGGGGTTAGAACAAGAGGATTTTAAAGCTCCTTTCCAACATAAACCATTCTATCGTTCTAATAGAATTCCTTCTCTGGTCAGTCAGTAAGTCAGCAGTATTACATATGGCGCGATTCCATGAGTGTATATGTTCCCCATTGAGCAAGCAAAATTCTGAACTTTCTTTGAGTTTAAACCATGCAGTTCCAGCCCTGCTGTTTGTGGTGGTTTGAATTCAGCACACTACCTACGTGTGTTGTATCAATCAGGTGCCAGCAATGGAGAAACTTTCCAAGTAGGTTATTTGGACCTTTCTGGAGGAGTTAATTTCCCAAGCAGGTTACTGATTTGGTTATTTCTAGTGGCAAACCTGTGCCAACAAATGTTGTTTCAATGGGTGAATATCCTCAGTCCTAAAATTTGTTCTTTCTAATTAGTTTAGAATTTTCTGTTTAGGAAGAAGCAGTGAATTCTTTCAAAGTAATTCCTCATTTGCTCCCTTTGACAAATCCTTCCACAGAGGATCTCATATTGGAACGATGTAGAATTGAGCCCAAATTGGCATGATAATTCCTAAATTCCCATCCCTGGGGCCTCTTCTTCCACTTTGTGGATATATGGTACGTGAATATTTTCAAGAGAACTAGACACATCTTACCATTTCAAACATCAACAACAACAACAAAAAGAAATCTCCCACCACTGTTATAACTAGTTTTTAGTTAGGAGGTGTATACAATTTAGCTTCAAATGCTGGCAGTAGAATTGGCTGGTTAATCAAACTACTTTTGCTACTTAATAGCCTAAGGAATGTGGTATTTAGTTTTACTCTTTTCATGACATAGGAAAGTAGTTTATTTAACCATTGCACCAGGAAGTATAGCATACCAGGAAGGTAAGATTGCAAGAGATATTAAAAGACTGCCCTGCATTTGTGCAAAAATCTAGTGCTTTACGATGCTTCACAGAGACCTTTAATATGAACATAAAGTGCTAAATAAATCTAAGCATAGCAAAGGACTAACAAGAAGGTTATAAACAAATTGGTGAATTAACTTTAATTTATACTCCAATATTCTGCAAAGACCAGCTTATTGATCTTGAAAACTAAGGTCTTCTCAGAAAAAAAGATGAATATGACCTAATATCAATACAACAGAAGATTATTTTGTCTGTGATAAATAAATCTCTTCATCTTTTTAAATTCTGTAATTAATATAAAGTCTATTTACCTTAAATTCAGAAAACAGAAATGACAATAGACTACTGCTGTGTTTCACCAGATGTAAGGGAAAGCTGCATGTTTATGCTTATTTTTTTTCTTCTCAAATTAAAATAAAAATGTTTTGGCAACTTGACCATCCTTGTGTCCAGTTCCTATCTTGCCATCAGAAATCCTGCGTTTATCTCAAACCTTTCACCTGCCTTTCCTCTGGTAAACTAAACACATTATGCAATTTTCTTTTGTTGCCTTGTCTTTTTAACCCACTAGATCCAACCTGAGTTATTCTAAATCCTCGTCAGCGAGGAGCTCTAGCTTTCTGCTGCAGTCACCAGGAAACTGAGAATATGAAGTTGTCATAAATGCAGAATAAATTAATTTCACAAGGCAGGTCTCATGAGACAAATTCCCGAAGTGGGATGAGAAATCAGCATGCTCATTGTCTGCTCAACCAAGAGGAGCTCAAATGAGCCACATGTTAAGTCTCATTGATTGAATTTATGCATGCCACTATATAGATATAGATCTCTAACCAACAATGCAATTTGATTTTAAATTGCCGTCATCAAAAAACAAAGAAGTGATCACATCTTTTAGCAGTACCCCATCACTCTTCTGCTTTTTGCAGTTAGTGTTGCAATCTGTACAATAGTTAGATAAACAATTTCTGATATGAAAAGCAGTAAGAATAGGGAGAAAAGTTTTCTGCATTAAATCTTCATATTTCTCTAGCAAAAATCTCTGAACAAGTGATTTCCATAGCATACTGAGATTTCAGAATCAATTCATGGCCTTTTTCCTTCTTACTCTTTTACAATCAAAAAGCAAATGCTGGCACAGGTGCTTTTCCCAATTATTGCGACCTACATTAGTTTAACACCTCTGCTTTATTCACAGGTTAATAGAAAAGCCTTAGATTGCTGTGTGGTTAAAAATATTGTGGTCCTTGTTCAATTGAATGACACCAGCAGAAGTCCTTAAAGTTGACAAGTTGGACCAGCAAAACTGCATGTTTCTCAGCAGAACTCGTGTAACCCATTTACCACTTTGAAATAGTGTGATGCCTTTAATGCACTTTAATTAATACCAAGAGTATTTTACTACTACAACACCCCACTATGATGGCATGATAAAGCACTACTAAAATTTAAAATATTTTAGAATCCAAATGCATGCTATTTCTCAGCCTTAAAACACCCTATGTGATGTGGACAAAACTGTACGCTCCATTGTGAGCAACTTAATGAAGAGGCATGTTTACTCATTTCTGTTTTGTATTTGTTATCCTCATCTTAGATTACAGAATTTTTATTTGTGGTAGTTTCCTACTAACATTATTATTGTTGTTTTTGTTTATATTCATGGTCATATTGTAAAGACAAGTTTGTTCCTATGAAGGAGATTTCTATCACAGGCATTTTATCAACAGAAGGAATAGTTTTTCTTCATGCTTTGAAACAAAGTTGGCTTTGAAAAAGTCTTATCACTAAAGATGATGTTGCAGGCTTTTAAGTCACAATCTGATTACTCAAAGCAAGTTAATTAATCTTCAAATGCATATTTAACCACACATCTTATGCATTGCCGCACAGCTCTGGCATTAGGTACATTAGTCATTACTTTTCAGTAAAAGGTGAAATAAACAACATATAAGATTTGAGAAGTATGAATTTTAAATAGAAGTACATTAAAAGTATATCATTTGGGATCTGCAAGGCTGAACCTCCTGATGACTGTCTCTGTTACAGATCAGTGTGGCTGAATGTTATTATTACTTGACAGCTGCTCTGTATCTGATGTGAATGAGTTACTGGTCATAGCTCCCATTGAGCTGGCAAGTCTCTGCATACTAATTACCACCAAGTGCCACAAAACTGCAATTTGCTTAGGCAATTCAATCCACAGGCCAAAGATCAAACCAAGAGCAGAGGGGCCTTTCCCTATGATGCATTTTCTTTTTCAGAGCTAATAACGAAAAGTTTTTTTGGAAAATTCACACAGAAAATATTCCAGGGAACAGAGAAAACTCTTAAGTTAGATATCTCTATGCAATTCTCTTTATCAAAGTACATTCAATGTAGTGTGTATTACAAATAGGTATGTTTACTTAATTCACTTGCTTTAAATAGGGACATTTTCTCTAATGCTTGGTTGCTTATTGCCTATGATCTTTCTACTATTTTAAAAAGATACTACCAGTTTATCATTTTTAAAAGAACCATTTTCTAAACTCTGGGTTTGGCTAGAGCAACTGTTAAAAAGCTTGTGTTTGTTCTAAGAAGTCAGTTACAAAGTACTTTATTTTCCTTTACTGTCTTTTCTTGTGTAGCATTTTTTTTCTGACATTTTTAACTAAATAACAGGAATTTTTTATTTTCGGCTTGATGACCTCTTTTATAAAAAGTAGTTTTCAATTACACCATAGCTTAGTGAAATGCTTACATAACTTTTTTCATAGCAACATACTATGATGTAATTTGAATGATGAGCATTACAAGAGACTATGAATGAGAAAAGCCTCACAAGCAAAGTAAAGCCTAGCGTAAGCATATTTTCTTTACAAATATAATCTATTTCAAAATGTTTCTAGTTGCAAGTTTTCCTTTAATAAGCATTGTTCTACAAACGTATGATATTGGTGATGAAAGATGTGGTAGTTCTCAAAGCCATGAAATCATTTAAATTGTTTCTTAGCACAGCTGTTCTTGTATGAGAGACATGTTCTCTCTCCATTGCCAGCTGAAAAAGATTCTCAGCCACCTGTAGAGCCTATTAGGTTATTATTTATAAATAAGGCACCTGACAAACACAAGGCTCCTTTTCCCTCAGAGCTTTATTTACAGACTAATGCTCTCCTTAAGGAGGTTGTTGTTCACAGCTACATATTATAGCAGGTTGTTTAGTGTCAGTTCTTGGAGATTTCGCAAGCTGTTTGATGACTGGTGAGTAGTGCTTAGAAGATAATATTAATGGTTGGAGTCATATTGTATTATTTTTTTTGCTTAGTTGGAAGACTGTGGTATTTTGCTTGTACTACCACATATAAAATTCTGCTAGGAACTTCCTATATTTTACGTATGTATTGTAAAGAACCTCAAAAAATGTTTGATGCACGCCTGAAATAAAAAAAAAGTACTGAATTGCATTATTGACTTCCTAATGTTGCTTCTAGAAGAAATCAGATCTTTCCAAGTAGAAACACCGAATGCTTGTGGTATTAAATCTACTGAAGTTGGAAACAGAACTTCTATTACATAGATCTGTTTCCCTCAAAACAAAGAAAAAATAAAAACAAAGTAAAAACCACCCTTATCTTTTAGCTAAAGAGAATTGAGCTAGTAACTATTAATTATAAAGCCACTCTAAATCTGGAAGCTGGTGATTCTGTTGAATTTAAAGACACTATCCTCAGAAAGACATAATGGAAGAAAAACTTGACTCAAGGCAGACTTTGCGAGAGATGGATTATGCAGATGTCATCAAAAGTTTTCTGTTCCAGTTTGTGCTGCTTACATAAAGGGATATATAATTGTCATGTAACATATTTTTTTGCATAATGTTCTTTCACAATTTTAAAAAAGCAGAGAAGGCTAATCCTATATGATAACTAACAGGCATAACCAATGTGTTAGCTGTCACAATATTTTTTTTTATTATAGAGACCTTATTTCATTTCTTTGCTTTCTGTCTAATCATGTATTTTGAGGCATAAGTACTAGAAAATCTGGATTTTAAAAGTTAACAGCTTTTTGTGAATACTGAGATCTAATTATCAAATAATTGGAGCAGATGCACAAGATCGTATGCATAAATCTTGGACACTACTTGGAAACTCTTTTGGAATTGAGTTATTTACCTGCTTAAGGAAACATTTCTTCCCTCTCATTTTAAAATATCTGGTGCTGATCCTTGAGAAGCAAGTATGAAATTGGTAATATAGTGGTTTAATTTAAATAGGTATTGATTTGAATGATCACATAGTATGGTCGCTTGATAGCGTTCTTTCTTGGAAGGAATTTAGCCTGCTTGATAAATATTGTTCGCTATGATTGCTTGAAAATCTCCTTTGTGAAAATATTACGCTTTTTAAAGTTGAATTGGGGATGATTCACAAAGCACCCAAATCTTCTTTTACTCTTATCAAAGCACTATCCATAGGTATAACTGAATTATTTGTATCGGAATCTTCTTGTAGAAAAAGAACCAAATCTCTAGGATATCATCAGGATCAGTGTGGAAAGACTATTTTAAAGTTGACTCTGAGAAGGTGACCTCTAAAGTTTTGTAGGAATTTTACTGCAGCAATAAATTCCTCTGTAAGTGGGATCTGTTAAGTATGCAAAGCACAGAGGTGTTCAACATCTGGCAAAATGAGACCTTAGGGTTTTTATCTGTTGTTTTTATTTTTAAAGGGTAAAAGGGCATTTTTGTTAACAAATCATCTGCCCTAGATACAGCCAGCTTATAAGTATGACTTCAAAAGGCATTGTGATCCACTTTGGCAACTTGTGGGGTTTACATAAGGGGTTTTTTTTTCTTTGAGGGAGGAGTTGGATTTTAAATTTTATATTGTGCATTTTAATTGTGTATTTATTAACCTTACAGTAGCATCCCACAGACTTCAGCTGGAAGCTGTTCTAGCTTTGTGTGGCTGTGTTCAGGAAGTGCTTCACAGCAGTGAAGTTAGGCTCAACTAAAGGAAATAACTAGTCGTTACTAAGTTTTGCTTGATTCAGGCTAAAAGGAAGTTTTTGGCTAAGAAAAGATACTTGTAAGAGAAGAGAGGAACCCTGTACACTGTAGACAGTGTTTATGAATGCTTTTAGTTGCTGTAGTGATGTGCAGGATAACTTGGTGAATAGTTCAGTCTGAGAAAACACTTGGTTTCAGCTATACAATCTTGCCAAAATGAAAGGTGGCAAGTGAAATGTCAGCAGTTCTGCATCAAATTAATAGTGGATAAAGAAAATTTTGAACACATGAAAAATTAAAAGCTATGTTTATATAGCCACTTATTCCCACCCATATACTGGATTTATATCTATTAAACTAGACATAATTGAGTCTTAGCAGTTGGAATGAAACTCCTTTGGGGGTTTTTGAACAGTTACGATAGAAATACTGGTACTAACACAGCCAACATGTAAATATTGGCTGTGGGAGTAACCATAGGTGTTCTCTTCCATTGTCTAGTTCTAGCACACAGGTCTGTCCTTCAACATCATCAGTGTTACTCAGCCAGCCAATCAGTCAACTTCCTTTGCAAAACCATTTTCATTA
The DNA here is from genome assembly GCA_013400055.1 of Nycticryphes semicollaris. Lineage (NCBI taxonomy): Eukaryota > Metazoa > Chordata > Aves > Charadriiformes > Rostratulidae > Nycticryphes > Nycticryphes semicollaris. Next base: position 482,934 of record VXBJ01006798.1, read on the forward strand.
TGTTCCTCCTCCTGTTATCCAATGGGTAAACAAGTTTATCTTGTTCATAGAGAATGAAGGTGCATTCTGTTCTGCTGGTTACCAAAACAAACATAGGACAGAAGAATCCTTCAAAGCATCCTCTCTTTGGATGAAAGCCCAGGAATATGAGACCTGATCAGTGAGAGCACTGGTCAGATCTCAGCCTTTTGTAGAAGGTACCTAAAGCTTTTGGTACATAAAAGCCAAGTTAGCATTCCAGCCAACAGCTATAACTCGAAGACCATATTTTGAATTAAGAAGAGGGAAAAACATTCCCATTTCCATCCCTGTGACCTGACTGGAACACTGGCTTGGACTAAGCTGTTGCTATGCTATAAAGAGATTGTAGATCAATGTTAGATATTAATTCTGGAATCCATACATTTAAGGCAATGTTTTTACGTATATATTTCTACATGCATATGAAATCTGACATCAAGAAATGCTTTTTATCCTTTCTATGCTCCTGATGCTTCAGATAGAGATCAATGCTTGGGGCATATTAAATATGTTAATTTATTTTTTAATCACTGATAGCAGCCTTTGTAATCAGTCTCAAGTGATTCAAATTGCTCCTACTGGAAGTATACACAAGAGAGTACTTCACATTTTCAAGGATGTACTCCAGACCATAGTCTTTAGACAAGTGTTTCTCAAAAGGCCACCTTGTCCTTTTTCAAGATAAGGGTAATAAATATTCAGTTGCTAACAAAATATTACTTGGAACATGCTGCTAATCTGTGAAAGGTCATCTCTAGCCAGACTGTGTTACCACTAACATCAACTAACAGTGCGTTCTCCTTGTAGTGAAGTTATTAAAAGGGTCTCTTCCTGCAAGGAAAAAAAAAAAAAAAAAGAGAGAGAAATATGAATCACTGGGATCTATTCAACTCACAGAATTTTATGTTCAGCTTTGGCATGGAAATAAATCAGAAGTGTACTCTTCCCAGTGTCCAATGGGTATTGTAAAGTATGTATAGAAAATTGGAGGTCTGCTGGAGATCTCAGTGATATGGATAGGTATCATCAACATATTCAGTGGCCAATAAAGAGGCACAGCTAACTAATATAACATGAAAAACTGAGTCAGACTTTGCCCAATAACCTTCTTGACCCAGACCTTGTTTATAATTGTAATCTGATTTGTTCTAAGTCAGGACTTGTGCAACTCCTTGAGCAGTGTAAAATTATCATAGAATCATAGAATGATTAGAGTTGGAAGGGACCTTAAAGATCATAAAGTTCCCACCCCTCTGCCATGGGGAGGGATGCCTCCCACCAGAGCAGGTTTCTCAAAGCCCCATCCAGCCTGGTCATGTACACCTCCATGGATGGGGCATCCACAACTTCTCTGGGCAACCTGTTCTAGTGCCTCAACACTTTTCTCTCTGATACCTAATCTAAATCTCCCCTCTTCCAATTTAAAGCCGTTACCCCTTGTCCTGTCACAACGCTTACTGACAAAGAGTCACTCTTCAGCTCTCCTGTACGTTCCCTTCAGATACTGGAAGGCTGCTATAAGGTCTCCCTGGAGACCTTATCATTATTTTTTCACCTCTTTCAGGGAAAATTAGCAAATGCTTCTTTCAAACTTTTCAGGGTTTTTTTCAGGGTCTCCAAATCCCCAATTATTATTGGAAAACAATGGGAAAAATCCAAAAGGCCATGCAATAAAGTAGTGGTCTGGACTTCTAGTTAAATTTCTACTCATTAGCTTAATGTTCCATACAGTATGAATACTGCAACAGATAACTGATCAAATTTTGTTAGTTCTTTTTAACATCTGCTTTTTCTTACCTTTACCTATGAGCTTTCCACTACATTATGGAACACCTTTGAGAAGCACTTTGTAGTCCAATTACAAATCCTTTAAATGAGTTGCTAGGAAAACATTGCTAGTATGCAAGTTCTGACTTTCCATAAAGGAAACAAGAAAGATGCAAACTTAAAAATAGCACATATGAGAAAATAAATTCTTAATCAGCAGTTTAGTGCACCAGAGAAATGCTTGCTAGGCTAAAGATCCAAATAAGGATAATTTAAGTCATATGGGTCCTCAAGAAAAGTATAGTTTCACATTTTATCATAACAATATGCTAAGTGAAACCATTATTCAAGAAGAACAGAGTCTTTAATTTATATCTTTCACTTCATGTAAGACAAGAAAATACTATCTTGTTTTCAGGAAATATAATTGAACTTTCCAGATAAATTAAGCAGATCCACATCTGAGCTAAGCTGCTAGGATCTGTGTATGATCTAACACTGGAACTGATCCAGCACTATTTGCACCAATTCTGACTTACAAGTGATGCCATAAAAGTATAAGCATTTCACAAGATCATTTCCACAGAAGAGATATCTTCCTAGTTCTCAAAAACCTCCAATCAAGTAGGATAAAAAATTGTTCATCAGACTGGAAGAATATTAAATGCTTCAGTCTTTTGTTTGTCCTTTGTGTTGTACCAGTGAAGATGTCTGTTTCGAGAGATGAGCAACTTAATACAAGTCTTAGTTTGGTGCAGGGCTAGATTATTGATTGCTTTCCTGTTCTCAGGGCTGGAGAAGACTGCTATTTAGGAATTTTCTGAGAAAATACCAAAGATGTGAAAACATGGAAGTATTACAAAAAACAAAGCAAAACAAACCAAAGAATCCAGTGTTCACCTCGCTAAAGTATGTTAAGGGTTACTTAGCAAATATACTATTTTCATTTTTTTTTTTCTGACACACTGAGTTAGCCTATTCTGCTTCAATAGAACATGAATGCTAGTGTTTGTTGTCACAGAGGAAAGAATATTGGCACCATTGTAATAGAGAATAAGAATGAAAGGAAAACCAAAGCTTGTGTATGTCTTAGGCTGTATTACAATCCACAAAGGTTCCTGTGCCGAGTGGGTCATCTTAACATTTCAGTGTCTCCCAAAAGTGCATTTAAAAATTTCCCTAATATTTATCACATGCCTAATTAAATATCCTCTGGGGGAAGAAGAACAACATGCAATTTAGGTTTTCTTGCTTAGGAGTTCTGGTTTGGGTTGTTTGGTTTGGTGGGAGTTGTTGTTGGTTTGTGGTTTTGGGGGGTCAATGCTTTCCTTTACAATGTTTTTTCTCCCTTTTTTTTTTTTTTTTTTTTTCCCTTTTTTTTTTTTTTTTTTTTTTTTTTTTTTTTAAATGACATCCTTCATTTAGGAACACAGCAGTTGGGCAAACACATTTCCTCCTTGTGAGTGGCTTTGCAGCAGAGAAGTCGAGAAAGTCTAACCTAGTTGTTAAAGGGCAGGGATGTGGAAAGGAAGGACCACAGAATGGCTGAAATCCTGTTTGCTGCCGCTTCTTTTATTAGCCCTGCTGTATGATAGCATGGGTATGTTAGAAGTAGATCAAAGTAATTTCTTTGACTTCCCTTGGAACAGACATTGATTATGTTTGATACATCTTTCATTCCCAAAGGGGATAATTCCTCCTTTGAAACTGGATCACTTGTTCTCCCACTATTATGATTTCTTCACTGCCTTGCATGAAGCTTCTATTTATTTCATTTTCTGGAAACCTTGGTTGGCATATAATTTTCCTGAAATGTTTGGTGTTTACCTGTCTGCTTTCTCTGTATTTGTTCGTAACTTCTTCTGGCATTGCTACGATAGAAATCTGAATGCTTACATAAATGAAGCTGAGTATGGTTTTAAAACATCTAACCCAATAAATGAAATCACGAAGTGATAAATATGCTAATGAATCAAAATAATTCAGTATAAAATATCCCCATTTAAAATAAAATCAAAGCTAGTGCAGAATTAAGTCTGCTGTAAAAAGCAGCACTGATATTGCCTTGTTTAGGTCTTCCACTTGGTTGGTGGATTTGGAGATGTTTTGGAGACTCCTTTTTAATAATTTAGGGTTGCCTTTTTCATACTGTAGGGTAAATTCTTGATGTCTTTTCTCCCAATCTTTGCAGCGGAGGAGCATGGTTAATTTTCATACTTTTTACATTTAGACAGCAAAATTTCTAGGTATAATCAGAACTCTAAATGTGTCAACAGATATTAGAAGTAGGCAGTTTTAACTGTAACTGTAAAATATAAGGAAATTCAAGAGTATATATATTATAAAACACGCTAAGAACAACAAAATAAGAATAATCATCCAGATTCATAGTACAAATTAGTATAAGAGTATAAAAGTGCTGGATCAGTTCAGGTCTCTCCATAGAATGAGATGTAAAACATGGGTTGAGAGTAAAGTTTGTCTCCTGTTGGGTTTAGTGTTTTCCACAATGTGTTTTCTAATGGAAAAGAAATTAAGACTTATTTAAACAGTTGTTGATGATATGTACCCTTTAATGAAAGGAAAACACAATACTGTCTTAGACTGAGACTTCTAGGAGATATTATGTGTAAATACCTAAAGGGGCCAGGAGAGGGGAAGGCATCCAAATTACAGGAAATTCTATCTTCTGCAAGGTTTTGCTACGGCTTGCTAATCTGATGGGAAATGTAAAATATAAAGTGCTAGACCTTGATTCCCCAATTCTGTGAATGTCAACATAAAATTATGCAGCATTATTGGTCTCAAGGGTCTGGCTGCAGAGGATAAATTAATTTTTGCAAACACACCAGTAAAATATTAATCTTCTGAAGGAGGAATACCTAGAAGACAGCTTGATATTTGTTAAGGGGTTTTTTTGTGGGACTATATGATTTTGCTGTTTGCAAGTGAATTTTCAATTTTGGTAGATAAATAACTGACCACCAGTCAGATTCACTCAGGAAAGAAATTACAAATTTTCTTTTCTTCTCTTTGATCTGAGAGCTGGATCAAGGCTGCTCTGATCCCACCCTAGTTCAGCTGATTCAACAACAAGCTTCAGCAAACCCGTTCAGAAGCTGAGGACAGCTACAGCTCAGTGATACGGTCACATCAAAGGGTCTCTACAAGCCAGAACTGGAAGACCACAGCATAGCACTGACTGTGCTGACTGCTTCCTTAGCAGTCTTCTAAACTGTGGGGAAAACCCAACAAACAGAATAAACAATCTTTTCTTTTTCACCTGCCAGTATGTAGATAAATAATTAATCTCAGGAGAAAAAGAAAAATAGTTTGTGATCTGAAATACACGTTGTGGAAAAATGCTTTTTAGTCTATGGACCATTTCAAAAGCAGCTGTGAAAGGTAACTGCTTGATCATAGGCTTAAATTTGTCATAAATCATTTACACCTTCACTACTCAGGACTCCACAAACCAAAAACTGTTGAACACTCCCATGGAGAGACTGTGTGATGTAGGGAAAGGACAATCTGGAGGAAATGTCTTGATCCTAGATCAAAACAAATATCACTCTTCCATTGCTGACATGTGATTTGGGCTGTAGATATGCTATTTTTAACAACTGTGGCAGAACGGTTTCAAAAAATTAACTAATGTTTGAGAATATTGCAAATACGTCTTGAGAAATGAGAGGAAAAAAGGAAGAAATTAATGAGCAATATATTTTTCTTCAGGTTATTTTTTGTTTATTGCTTCCCTTCTAAGCAGAAGCAAATTATTTATGCTCTGAAAGTTTGGTCACTTGCAAGAAAATTAGGATGTGAAGAATATCTAAGTAAAAAGCTAAAAATGTCAAATGCCTGGGGATAAAGCAAAATAGCAAAGCAAATACTTCTGTGCTTTTCAAATTGCTGGGTATTGTGTCTTTGTGAAGACAAAATGTGAAGAAAAGTAAGTGTATTGGTTTAATATGTTACCTTTTGCCTAAGAAAAATTGTCACTGGTTGCAAAGGGGGAAAAAAAAAATTCAGAAGTGATGAAAGACTGTGACCAATAAACAGCTTTTTAAGGAGCCACTACAGTATGGCAGACAGTGAGGTCCTCTGCTGTTGGAAAGCACACTCCCATGCATGCCTAGCAACAGGCAAGCACTGGTTAAACTCTGTTTAGGATTGCCAAGCCGTGAAAGTTTTGCATGAGAGGACACTCTGCACGTTAATGGTAGAGTACATTCAGAGGTTATTATACCACCCTATTCCTTACAATTTCACTGGCCTAGGAAAAGTAATTGGATCATACAGATAGAAATTTGTTTTCCCAAAATATCGTTTCTCTCTATGGCAACCTTGCCTGGGTCTTTCCCAAGATATTAAAAGCAGTGATTTTCAAAACTTGCTTGGTGGATTTGCACCTGGATATTGCAAGCATATCAGCTGGAGACTTTCAAGATGTAATAATATTTCACCTATACCTTAAGGGCACAGAACAAAAGAAGAATTTTTCAAGGTTTATAATGAAAGTACTGAGACCTAGTCTCAAATATATATATTTTTTTAGTATATTAACGTACTTGCTTCATCTTTTCCTAGTGCTGGAGACAGAAAATCAGTATGTATTTCACACACTTTGGATATAGGACTCAAGAATTAAACAGTATTTTAGAACTCAGGACAATTCTTTTGGAAAGCTGACTTTCAAGTTTCTGTATAAAAAAAAAAAACCTACTTAGTGCTAAAGCCATCTGATTTGCAATATGCACTTGCTGTTCATATTGAAAAGTCTGGAATTGAATTTGGGTTTCTTATTAAAAAAAAAAAAAGNATTTTTAACTACTTGCTTTTTTTTTCTGCTGATTTCTTTTGTGCTGTTCTTAGTCTTCATGACTCCCATGCCCAAAAAACATAAAAATTTAGATAAACTGGCTTACAGAAGTGCAAATTTGACCTCTATGTTCTCCTGCTAATTTTTAGTACTTTCTCATCTGCAATTAAATGATTGGAAGAGACTGCCTTAGTGGTAAATAGAAATTTAATGAAAGACCTTCTAAATCAGGTTCTGAATACATGCTCTCGTATGCTTTGTGAGGTATGTTCCTGCTACTTGTTGTAGTCTGCTCTAACCTATAGTGGATTCTTAAGGACCAGTTAGTTTTCCTGCAATCCAAACCAATCCTAAAACTGGCAGAATGAGAATGGGTTTTTGGCTGCAGGCCACTGCATGGCTGAAAATGAAGCCATTTAAACAGAAAAAAAAGGTTTTTTTCATGTAGTCTGCCGTGTGATAGAAACCAGATTTGTTGCTTAAATGACCTGACCCTTTTCACAATTGGGCCCAATTTATTTAATTTTGTGAAGGATTGTACATCCTAGGGCAGCATGTCCTGTTGATACAGTAAATGATCTGTCCTACGTTTTAGATACATCACAGCAACATTTAATTAAAATGCATACATTCTGTATAATGTAACATCAGAACTGAGGCCAGTCCCGGCTCCCAAGGAAATTATCTATGCTGACCAAAAGTTATTTTCCCTTTACACTGTGTAACTGTTTCTTTTATTAAACTTATTAAAACCATTTTAAGCTTTGATGTTCTGCAGCTTTTTGGCTGATGTTTTCATCAGACATTATTCATCCTCCTAAGGAATATGTTATTTTTTCAGAGCAGATACTGACACTACTTAGTAATTTATTCCTATTTAAAAATTAATTCATTTAAAGTGTATCGAATTGACAGACTTGGAGATGATAGTCTTTTATGCAGTTTAACCACAGGGCAGAAAAAGCACAAATTGTAGCAGTGGCAATTTTTCTTCATTAATTAAAGCTAGCACCTGTAAGTGAGATGGTGGTTTCTTCATTATATTCCCTTATATGTATATTTATATCTGTCCTTTTTGTATCCTCCTTATCTGAAATCTTGGCTGGTGTCCTCTCCTCTTGCCATCAGTTTTAATGACATATTGCTATAAATATCCTTATAATATAAGGAGTTACTGAATGCCTTCTCTGGTTTAGTCTTCACTGCTAAAGCTGTCCCTCACAAATCTCAGACCTTGGAGGCAAGGGAGAAGGTCTAGAGAGAGGAAGATTTTCCCTCTGTAGAAGAGGATCGGGTTAGAGACCACTTGGCCAAACTGGACATGCATAAGTCCATGGGTCCTGATGAGGTGCACCCAAAAGTGATGAGAGGGCTGGCATATTTTATTGCTGGGCCACTCTCCCTCATCTTTGAAAGGTCATGGAGAACAGGAGCGGTGCCTGAGGACTGGAAAAAGGTCAATATCACTCCGGTCTGCAAGAAGGAGGGCCCAGGGAGCTACAGGCTGGTTAGTCTCACCTCTGTCCATGGGAAAGTAATGAAGTGACTCGTTCTAGATGTCATCTCCAAACAGCTTGAAGAACAGGAAGTTATTGGAAGTGGTCAAGGTGGATTTGTGAAGGGTAAATCATGCTTGACCAATGTGATGGCCTTCTATGACGTTATAATTGGATGGCTGGATGAGGGGAGAGCAGCAGATGTCATCTACCTTGATTTCAGCAAGGCTTTTGGCACTGTCTCCCATAACATCCTCATTAGGAAACGGATGAGAAAGTGTGGGTTTGATGAGGGGATGGTGAGGGGGATTGAGAGCTGTCTGTGTGACAGAACTCCAAGGGTCATGATTAATGGAGCAGGATCAATTTGGAGGCCTGTAACCAAGTGTACTCCATGGGTCAATACTTGGTACAGTTTTGTTCAACATAGTCGTCAATGACCTGGATGAGGGGACAGAGTGTACCCTCAGCAAGTTCACTGATGATACCAAATCTCCACATACCAACAAAAAGAAATTATTCATTTCTTCAGACCAAAGGACACAATATTTTTGATGGCAAAACTCAGGTGCACTGCAAAGTTTTATGATTGCTGAAAGAAATTAGATTCAGGTTGCCAAAGACCAAACTGTGCATCTAAGTAATCTAAGTCTTATGGTTAGATATGACATTTTCCTTTTCTAAGCCAAAACCATGCTGGTTCATTTGCTCTTTTACAATTACGGATAAGTAATATTTAAAATGGATAGCTATGTACTGTAGAGCATCAGGCACTTTTTGAATATTGCATGTGGGATAGGTTCTATAACAGATTTCATCTCTCTCTCAAGCACTTAGTCATAAATCAGCTTCATACATTTTAGACTGGCATTTTCCACTGCCCTCATCACACGCAGCCATGTCATATTATCACTTCCAAACATGTAACAAATACATCTTTACTATAATTAGTGTTCTCATGGCTGCCATTTCTAGCACATAAAGGGTTCCACAATTTATTTTCCCTCACGGTTAGAAACTTTCTCCTCATATCTGTCCCAAACTTGCGTATGATCACCAAATGCTTATTTATCCTTAAGCCAGTGTTATTTTATAGCTCTTTCCCTTCTGTAGTGCTTAAACAACAGCTGTGTCTAGAGGGGTTAAGTTTATTCCTCTTCAGCCTTCATTTTTTCTGTACTAAATTATCACAGTTTCTTTTCTGTCCTATTATATGAACAGACTGTGTACCCTTTTTGCTAACTGTATTAATAGCCTGTCCCTGTTTGCACTGACATTGCTTTAAAAATTCTTGTCCAGAAAGACAGGTGGAGTTTTAGGATAATATTTTATTTTTGTCTTTCCAACTTTTGGTGGGGGGGGAAACTGAGAATTATACAGCAAAGGATTAGCAGTCCTAAACTGAACTCTCTTATTTGAACAAGATCTGAGAGAAGTAGAGGAGGGGACATCAGCTCTCTAGAAGATGAGTAGGAAAGAAACAGGTAGTGCTTCGGGTACTTCTCTTTTCTAAGGCTATAGCTCAACATGGGCAGTAGGGTTTTTGCTAAACTGTGATCGCAGAAAGAAGCTGCTCTCAGGGGAGGTCAGTCTGAGAGAGAGGTTGCTCAGTGACCTGAAGTAAAGCCAGAAAATTGAACAAAGGTCACTTTCTGGTTGGAGGTTTTTCCAGAGCTGAGCAATAACTCCAGAAAAGATGAGCCTCTTCCAGTGTCTGAAGTGAAGGAGTGACTCTATAAGAATTATTGAGGCACGGGAGACATGTGAGGGAACAACATGGCTATGCAAAATAGCTTTTTGATGTCTAACATACTTTTAAAAATTTAAGTACACTCAAAATAACACATCTTGGGGGATGCCTGGTGGGGAAGAGAACTGAAACTGAATGCAAATAGTTATTTGGTCTCATTTTTTTTAAGAAGTCAAAACATGCTGTAAATATTTTTTGTTAAGGATAACCCCAAAAATAATCAAAACATATGTTTGCTTCTAGTCTTAGTCACAGCTAATTTTAACTCAGGCTATTAGCATCGATGTTTCCCCTGTGACTTGCATTAGAAGCAATAAACTTTGTCTTAAAGATCTTGTGGGCCCTGTTGAACTTTTCCATATAATGTGCCAAATATGCCTTGCTGATCATGTCACTGGTGTAACTAGTCTGCGTTGCTTTGTGATAGGGAAGAGATCTTTGGAAGGAGAAGCATTCCATAAAATGTAAAATTATTGTTTTCCCCTCCTCAGAGTAAAGAAAAACCTCTTTAAGGGAGTATGTTTTTGACCATTTTGACCATTGAGAAATCTACCTTTAATTATTGATGAATGATAAATATGATCATGTTCGAGACAGACTGTTTAGTGGCTCCATATTTCTGTAATCTATTGTGATCATATTCCTATTACAAATGTCACAGAGAATTTATAGTAGAAGTGACTCATTTTCTTCATTGTCACACCGGCTGCTTGTAAACTGAACGTTTTGACTGCTTCAAGTGAAATCTAGAGTTCCAATAAACACAAACACTTTTTATTCAGGATAGCCTTGATAAAAGATTGCATTCATGTACTCTTGAAATTAAAACCTGCATCTACATAATAAAACCTGGGTGCAAAGTGGCTGGTTACATTGACCTAAACTCATAATTGCTTAAATTACAAACTCATAAAACTCTTCAATTATAAAAATTATCCTGAATTATGCTTGGTCTTTTATAAGGCAAACTATCGTGGCTGAGACTTCATCTTGACTCACCCTTTCTAAGTTGTTCTGTGGGAGTTTTGCTCCATGGAGCAAAAAAGGGTTGTGAGATTTAATGAATTCATGGAGGCAAATAGTAGTCCTCACAAGAGATAATAGATGGATATAAGTTGGGGTAAATAGCAAGAGATAAGCTTTTCAGTGCCAGAACATTATCGGATTTGAACTCTTCCCTGGTACCACAACTGAAAGTACAGCTTCCACTGCTGCAAATACATTTGAGATAAATGTGGTATGGAATTATCATAGAATCATAGAACGGTCCAGGCCCAAAGGGACCTCTAGGGTCGTCTAGTCCAACCTCCCTGCAGTCAGCAGGGACACCCCCAACTAAACCAGGTTGCCCAGGGCCTCGTCAAGCCTCACCCTGAATATCTCCAGGGAAGAGGCCTCAACCACCTCCCTGGGCAACCTGCTCCGGTGTTGAACCACCCTCATTGTAAAGAGCTTATTCCTAATATCTGATCAAAATCTCCTCTTCAATTACTTACAGCCTGGGAGATTTAAGAGCATATTACAGCAGCGCAAATGTCTCTGTATGCCACAGAAAGAAACAGACTGAATGAAAGTGGGGCTCAGAAATTGTGTTGGCTGAATTCTGGCAGCTGTTGGACCTGTCTGCAAGCTGTGCAGACATCTGTGGGATGCTAGCTCTTCCCCTCTGACAATAGTGGATGCAGAACACATGGGAGGTGTTTGAACATCCCTATCCCTTACAGTCTCTTGTTTCATGAAGGTCCAATTGCTGTAGCAGTGAAAAACAAACAAACAAACAAAAACAACAAAAAATCCCAACAAAAAAAAAAAAAAGCCCAAGTGCTGTTTGTGGTCTGAGAGTTCTGACAGCCTTGCAGTATTTTGACCTTTTCTGCTTTTCACCTCTGAAGAAATAAAAAAAAAAAATACTTCTTATCTCATCTAAATAATTCTTTTCCAAGAATCTGTCTTTTTTTCCAAAGAAAATAAACTGTCATCTTGCTTTATAAGCCTCTTGGGATTCTGACTGTTCTTTTCCTGGATGCTCTATTTTCCTTTAAGAATACATTTTAAACCTGAATGCCTTCTTTGCTCTGTGAGATCCCACCAGTATTGACTGAAGTAAAAGTATACCCCTGACTGTACTGTTGAGACTTGCCTTTTCTGCAGCAACTTTAGCTGCTTAATTAATTGAGTTTTTGGTTTACTATGACACGAAAATTATTTTCTGCCCTACAGCTCTTGATCAATTATCTCCTCCTCCTTCATCTGTGCTTTTGTCTCCTGAGGCATGGTTTTTGGTCTCTCTTGATATCCACCTATTATTTCTGGTCTGTCTGAGCCATCAGTACCATGTCGGTCACCATCTTTAGGATTACTACAAACCTCTTCCAATGGTGTGCCTGCTTGCTCTCTAAATGTGTATCTCTTTCATTGTTCAAGTACTGAATAATGGTAGACATGCAAATCATCCTCCCTCCCGTGGGACATCTAAGGAAATCTCATTTGGTTTCCTTTAGGATGAGACATTTTCAGTAACTTTGTCCAACACTTTCTACTTGATTATAAGAAAGTAAAGGAAAATTGTGAAAAGTTTTGCCGCAGTCAGAGTATAATTATAGTTACATTGATCATGAAGAGTTTGAGATGGGTGCTTTCACTTGGTTCCCTTCCATGTCAGGAAAGGAGGGCGTATGAGACCTTATTCAGATATAAAAGATATGGAAACAAATTCCATACCCAGAGGAGTGGGAGGGCAATAATAACTTCAGCTCCGTCTTACAAGCTGGTTTTGGTTGGTTTGTCTGTTTTTTTTAGAGAGTTAGGGAACATGATACTTCCAGTAATGAAAAATTCATGGAAGAAAATCAGAGTATTGAGGATAATTTATATTTTATACAAGCCCAGTACTGTTTCAGTATGAAATATCTGCTATTTTCTTCTAGATTTGTGAATACAGTTTGTGAATAGTGAAAAGATATAAAGACAAACTTGCAGCAGACAAGTTGCCACAAGCAATGCTTGCTTGTTCTGTGTGTAGGAATTGCTTTTCCAGGAAGTTCTTTCAGACAACTCACCTGTTTTCTGGTTAGAGATATAAAAAAGCAATTCCACACTGCCTTACTAAGGCTTCTTACCTGAACAGTTTCTGAATACTTTGTGAATATTAGTAATTAAAAAGACCTTATTGAGTCTGTATTGGAGTCCATAAGATGTGCACTGAAGGCTGTTTTGCTCTAATTCCTCAGTAGTTAACATAAACAATATTCACTGCAGTGGTGAATGGGCTAAGGGTGACCATCTGTAAAAAATCCTTAGTATTTTTTTCTATAGGAATTTGCACAAAATCAGCTGTAATTTTTGAGATCCTACCTGAAGGGAAGACATTGTCGTTTTATGGATTCTCTCTTTCTAGCATGATTCTGACTGAAATTAAAAGGTTCAAAGTTATGTTTCACCAAAGAGGGCTATACCTAATTTCACTGAATTATAAAGCAACAGTTATTTGATTAATTCAAAATACCTATTCACAACTTTCACAACTGTACAAAATCCTTCAAATAAAGATGTAACTTTTTTTACCTAATCTAGCTTTTTGGAAAAAAGGAAGAAAGAAAAGTTTAAATACTTTAAACTTCACCTCCGTTTCTGGTTCAAGTGAAAGTTTAACAAGATTCCCCCTTTCTGGAAACTGTATTCCTCCCTCAGTGAAACTAACAAGCAAGAGTTGTACATTATTAGTTTACCTTGGTGATGATCATCTAATCATCAATCATTATAAATCTGCAAAGGGTGAGTGTCAGGAGGAGGAAGCCAGGCTTTTCTCAGTGACAGCCAATGATAGGACAAGGGGCAATGAGTGTAAGCTGGAACATAGGAGATTCCACTTAAATATGAGAAAAAACTTCTTCGCAGTGAGGGTGATGGAACACTGGAACGGGCTGCCCAGAGAGGTTGTGGAGTCTCCTCTGGAGATATTCAAAACCCACCTGGATGTGTTCCTGTGTGCCCTGATCTAGGTGTTCCTGCTCTGGCAGGGGGATTGGACTAGATGATCTTTCAGGGTCCCTTCAATCCCTGATATTCTGTGATTCTGTGTGATTTTATGATTAATGAGCAAAATTTTTTCTTAAGCTACTTAATTCTAAGTTTCACACTCAATGTGCTGAATTCAATACTGAAGTAAATCCAGGCAATTTGAGTGTTATAATTTTTGTGTCGTTGGTGATTTAATAACTAAAATAACACCATTAGAATTGTTACATTTAATATCATGGCTTAAAATTGTCTACTCTTTTAACAGATTAAGAGGACAATGTGCTTTCTTGCACTTTGTCAAACATCTTCTCAAACCAACACCACTAAATTTTCAAGAATCAAGCCATAAAAGTTCTGTCATCTGCCTTGTTCCAAAACCATTTTGTGGGGTTTTAACAGAGTTTCCTGGAAAAATGAATATGCAGTTTTAACCTGCTTTGCCTTGGGAAAGTTAGGGTCTAGTTTGAACCACATTATAGTTATTAGGGACAGTTTTCTATTACCTTTGACACAGATTTTTATATTGCTGCCCCACTTCTCTGAATGATGTTCAGAATTTTACTGCACCTCTAACATATTCCATCGTTCACTTGTTTAAAACTGATAATTTAGTTCTCGTATCCATTGCCTATCGTGTCATGAAATAAAACAAGGGATTTCCTTCCACTAGAAAATAAGTAGCTCTTTTATTGTGATTAATAGGTGACAAAAAAAAAAAAGTTGCTGCACAATATTATGCATTGCTAAATAATACAGTGTTGTCATGGATATTAGTATAGTTTCTCCAAAAGCAGCATGCCACATAATTCTATTTGTATAGCTCCCTCTCGTTCTTGAAATGGAGGAATTCTGATGTGATTTTTGTGTACTTCAGCAATTATGCAAGGAGATTGCTGAAAACAGCATCTCCAAAAGCATTGCTATTCCTAGCAAATCACACTTCCTCTAGCATGCTTTGATATACTATTGGGTAAACGGCTAAATCAGTATATTGTATGAGGATGAAAATCTAAACAATTTCTTGACAAATGATATGGCTCAAGACAGCTTGATACTTAGCTGTATGGGAGGGCAGTGTTCTTTACTGTAAAACTAATAAAAACAACAAATACCTAAAGAATATAGTGACAAGTACGTTACAAAATCAGAGTTGGGCAAGCAAAGGTCATTGTTAAAAGTGATCAGTCAATTTCTACAGCTCCTCCAGTACAGTGAAGCCACCTCATTCACTGAGCACAGAGCCACACGACTCATTGCTTTTTTATGGACTTGCTAACTGGCCTTACAACCCTCTATTCTATGATTCTATGCTATCCTATCCTAAAATTATAGTTGTTTGTGGTTTTCGTTTACTACTGTCATTGCAGGTGGTGGTCATTCAAAAAAAGAGAAAAGTAGTAATAACACAAGTATAAAGTCCAACCTGAGCTCCCTCACCAGGACTTTTTCTTTCAGACACACATCCTGAACACACATTTCCTCCTATTCCTAGACATCACTGCTTCACAAAACTACAGCAGTAGGATTACACAACCGTATGTCTTAAGGATCACTGCTGACAGGATCATGAGTACAGCCTTTCCCATTGCTACCATATTATGGGCACTCGGTTTGCAAATTAGTTACACATGCTCATGTCAAGATCAAAGCAAATAAGTGATTAATTCGTAGGCTTTGAGAATAATTTAATAATTTTCTTTATTTCTGAAAGGCATATGATTAGCTTTTGAGGGATTCAAAAAGTAATCATTCCTTACAAGGGAAAAACCTTAAATAAATAAAAAAAAAAACCTGTATATTTTTCCTGCATCGTTTCCCCTATCAGTTCTGATATTTTGAGACGGGTCAGTTATTAGGAGTCTTCTCTCCCTTCTCTTTCTGCAGCTAGGTCTCCGTCTCTTGTCTGGTTTTAGAGACATCTGTTGTGAAAATTATGCTTCACACTTTCATTCCCTCCCTAAGCACTTGAAACTAACACCTTTCCAAGTACCTCAAAAATTGAGAACCTTGAAATAATAAGCCTTGAAATCCTGAAATGGCAGATGTTCTTTTTGTCCTGTTTCCAAGGAAAAACCATCATTTTCTAAAGTCAGAGTAGGCTCGACAGGTTTCTCTTATCCCACTCATTCTGTTGTTCGCATATATACTTCTGACAAATGTCAGAGCCTCAGTGACATCTTTTCTTTCCCTGATCTGAAAAAGATATGACAACAAGTGTTTGAAGAGTTATGCATTAATAAATAATGTATTTGCTAATCTAACAGTTTAACACCCTCAACCAGAACTGATAAACTGCACACAGGTGTTCTTTCTAACTGACAGCCCCTGCAAAGTTAAATTTTCAGTAATTTTTTTTAATGGTATTCTGTTATCACAAAGGAGGGGGGGGGGAAGAAATTTTAATTTGATTTTATTCCATATTTAACTTAATTTTACAGTGAATAATCTTAGAAGAGACAAGCAACTAAGTCCCTGCAAAAGCAAATGAGAAAAGATATTAAAATCAGGTCTCCAGCCTTTTAATGGATAGATATAAATGTACTAATCACTCTAGTTCCAGAACCATCAAAGCAAAGGCACATTAAGCAGCAGAAGTTCATAAGGCCTAGATAAAAATCCCTTTCAAATATTCTGTTAGTTTGTGTATGTAAATTTACATTCTTAAATAGGCTTAGATATGCATAAGGAAAATAAATTCAGCTCTTGATTACTATCATGAAATATTGTGGCACATCTATTAATAGAATGTAATTTCAATATCTGTTTACCTAAAGTCAGTAAGTGAATAAGATGGATTTCACATTACACACTTAACAGTGTTAACAGGTTGGTTTAGTGGGTGTGGAGGGACCTGCGTTTTTTCTTTTCCACCTTGAGGTACTTTTGCAATAGATAAATACTGAACTTCAAAAAGAGACAATACAATATCATTTACTTCAATATATTCATCCATAAAAGCAGGTTTGGAAAATCTGTCCTGGAATTTTATGCAATAGATTATTTAGGGTCACAATTATATCTGAATATTCAGGTTACACATGAAAAATATATAAAAGAGATCCCTCTGCCACACTCAACATTTGAAATTAGTTTTATACTGGGGCTTCACAATGGTGCTAGCTGACCTGATTTAATTAGAATTCCTTCCAAGACTAGACCTGAAATGTCCTGGTAATCCTACAAATGAATCTGCATTGCAATAATGTGAAGAATGTTTCCTTGCAACTAAGTACTACTAAAAAAATGAGGTCATATGCACCTGAGATACACGTGGCTTTGAAGAACTTTGATGTAATAAGGGACTAATAGCTTGTTTTTGCTATCACCAAGACTGTGCCTTTAGTTCTGCTGTAAACATTCAACTCCTTTTCATGTTATAGTCAGAGGCAAAATGATATGTCTTGTCTTCCCATCAGAACAGTATTTTTTTTACTCTGACTAGGAATGATCCCAAACAGTTCACATCTACAGAATTATTAGTACCCCTATGTCAGCAGCATCTGTAACAACACAGCTGGTTTGTGCAATGAGTCATGAGGGCAGCCTCCTCTTTGCTTTCAGATCTTGATGAAATTTCATGAAAAGTCTCCTGGGGAATTTTTTTTTTTTTTTAATTCATATGTAGGAATGCTGGAAGTATATTAACTTCAGTCAGTCTCTGTTGATGATCTCAAAGCCTCATGAAAGCCAGTACGAGTATGTTTGAAGAAAATAAAGAATCATGCTTTGTAGTTGAAGGAAATCTTTACTATTTTAAATACTGTGCTTATTGTATTCCTTCAGACAATAATAAAAAGTAGGTTGTAGTTCTTACTGTTTGAATGTGGCTGTTGTCAAGTAACTACTGTTCCTGCATTGCTTTTTATATTGTATTATTTCCCTCTATTAATTATTCTATTATATGTTGTCATGCTATATAAGCAATCTAAAGAGGATACTGTTAAGCAGCAGTGTCCAAAAGATAGGCTGCCTAAATCTCTATGTCTCCTTAAGCCTCGAGCCGTATGCCTTGGATTTACTCATTTTCTTTTGAAATACTGCTATAATAATACAGATCAAAAGAAAACCTAGAAGGAAAGTCCTGAAACAAATTAACTACATGTTTCACTAGCACTTATGATTTGTGATAGATTTCTCACACTCACGGCCACCAGCCTGGAAAGAAGATTTTTGGTTATCTGACCATAATTCCTGGTGCAGATAACTATCATAAAACTCAGAAGTTTTTATCTTAAAACCACTTTGGTTCTCATATGCATACTTATTTGGAAAGCTGTTCTAGAAACTCCTTTTGGTGATGGTTTGGTACCTTCTAGAGAATAATACCATATTATTTCTGTTCAAACTTTTTCATGGCAGTTGTCAACCTTGTATTTGCATGCTGGTGTGGTCTGTTAGCTTGACCAGGACTTTATCACATACCCATTGTCTCATAAAGATTTCTACACTTGGCATGTCCACCAAGTATTTTCAGGAACTAACCCCAGCTGCTCTCTGCCTTCTGCTTATTAGGTTAATAGATAGCTTTGCCCTTTTCTGAGGCAAGTTTTCCATTATCATAGAATCATAGAATGGTCCAGGCCCAAAGTGACCTCTAGGGTCATCTAGTCCAACCTCCCTGCAGTCAGCAGGGACACCCCCAACTAGACCAGGTTGCCCAGGGCCTCGTCAAGCCTCACCTTGAATATCTCCATGGAAGGGGCCTCAACCACCTCCCTGGGCAACCTGTTCCAGTGTTCAACCACCCTCATAGTAAAGAGCTTATTCCTAATAGCCAGTCTAAATCTGCTCTTCTCCAGCTGGAAGCCATTGCATCTTGTCCTGTCACTGCAGGCCTTTGTAAACAGACCCTCCCCAGCCTTCCTGTAGGCTCCTTTCAGGTACTGGAAGGCTGCTATTAGGTCTCCCCAGAGCCTCCTCTTCTCCAGGCTGAACAACCCCAGCTCCCTCAGACTGTCCTCGTAGCAATGGTGCTCCAACCCCCTGATCATCTTTGTGTCCCTCCTCTGGACCAGCTCCATCAGGTCCATGTCCTTCCTTATCCTGATCATCCTCATAGTTTTCTGTGTAACTGAATCTGGATAACTTGGAATGGCACTCAGTGACCAAGAGGAACTCGAACAACACCATGCATAAGATTATTTCTATTTTCCTGCTATATTAGAAATAATCCCTCTGAGTAAAAACTATAATTCTTTTTTCCAAGGCTACATTTCCATTATTAACAGGGAAACCATGGTCCTTTTTTGCTCTTAAGTGGTCAAAGTATACACAAACCAAAATCAACTGCAATAAGATCACTGAGTTCACCAAGTCAAACATATTTTTTAAGATCTCCATTCAATTAAAGGTTGATGGAAAAAAAATTTTTTTTTTCATTTACCCAAACCAAAATTATTCTGCACTTAAATCTACCCCCAAAGAACTTCAATGTATAGTTTTTGAATAGAATGACATTTGTTTTGGCCAAATTCAACATGATTTCAATAGCTGTAGCTTATAGCATGCCTGAAATTGTCCACAGGTTTCCTTTGTGTTTCTGTGAACAAATTGGTCAAAGGAACTTGTTTATATATTCTGAAATGCTGAAACTGTTGACAGAAGAGACAGCAGAGCTCTGAAGTTGATGGGAATGGCTCTCTGCTCTGACTTTTTACTACAAAGCTTTGATATAAAATAAGTTAACATTGGTATTAAAAAATATAACTAAAAAAAATTCTAATGAGGTCACGTGACAGTTTTCTGCCAGAAAAGCCTTTCACAAAAACAACAAACTTGGGAGTGGTAACTAATAATTTTTTCAATGCAGCTGATTTTAGCTTAGAGTTTTTAAAGAAAGCTGTTTTAGGAACTTCTAAATATTCTCCATTTTTATTACCTTCTTCATCTTAAAATCAAGTTACATTTTAACATACAGTTTTTGTCCACCTATAAATTGACTGGTCACCCCACATAACTCTGGGGATACAAAGTTAATTTGGTTTGTGCAATGCTGTGTAACAAAAGACATTGTTTCTAAAACAAAACTGTCTAAAAATTATTGCTTCCTTAAATAGTCATTTTCGTTATGACTGAATAATTACTTGCCAAATGGATGACCACAGGTAAATTATCACTGTTTTCTGTAGGTCTATTGCAACTAGCTTTTGTAACGCAGGAATTACTGTCACTTAGCAAGGTGTTGTAGTCTTCAGCATCTCATTTGAGATCTTACCAGGTGCCCAAACCATGGTGGTGAAAAGAGAGTGTGGCATCACTGTTGCTTGAGGTAGGGCTCGGTGATTATTTTGGGCAAAGAAAGTGGAGTAAAGCTTGTAAGAAGGAAGTGGAGCTTAATGGTAAGGAAACTATTCAAACCATGAATTGCTATGAATAAAGACATAAAGTCAAGGATCTAGGGAGATACAGGACTAATAAGTAAATAAGGACTAAGCAGGCAGCAAGACATAAATATAATAGATATGTGGGGGACAGTCGTTTAGGGAATTTCAGGTTTAGACAAAACATGAAACTGCAACAAGGTAGGCTATTAACAGAATGTTTCAAAGATAGGATTGATCTAGCACCAACAAAAATGATATAACACGTTGTTTTGTAAGAAAAGCTGTTCAGAAGGAGCAGACCAATAGAAAGTTTTTCAGTACAAGTCATAAATACAGCAAACAGTTGAAGAGTACTAGGAGGGGTCTTTACTTCACAGGAAGGATATGGTGATTTATCTTAGTAAGAACAGGTGGAGGGAAAAAGACAAAGGCATTACTGGAGAAGACAGTGGAGATTAATTCTTCATGAGAAGTAATAGGCATTCTGGGAAGATGGAAACACACCTAAAACATTAATTTTAAGAGGCAAGTATTATTGGGGGGGGGGGAAATTCAAGGTATAACTAACTATGGGGACAAAATGGAAACAGCAAACTTGGATCCTGTACCCAGGAGGACACAGCCCTGGTGGGTGTCAGGATAGCACATACCTCAAACCAAGTCTACGGGTACAGATCCCAGAGGAGGTACAAACAACAGGTCCAGCAGCTTTCTGGGACATAGAATCCAGAGCCTGCCTTTTGTGCAGACCTGGATGAAAGCATTGCCAGATTTGTTTTTTGTATGATTAACGAGTCCCTCCACAGAATTTAAAAGGAAAGTAGGGAAAAAATATAAGAAAGTCAGGGGCATGAAAGCAAGAAGGTATGGGAAAGAGGTCAGCAGAGGAGAATATGTAGGCACTGGTAAAAGTCTGGAGGAAGGTTACAGGAAGGAGCAAAACTGATTAAAAAATAAGGGTGTAGGATAAGGAAAAGAGAAGCAGTAGGAAGAAACAACAGGTTTCAATGGTAAAGTGTACTATTTCTATAAATACTCTGAGAACTATAGGAGAGGTACGAAAAACGTTCTGTGCTCTGGTGTATGGGAGCGAGACAGAGCTGGATAAAGGGAAAATTAATCACTCATGAAAAACAAATGTTTTATTCAAAGCATAGAATTATAATAAATGGTTTCATTAAGCCTTGCTCACTAGGTATCTTTGTGCATTGCAAGACATGCACAACTCTTCCTTATCTATAAACAGTTTTGTTAACTAACTATTAACTTCTGATTCTGAGAAGTAATATTAAAGGGAACAGGAGACAAGTCTTATCTACCATGTCTGTGCCAATACTTTGTTCAAAGCTTAGCTGCTGACATTATGAATTGGAAGCTGGCCAAATGGCAGCTATGCCTGGTCTTTTTGTTTCTCCCACCCTTCTCCCTATCCTTTTTAATGTTAGCAATTGCACAGTAAATAGACACAACAAAAAGCTTTGTTTACAGAGGCCACATCTTGATACCATCTCATTAGTTCCCATTCCTTCTGAGAACATTCACTAGGTGCTGCAGAAGGCCAGTATCTTCTACGAATAATTCAGTACTATTCTGGGCCCTTTGCTAATTGTAATTAGACATCCAACAAACAGCAAGACAGTTCATTAGGGAGTGGTTTTTATTTAGCTTGAGAACTATGGTGAATTTTGGAGTGAATACTGATTTTTACATGTGTAGATCCAACTTAGAAAATTCTATCCTTGGTGGGGACAAAAAGAATGGATTCTGAATCCATTTATTCTTACTGCACTGGCACTACCCGGTATTTCAAATCATTGTACTGAAATGCAGCTGCTGAGGTACAAGTTTTTTAATGCTAAGCTTTCCCATGTTCTCAATGGTGTCAAGAGAAAAGGAAGAGAAAATTAAATAGTTATCTTCAAAGCCCACCTTGCATAAAGCCAATGTGTGACCTGAAACCTACTTTGGAGGAGTTAATGAATAAAAATAACTCAGTTGCTTAGTATGTATTTCTTATATTAAAAAATATTGAATTATATAAGGAAATAGATGCAAATAAATAATGTAATACTAGCATTTGGTATGTAGACAAATGGTGCAATACATTTGTATTTATAGCATTGTTTTGTGACCTGAAATCATAGTATTATGCATGACCCCGTATTTTGGAGTATATGCCTAACTGGAAGCAAGTGACTATACATTATGTAAAATATTTTCAGATAAATGTTTATTGCACCTCTCCATCTTTGTTAGTAGAGGCATACTGTTAAGTTCAGACTAGATTCAGAAGCTGAAAGAAAGTGAATACTGGGAGAGAAAAATGTTATATCTTTTATGTCTCAACCATAATATAACAATCAGTGAGTTTATAATATAATTCTTCAAAATATTATTATACCTTTTCTCTGGAGAAATTCAATCAGATTAATCTTTCATTCCAAGGATGTCTTTAATGTGCCTGAATATTTTTGTCTGATGTCCTTGGTATTCTGTTCACTCTTGCACCAAAATAAAGCATAAATCATGATTATTTGCATATGTTGGAATTCTTCCTCACCTACAACCACTGTCTCTATTCTATTAAAAAATGAAACAGATGAGAGTGCTAAATGACATTCATATTATTATCAGCACACCTGAGGGACAGTAACATGAATCTCACAGTAAGATTTCTTGATTCACTTCACAGACTCAGAGACACCTGACTGTCATTATAATCAATCACCATAACTGAGGCTCTTAGTCACTTTAGTGCATAAGCAAACCCTTTGTTGATTATAAGGTGAAAGATTTTTGCCTTAGTCCCAGGATCATGAACCGTGCAGTACCAGCTTGAGAGCACTGCAGATGCCTTTGTGATATATGAGAAACTGGTAAAAATTTGTTTTGTTTTGTTTTTTTCTCTGGATGTAAGAACAAAGGAGACAGGGAAATACGGTTTGAAAAACTGACGTTTTTCTAAAGCTTAATGTAGACAGGAAAAGGTCCTTGCTAGAAAAATACTTTCCACACAGCTGCTGTGGTAGAGAGACATCACTGAAAAGAATGACTCCTGTTCAGCTAAAGACTATCAAAGTGCTACTGCATTTGTGTAGGTGAAAAGGAAAACAGAAAACAAGTCTGTTATTAACAGAGGAAAAAGTACGGAAAAAAGAAAGATGGAATAAGCTGCAAAAATAACAAAAGATATCTGTGTAAAACTAATCCTAATAAGTATGCTGTTACTAATTGAGAAAGGGATATCATTATTTTAAGGGAAATTTGCACTAATTAACAGATGTTAATACACACTAAAAATGATGGTGTGTCCCCAGATATGAAAAAAAAGACTTATGAGCAATGTTAAATGAGGTTAATGAGTGCAAGAATCTTCTAGCAGGTAGGTAGAAATTCAGGGGAAAGGAAAAGGATAGGGTTTTTATCTTGTCTGGTTTCAGTCCCTTGACTTAGAAAAAGTTCAGAGACATTAAACAGAATTTCTTGGATGAGCAAGTGGAAGGAGCTTTACTGTTCCTGGCCAAACTTCATGTTAATTATAAGAAAAACTTTGGGGACTGAAAATCTATTAATGCTTTAATGGAAAGGTTATGATGGCAAGAAAAAATGTACCCATTCAAGAAGAGTTTTGCAAGTCTGACTGCTCAAATCATTTAACTATTTATTTTTGTTCTCATTGCTTCTAATGATATATTAACACATTCTATAGTACTGTGGGATCTGTATATTTTTCATATGCTACTTCATTGAAGTGATTTAAGAGAATATCTGAAATTAAAATTCCTGTATAAATCAATGACCTTCGTCTCCTTTGCCTTTATATAAGTGAAATTATTACATTATCTATGCACAAACATGCCCATACCTGAATTACGATATAGAAAATCAATCTTCTTGCATTCTTTCCTTTTGAGGCCTTGCTTAGGCACTGAATTGTTAGCCCTTTCTCACTACCAATGTCTCATACACTACTCAGCTATGTTGACTGCAGACAGAATGAATTGAATATGCATGAAGAACATGCATGCTGTTGCTGTACAAATAACTAATTTGGGATAACTGTGGCCATTCTTTCAATAGGCCAAGATGCTATATTTGGAAAAGGTAGTCATTGATGCCAGTCACCTGTGAAGTATGGGGAGGAAACAGTGGAACCTGAGCTACATAAAATAACAAATGTGGCTTTGATAGCCATCACTGAGCCCTGGAGAGGGACTCCTTGTCAGTAAGTGTAGTGACAGGACAACGGGTGACGGCTTTAAACTAGAAGAGGGGAGATTTAGGTTAGATATTAGAAAGAAATTCTTTCCTGTGAGGGTTGTGAGGCACTAGAACAGGTTACCCAGAGAAGTTATGGACTCCCCATCCCTGGAATTGTTTAAGCGAGGCTGGATGGGGCTTTGAGCAACCTGCTCTGGTGAGCAGCGTCCCTGCCTGTGGCAGAGGGGTTGGAACTTGAAGACCTTTAAAGTCCCTTCCAACTCTAACCATTCTATGATTCTATCGCAAACAACTGTCATGACCATTGCGTAGGTGCGTGTGAAAAAATATGCTTTTGGAATATGTATATTACTTTTATTCTGATCACTTACAAGGAAACTACATTACATTGTTAGGTTGCTTCATATATCCAAGAACATTTATATTCTATACCATATAATTTTGTGTAGAAAAATGTAAATATTTGAGTTTCTTTGAGCAGGATTTTGAAACAGAGCCTAAACTTCTATTTATCCTTAAGCAGATGTTGGCAAGACGGTGCAGCCGTCAACCCTAAGAGCAAGGCTTTGAGGTTGATGTTTTTGTCCACTGCCCCCAGTGGCTGTTCTACAAAATGCATGTTACCTCCTGCCCTCCCTCTGTGCAGATCATAGATTTTAGGGAGATTCAATTTCTTAACTCCAGCTGAAAGAGCTGCTACTTGCCACCGTGAGAGCAACAAACACAATGTTTTTTAAGGACACATGTCAGTACACCCCATTCAGCCTATAGTAGCTGGGTAATATTATAGAAACAAAATCTTCTTGAGGATGTACTTGCATTACTACCTAAAACATTAGGGGATAACAGTAACTAGCTACTAGAGGCAAAATCAAACATTTCTCAAAGTAACAATCATTATTCAGCTACCAGTCAAAGAAAATTTAGTTTACTTTGGATTTATCAACATTCAGACAAAGACAAGCAGTGCAATTACCAGATGCTCAGTATTCCTGGTTCATAACCTTTCTGTTTAATTCCTTTCTATTACATCAAGTTACTCTATTTAAAGTACATCCTGATGTCAGATATTGTGCATTAAACAGTTATTAAAAATCTAAAACTGGGAGATAGCATTTAAAATCATATGACTAGACAGTGTCAGGGATGTCAAGCAACAATTGTCCAAACAATACAATAGAAACATTAATGCAAGGAATGCTGGGGCCAAATTGAATGAAATGCTGACCAGAAAATGGTTCCCTTCTGTCCTTTCTTTGCCTGAGACTTGCCAACATTATTATTCACCTCTAAGGGCTTTGCTTTACATGTCAATGTACAAAAAAAATTGTGCAAAAAGTGGTTTAAAAAGGCCTTGCATTTTCATGCCCTAACTTTGCATTCAAGTCCTACATAGATTCTGGATTTTGCATCCTCTGTTTCATGCTTTCTCTGGGGTCTGAGATAATTTCATTACTTGTATGTCAAGGCAAGGATATGTTGCTGCTATTTAGCATGGATTCTAATGAAACACACACAGTGTCTTTATTTTAGATCACTGTAATGCTAAAAATATTTAAACAACTATTAGTGTAGGTGTCTTCTTTCTAGACATTGACCTCACTGCTCACACTAAAGAAATGCTAAGCTAGCTTAATGAAATATGCTATTACTCAAAACTATAATAAAAAGAAAAACAGAAGACTTAATATACCCATTCTGCTTCGCAAGTATTGAAATTTTTAGGAATGGAAAATAGAATATCTTTGAAATTCAACTATAGTTTTTAAAAAAAAAATTTAAAAGTTTTACTTTTAGCTAGAAGATAAATTACATTAAAAGCATATTTTCCTCAAAATATTTCTTAATAAGTATGAGGTAGGTATTTGTATCAGCTATCTTACAAAAATTAATTTGTTAAGTTTTTTAAAGTGACTAGTATTTAGCATGAGATGCTGGGCTCTTTTTACTGTTACCAGTTAAGATTTTATTTGAAGTTCAGTGCAGTTTTTCATAAATCATGTTGTCAGTGTTTTTATTGTCATAACATGTTCAGAGACGTAGTATTCTGTGTTTATGAAACACCTAAATATTCTGTCATTTCCTATTAGAAACATAGCCTAAGTAGATGAAGAATTTTTTAAAGCTGTCAAGCGCTAAAATCCTGAAACAATTGTGAAGTGGTTTTTTTTTTTTTTCCTTTACTTTCTTTAGGGTGAACAGAGAAATCATGTAGTCTAGTTGAAGTGGCTATCACTATACCCAGCAGCTGGGCGACAAGTAAGGATTTGAATCACAGTGCTCAAGACTGAATCATGGTGAGTTATTTTCTTATCAATCAACAAGAAAATCAGTATAATACATGGAGGCAAAAAAACGTATATTAAGAAGATTCTGTAGAAAAGACAGATATAAGTAACAATAAAAGGAAAAAAACCCAAATACCAGCACCATCTCTTTTTTGAGGTGGTAATAGAATTAGAGAAATAATAGAGTGAGGAGCATGGAGCACTATTTTCAAATGGTGTTACACGTAGTGACAACAAACTTATACTTCTGTTGCAATAATAAAATTAAAAGCAATGTCTCCTGAATTCATAAAACAGATCTCCAAAGTTTCTGTAGCAAGGAGTCTTTTATTGCTTCCTTAAGATAATGATTAGTATGATATTGTAAAAGAAAATGAAATTAAAGGGTAATGTATTAATATTGGAAGGTTATAATTCTAGAAAGATAGCAAAACAAAATCAAGGTTTATTTCACATCTCTTCCAGAACTAGAGTATACTTAGCTATTAAATTCTTAGTCCATTAAGTCTGGAAAAGTGATGAATGAATCAATAAACACTGATTTCCCATCTCTATCAATCCAGCATACCTAAGAGAGACAAGCTAGTGATTTTTCTTGACAGCTTTTCTGTAGTGTTAGAATGAATTGGCTGAGGCAAATATCTGCCCAGGAGGGTTTTGAGTGTTTTAAAGAAGTGTCCAAAACAAATCTATTTTACAGTTCTGCAGTTTTGTATTACTGCCCATCTATGTGCTAGCTAGAATTTCATGCTGCCAAATGTGATTGCAGGATCAAAGTCATAATTATTTAATTTTCCTCACAGGAAAAGCATTGCACAAGGCATAATCTTCTTCATTCATCTTTCCCTTGTACTTAAACTGTGGGTTCACAAAAGAAAAAAAAAAGAAAAAAAAAGAAGAAAAAATGGTCAAATATCCAGAAAACTCACTGCAGCTCTTAAGGTAAAAATTTCTTCGGCTATGTCATAGTGACTTGTGACATTTTTCACCTGCACACCCCAATGTTGTTTCAAGGAAACACTAATACTACTGCTACAGCAGATTATCATGAGCAATAATTGCCACCCATGTAAGAACTGCTCCTCTCTTCCCCTGGTCTTTCCTCCTCTTAATTTACAAAGGGGGACCCAACCAGGAACTGAAGAGCAAACTAGCATAAAACACCTGCACCTGATCAGAGCAGTGTTCGAGTGTGTTCTGGCAGAGCCTATACAGTTATTGTGGGAAAAGTATTGTGTGGGGACATGTGTTGCACTGCAGAAGGCACCTGAAGGGGGTCATCTGCCTGGGAGACTCTGCTGCTTCTCCTCCAAGGTAGCCACTGGTTTTTCCCTTTCTCTTGTCTTGTTCCTTTGTGGAGTTATTTTCACCCCAAAAAAAAAAAAAACTTTCACTGTTAAGAGTCTTTGTGTGGAACCAGCTGTGAACCTTCCAGCAAGTCTTTTTGCACATAAGCCCGTGTAAGAAATAAAAAAGAATACAATGAGATCACTCTTTAAAAATCTGCCTTGACACCCCCTAGGAGTAGTGTAACTACAACAGCAAAATATGTTCACTGGCAAGTCATATCTTGATGTTGAACTAAATGTTTATATTCAGATGTACTCTGAGACTAGCATTTTTCCTCCATGATTTATATAACATCTCTGCTATTTTAACCATCATTTTTGACTTGTAATGTAGCTAACATGACTAACAGCTAGAAATTAAATTAGAAAAGTTCCTAGACAACATGAAAATATGATAGGATAGGGTCCTGTATACCTTGTAAAGCTGCAAACTTCAGGGTAACCAAGCATGTGTTTCTCTTAACTTTTCACCATTACTTTCTCTCTGTGTCTAAATTAGATTCAAAGTAATAATTAAAATACAAACAATTTTGAGGAACAGCATTAAATGAAAATTATGTGTTGCTTTTATCAAAGTGTAGAGACTTAAGGGAACTATATTAACCTGAATATTATTAATTATGTTTTTTGAAAAAGTACGTAGTTGCAGACTTTCTCACTGAGGGGATGAAAGCATACAGGTGTAATGAGAAAATGATTCATTTAGAAGCAGGTGCAGTTATATACTCCCAGCAACCAACTATTCTTTCAAAGAAAATATAAACCAATGCACTGTTACTACATCCTTTGATTACTTGCTGTTAAAATGTTTGTGTGCACTCAAATATTTTAAAACTCAAACCTGAATAAGTTATACTACTGAATGTATATTTAGAAAGGAACTTTAAAAATAACTCAGTTGATTTTTTTTTAAGTAATATGCTTGATTTAAAGGCAGTTCTGAGCAAGAACTTGTATAGCTTCCAACACAAGGAGACTGTAATCTATCATACTTACTAAGCAGGAATTCTTTCCTCAGGAAAATACATCTGGCACATAAGAAAGGAGGCCATAGGCGGAGAGAAGAAAAAAAGAAAGAAGAAACATCACAGGAATGCCGACATGGTTGTTTTCATCAGACAGATTAACTTGAGCCAAATGGAAAGCAGTCTGGCAGACTTAAAGTGCAATGTTAACAACAGTGTTTGGCGAGCATGAGTAAAAATGTAAACATAGTTAAATTTTACTTTACACTCTTCAGCAGTCTCCAGCATTTTATAATGGCTGTCTAGAGCTTCTGGGAGTGCATATATAAGCTAAGTTACCCTATCAGAACCCCTCAGTTGACTTTCCCAGAAGAAACTAAGAAACTTTGAACAATTCTCATAAATTCCACTGGATACACAGGAACATGAGGTTCCTATTACAGACACCTGGACTGGGTGCCTGAAGCTGATATATGTGATTACCTTTCTCAGTTTCATTAATTTGGTGGTGGGTTTTTGAGCGGAAGAAGCTATTGGAGGTAGGAAGTCTGCTACCTGCATATTTTGTCTCAAATCGATATTTTGTTGCCAAATCAAATTATCCGGATAAAACATCTAAATTGATCCACTACCTTCACTTTGGAAAAATCCAGATTGAGGGCCTGATCAGGAATATATGACTTAATTTCACCTCTCATCTCTGCAGTAGCATTAGGAGGCCTTCTAGGTGTTATTCTCTGAATCATTACGGGGCAATTGAGTTTCCCCTGATAGCCATAATGAAAGAAACTATGGTAAAGCCACATATGAGCTGCATAGGCATTGTGTGTGAAGGGTTTTTTACATTATAGATGCGCCAGGTCAGACCTTAGAGTTCTGTTGAAGTGTGTCATGGGAGCAGCCAAGCTTTTTATGGCTGTTTCTTGGACAATTTACCAACAGGCTAGAGGGTAAAGATGCCAAAATGAAACATATGAAAGAAAGCTGAATATAGTGATTAACTCCACGTATAAACTGGCATTTCTTTAGCAGGACAAGCCTAAGGGCTACCTTATCTTCTCACAAAACAGCAACATTTACCATCTATGTTCCATAACATATACTCAGTTAGAAAGCTGCATGAGGTTTAGCAGTCTCAGAACTATGGTCAGGAACGTTGCATTGCCTGCTGTGCAATTCTTTTTAGACTCCTACTGTGAGGAGGAAGACCTGGATCTGTTTAAAATGTCATGCATTAACTGACCAGATGCCCCTTCTAATGGGACCAACAAATGTAGTGATTGCAAGTGGGGCTTCATGCACATGCTGTGCAAAGTTCACTGCGCTCAAGAAAACCACCGAACAGCACATGACAGTAGAAGTTTGAGGAAACCTAGTGCATGAGTACTGGCAAATGTATTCTGTATGCCTGTGGCATGCTGCATCTTCCACAGTGTCCATGTTCTCATTGTATGTGAGCCTAGGAAACCGGTGTCCAGCATAGTAAAGCAGATTTAATGTCTTGGGGTAGCAAAGGAAGTGAGAGGATGCAGCACACAATCACCATTCATACTACATGGGGAGATGTGTCATTTCACCAATTTTGAAATATGGCTAAACTCATTGTACTAATATGCTTCAGAGCTTTGAAGTGCCTGCCGATTACATTTTTAGGCCCCTACAGAGAAGGAACTTCTCATCTGTATGGGGCATATTGTACCCAGTTAATTTTATATACCATGTTGAAGAGAGGTTTGTTTCTTTGCTGAATAAAATTCCAATTTAAATGCACCTCTCTGCTTGTTAGTCTAGATAAGTGGAGTCATATTTAATTGGCTTGCATTGATTGTTTGAAACTGCTTATTAGTTTAATAGTGTGTTTTGACAAAACTGTAGCTTTCTCCTTCCTTACAAATAAATGGAAAGAGAGGTTACTACTAACACAAAATTCTATTCAACTTTTTAATTTACCAAAATATTGATGTATGTAAAGTGCATTTATAACTTCTGAAATTTGCTAGTTTTTTAAACTATAAGCAAAAATGGAACCTGAAAAAAAACATGAAAATATTTGAATGAAAGAAAAGCTTTACTTGTTTCTTCTTTAGGTAGTGCCTGATCTATCTGTGTCCCAATGATTCTGAAATAACAGTAGTGTGACAAAAAATGAGAGAGTGGGATATACCTTACATTCAATTAATCAGCGATAAAGGGTTATATGGAACACTAAAGAAAAATAAATCAGTTCCTCTCTCTGTATAAAGGTTTTTCAAACCTGCTAACCATTATTAGTGTGATGTTCAAGTAAAAATTTCCTTACCAACTTACTATGCAACTAAATAGTCTGCAAATAGCACCTGCCAAAGTGGGGAATGAGTAAAAAAAAAACAAACAAACATAAAAACTGATTAAATAAGTACCACTTGATTGTTTGGACTTCCTTTAGTCTCAAGAACCTCTGCAGAAGAGGAAAGACAAAACCTAACTGGTCTGAACGTTGCCACTAGTTCACTTTTAGAACAGCTGCAATACTCTGGAGCCAATCCCTTGAAATCACAAGCTCTGCCTTTACAAGAGTTCAGTAACTTCATCATGGTGTCATAGCACAACCTTTACACTCAGGTCTTTGAGGTATATAAAATGGAAAGGAAACTTCTTACTACCTCAGTGGTCTAGTCAATAGGGATTGATAGAGTTCTTATCACAGCAAAATCTGCTTCAAAGCAAACTTTCAATAGTGCTATTGACATGATTATGGTTGGTTGTTCTATTTTTACACCAGCTTTGCCTGCTGGTTCAAAATAAATTACACATTCACACCTGAAGATGCCCCTGTCTTTTCTTCATCTCTTGTTCACACTTTTAATTGACACTTCTTCTGAACTATTGAGTAACAATAGCCACAAAGCTGTTATGTGGTCTGTACTGAACTGCAACTTGCTGTATTATGAACCTTGCAGTTCAATATACTAGGTTGGACTTTGCTGAAAAGGACTTTAAAAGTCCACACTAAAAAAGTATGTAGTTCTTTTGGGTAGCATTATTATGTTTTCATTCTT
This sequence comes from Nycticryphes semicollaris, assembly GCA_013400055.1. Lineage (NCBI taxonomy): Eukaryota > Metazoa > Chordata > Aves > Charadriiformes > Rostratulidae > Nycticryphes > Nycticryphes semicollaris. The sequence goes on from VXBJ01006798.1 coordinate 514,994, forward strand.
TGAAATAAAGGAGCAGAGTTTTTCCAAGTTCTCAGTGGCATCTACACAGATGAATGTGATTCTCTATTATAGTACCTGCCATGCCACAACTATATATTTGTACTTGACAAATACCATCCAGACTTTTATAAACCCATTATAATCCACATAATATACCCGTGTCTTAGTTGGAGAGTAGTCAAACTCTGACCAGGTCATGAGTAATAAATGTATATTTTCTATTCTGAGATGTAATCTAGGTCATGACATCATGGTCCCAAGTGGAAAAGCATAATTATGCTGTTGTTGGCCATGTGGATACATGAGATTAATTTCACAGGTTTTAAGTCTACAAGAAATATGTTTAGGGAAGAGGGACTATAGCACATATAATCCTACAGAAATTTCACCCAAATGAGTCCAAATGTGGTTTATATAGTGCTCTCTGTGGTCATTTATTCCATTGATTAATTATCCTCACTATTAGAAAGACATGTATTATTTCTGGTTTGGGCATATCTGGCTTTCAGCTCTTAACTGCTGCTTCATATTACATCTTTCTCTGTTACATTAAATAGCCCATTAGTACCCAGCAAAAGTAACTCTGAAAGAAAGTGTTTACAATCAAGTTACCTTTGATCTCTGTTTTGATAAAGTACAGAGAATGACTCACTAAAGATCTTCTATTATTTTTTAGTATATTCTCAGCATATTTTCCTAGTTTTTAACTCACTCTTCCACAAATTTTAATTTAGGCAAACTATCACAAAAGTAGGTCAAGTATTCATACACTTGTCTGTTTGCAAAGATAACCTCTCTTAGCCAGACATTCAAGGCATTTCAGTGTGAAGATGATTGGGCCAGAACAGTAGGAAGATATTGGAGTTATTTTACACATACCCCCAAAATGTTCTTTACCTTATTGCCCCTTTTTCTTGCTCTTATGTTGGCCAACTGATCACCTTGAACTTTTGAGTGAAAACATCCAGATAAAGAGCATGAAACACTTTAAAATGCAATTACACTAAATAATCTTTCTTCGCACATTTATTAGTAATCACGGTTCGAACGCTGTCCTTTCTTTTTAAATTGTGCATCCAACAATTGCTTGTTCTTCTTGATGTCCCTTGCTAGTTGCACCTCACTTTGTCCTTTTTGTTATGTGATTTTGGCCTGTGTGCTTGATCTGTACCTTTGTACCCATCTTCATCAAGATGATTTCATTCTCATTTCCAGTTCAGTCCTGCTGTGGTTTTACCCCAGCCAGCAAATAAGCACCACACAGCCACTCACTCACTCCTCCCCACCCTCGGTGGGATGGGGGAGAGAATCAGAAGAGTAAAAGTGAGAAAACTCACGGGATGAGATAAGGACAGTTTAATAGGTAAAGCAAAGCAAAACAAGGAATTAGTTCACCACTTCCCATCAGCAGGCATCTCCAGGAAAATTAGGCTCCATCACATGTAACAGTTACTTGGGAAAACAAATGCCATCACTCCAAATGTCCCCCCTCTTCCTCCTTCTTCCTCCACATTGATATGTTGAGCAAGATATCATATGGTATGGAATATCCCTTTGGTCAGCTGGGGTCAGCTGTCCCAGCTGTGTCCCCTCCCAACTCCTTCAGCACACCCAGCCTACTCATTTGAGGGACCGTGTGAGATGCAGACAAGACCTTGACTCTGTGGAAGTGTTGCTCAGCAATAAGGGAAACATCCCTGTACTATCAACACTGTTTTCAGCACAAACTGAAAACATAGCCCTGTACTTGCTACTGTGAAGAAAATTAACCCTACCCCAGCCAAAACTAGCACAATGTCATTTACACTTTTATTCTAAATACTGTAGCTCTAAAGAGCTGCCAGATATCTTCAGCTTATTTTTTTAAGATCAGTATCTCAGAAAAAGGTCACCTGTGAAACCTCTGATTTATGAAGTCTGCTTTTTGAAGCTTACTATTTTTATTTTGTACCGCACCAATTTTTCAAGCCAAAGCTTCCCTGCAGCTGTATTTTCTCCAAACATGTCAAAAGTTTCAGGCCATTTTTGGTTTTGTTAAATTACATGCGGATGCTGTAAAGCAGTGACAATCAAGTACATGTAATAAGCATGCAGAGAACAATGACTTCCTAAGGGTGGCAACTTCTTTGTCAAAGTATTTTTTGATATTTTTTGTTTCACCCCATGAGGAAATAAACAGAAGAGGAAAACTTGACCCAAAGGAGAAATTGCATGTCACTGCAGCCGAGTTGCAACATTTAAAAAGTGCATGCAGTAGTTCATATGGCTAAAATCAAATGAACTGAACTAAATGGGAAGTATATGCCAAAAGAAACACAAAATTAATTTACATCAAACCAAAAATTTATTTTAGAGAATTTTGAAGAATGACTTGTCCCACCAAATGATCCACCCATGAAGAAAACCTCTGAGAAAAATCTTGTATCTTTAGTTATTTTAGTAAAAATGACTCAGACTTTTATCCTGCTTGATGATGAGATGTCCTAGAACAGATCTGACCTTTCGCACTTGACAAGGAAAGATGCCACAGACACAGAAAGAGCAGACACCTCATTTAGTATCTTGAACCTTTCGTTCATATGAGTAGCGTTTTAAAACTTGAGGATAACTTCTAAAAATCTAGTTAATTTCTCTTTGCTATTACTGCCTCATTCACACACACAAAACACCAGCTAATTTCCTAGAATTTGCAAGTTACCAACAAAAACTTTCAAAAATGTATTCGTTTGACAATCTAGTCCCTCAGTTGTTTATAAGAATTTTGATACTATAATACTTAGTTTCCATCTTCCAGGGATAATATTGATAAAAATACTTTAATTTCCCAATCCAAGTTTGCCTTTAAGATGTTTCAGTAACAGAAATTATTTGTGAAGATATATACATATATATAGGGGATAGGGAACTCTTTCCAAAAAGAAAGACAGAAAGAAATTTAGAGGTGTGAGCCAGACACATGGGACTGACTGGTATCCAATAACTGTGCTTTCCTACCACAAAACCACTGTGTCTTAGACTATTTCTTTTCAAAATAATAGGCTTCATGAGACTGCAAGATGAGTGAACTTAAGTTGCATCTTCAGCTCCAGGATGGAGGTGTTAACTGCAAGGACAATGTTATAACAATTTGTAGTTTCTAGAGGATGATTTCCAAGCACTACCTGAACTTCTAGAATCAGATAATAGATTAGATTATCAATGCAAGACTAGCAGATATCTCAGAGAACAATTATTCAATCTGTACTGGGAAATGGAATCATTAATGCCTACTGGTCAACTGCTCAAGATGGGGAAGAGAAATTAACGTATCATCAAAATTCTTACTACTTTCAGATTTGTGTTGCCCAGTCTGTGCAAGAATTTTTAAAATCAGTCATTATGACCAGTGGAAAAGGAGACTAAAGGATTAAACTAAATGTAAGCTAAAATATAAAGAAAAAACAATGAGCTTTTGTTCAGAATGTGAAAAAATATTACACATTTCATATTATTCTGAAAATTACCTTCACCATTTAATCATTTCTTACTTGTTTTCCAACCCCTTCTGTTCTGAAAAGAAGTAAAATAATGTGAGAATCTTATAGTAAAGGTCAGGTAGGAATAAATTAATCATCACACAAGAACTACTTAAAACATGTCCCTCAGAAAGCTGTCTTTTGGCAAATAAAAAACTGCTATTCTCTCCTCTGTTGCTTCTATGTTTTACTGAATTATAAGTGTTACTGGGGTAGATGAATTTGTAATTAGAGGAAAGTACGAAGTGTGTTCTGCAGCCACCTTCTCATGGAAGAGAAAACTTAATATTTAGGAGCTGTGTTCATGCTTCTTAAACACTCTGTAAAAACCAAATTTAAAGAAAAATGTTAGTCTGGCTCAGCAGTTACTAATAAGAAACTAATTTGCAGTTTGCTGATGCAATTAGAAGAAAAATGAGTAGTCAGTGTAAATGTATTGTGCTGCTTATCTCAACCAATTAACCACTGACCTGGTACATAGGCATCATGTGTACTGCACACAGAAAACAGAGAGGTGGTATTTGGGCAGCCACAAAAGTGCAGTGTACAGTCCTCATATATGCCAGCATCAAGAATGGCTGGACGAGGTATGTTGGGGCATATAACCCTGCCTAGACCTTCTGGAAACCACTCGTGACCTTGTTCCCCTTGACTTTACTCAATCCCTTTTGAACTACCAAGACCATCAGGTTCCACAGCAAGTTGAGTGCCTGCTGGGTAAAGTGTTTCTGCTGAAAGCAAACATCCAGGCCCCTGAACAGACCATGCTAATAAACCAGGACACAAAACTGCTGGACATGAGATGAGAACCAGCTGGCTGTGAGAGATGGCACTGCAAGAAGCTACTAAAGGTCACAGATAGCCATCCTGAGGGATGGCTAAATTGTACTAGAAGGGATGGCTGAGCATCCTGGCATCCCCATGTCAGGGCCTGTGCCAGGCCTGATGGCACCTTCCTAACTGCTTCCTGACTTCCTGCTCCTTCTCCGGGACATAGAGATCCTGGTCTCAATGCCTCCGGTACCACAGGATTTGCAAGATGGTGGGATTGGAGTTCTAACCTATTATGCCTTAGTACAATGCCTTAATTAGTAAGTAGTTAGAGAAAAGCATAAAAACATATGTGCTTTTTTTTTCTCTGGTGGTGCCTTGTGAGGAAACATATAGTCTAACATGAGGAAAAATAATTTCAAGAGAGATTCAGGACAGTAAGCACGGCTCGCTCCAGTCTGGGGGCAGGAGCATAAGGCACTTAATTCTTGTTTGCATTTCCTAATGGCTACATCAGGAGGTTCCCTGCATCAGAGGCTGATATTTTTACCTGCCTGCATCTCCTTATGTGTTTTACAGAGCTGTGTAGTCCAAAAGGTTGCAGTGGCAAAAACTGGGGCACTGCAGTTCTCCAGTGATTGCAGGGATGTATCATCATCTGTGACAAAGTGTTAATGGAGTTGGTAAAATGCAGACAGTAGCCTACATGACAGACAGCCAAAGGTGCTGCTGTTGCATAGAGTCGCTTAAGCCAGTTTTGCATTAGCCTGTGTAAGTATTGATTTACTGTGGCTGGTTGCATCGTTATTAAAATCTAGCTGTCTGATTTTAAAACCAGGTATATGTTTGTATGGATTCCTAACATATTTTTAGATGGCAGATTACAAATACTTTTTTTAAAAGGTGCAAATTTCCCACCTTGTTCTGGAAGGGTGCCAGCATACCTCTAGCTATGCTGAATGTGGATGCTCCATACGCTGAATGCCTTCTGGTTAGGGGTTTGGTTTTATACTCTTTAATATTGGAATTCAATTATTTATGCTAAAGGTATTTCAGCACACCGTTATTGATTCACCTTTTATAATAAAAAATTTAAAGGCTTTATGTATTGACAGAGAAATACTGATCTGTAGGAAGCCAACACTACTACCAAAGCATTTAAAAGATGCCTGGATAAAGTTTGCATGGATGAGAAATACACTAATTGTTGCTTCTTAGAATTCTGCCCATTAGTTCTTAATTGTTAGTTTTAACATTTTGGGCCTGCAGATAAAAGCTGATGGGTAAAAATGTAGATAATAAAAATGTGCATTAAATTGTCTGAGATCAAAACCTGTAGAAATGTACCAGGTCTTTTAAGGAAGCAATAAGGGCTGAAGCTAAAAAGGGCATCAGACTGCTGAAATCACACAGCATCTATACGAGTAAAATTCACTGCTATATTGCTGCTTCCAGGCCACTGGAGACACAGTTTGTTTTCTTCAAGTTAAAGCACCTGCAAGTTTCATTTCACTTTACTTCAACAGAATCCAGAAACTAGGTGTTGATCTGCCTGAGCCCTCTGAAGACTTAATTTCAGAGCACACCTATACACCAAAATGGTGTCAGACTCTATACAAAGCATAATGATGGCCCCTGCTGTTTCCTTTAACGTAAGTGTGTCAGCACCAACCAGTAATGATCATGTCTGCTTTCATGTCATAGCCCCACGTATAAAGCTTTGAGCAGGATAAGGAAAAATTCATTCAATTCTCTCATATCTTAGAGGAGTGCAGAAGGCATAAAAGAGAAGAGAATGAACTGTTTCTTTTACTGAATCTACATTCCTGAACAAAATATAATCCCTGACTGAGTCCAGAAAGAGAGTACAAGATATAGCGTGTGATTGCAATGTTAGTGGTTCCAGCACTTGTCTAGGAATTTTATCTTATTATCCCTACCACAAGGATATTTTCCAGACTTAGGATAGAAATCACCCATTAAAATAAAATAAAAAAAAAAAAATTAAAAAAAACACAACAGTCTAAATGCATTGTTTAAAGTTATCTCATTATCCATCAGAATTATACTTTATACTTTATATTCTAATGGTATTAGAACATTTGAGATAATTAGGAAGAAATATCTTCCAGGAGAAAAAAGATTTTTAAAATGTTAGTCAGCAAAACAGTTGGGGAAAATACCAAATATTTTTATTTGAAATGTTGATTTTGTAGAACTATTACTCAGTCTTGCAAACCTAGCAGTTTCAGCTATATTTCAAACTAAAATCAGAAAGCAAACAAGAAAGAAGCTGGAGGTCAAACTTCCTATGGCTTAGCCACGCGTTCTGCACTTTGAAAATGCTTTCTCCACTTGTATTGCTCCTAGTGTTTTAGAACTGTATGACTAATATTGAAATCAATTCCTCATTTTGGCTCAAGCGGCTCATAGAAATATTGATTTTTTCATGTAAAATTTAGTTAGAGGAAAGGAAGAAAAGCTCACCTAAATAATAATAAAAAAATCTCTGTTAATGTAAGCTCCTTCACCACAGGCTATCAGCTGTTCCCAAACCCAACATCCTTCCTAGCTCTGTCAAGCAATTTTCATTTTATACTTCTCAAAAGCTGCAGATTAATGCTATGCTTTCTTTGCTGATTGCATCAAATTTGTATCTCTGTAAAAGAGCAAAGCTAAACAACACCCCTAACTCAAAGCCCCAGCCAATTTAGGTTCTGGGTACTTACTACCATTAGGAGGATGTTATTTTACTGGTTGCTCGTAATTATATAGTGATGACCTTGGGATTTCTGAATTTCACAGCTCCCTTCTGCTCTTTCTGTTCTATTTTCCGTAAGCTGTTGCAGAAATACAAAATTAGAATTGTAAATTAAGGTATTATATAAAAGCCACTGGATTGGAAACCATACCTGCTTCACAAAAGGCAGTTTCATTTTACAGCGTTTATTTTCTTCACAACAGTGCAGTGGCAAACTGCAGATATGGATAGTTCTACAAATAATCTCTCAAGTGCATTCTTCATTTCAGTGGTTCCTACTTTTGATGGTGTCTTCTCATATTATATATTTGCCCTTTGATAAACCCCATTTCCTCGTGCTGTAACTCTCCTTGCCTTCCTTCTCAGTTCTTATGAGGTTTTTGGGCGTTTGTTTTTATTCCTTTTTCTTTTCACAGTAGCATGTGAAAAATGTCTAATTGGCTGTTCCTTTCCTTGAATCTCATTGAAATTAAATATGTCCTCAATTCAGTTTATACCGTGCAGGGAGCTTTGTGGCTTCACATGTAAAGGCATGGATAAGTAAGCAAGCTGTAAGCAGTCCAGGAGGCTCTTGGAGTGCATTGAGGATAATTTCTTAATCCAAATGACAGTCCCACTGTATGACCATTCTGGTGCCACAGGTCTATTTCTCTCTGACTTTAAAGTTGGCTTTGATAATTCTCCAACACAAAGGGTTTCATAGCTGAGTTATCAAAACCCTTTACCTTCTCAAAACTTTGCAAGCTGCACCTTTTTAGAGTTCATTTTATCAAAGTATGACTTAATTGACATTGACCACACTTGATATCATCTCATGTTAAAATACATAAATATATTGCTAATGAACATTTTATGAGCTCCACATTTTCTGACATTGTATATTCAGCTATTCATATTTGGGAAGTTTGCCTTTTCTTCTAGAAGCTTAGGTGCTGTAAAACAAAATTTGCAATCCCCCAAATATGACAGAGATAACATGGAAAAAGGGCCACACTGAAAAAACAGGATGTCATATATAATTCCTATGACGTTCCCAAATGGTGTAGTAACTTACCGAAGCCATTAACATCATACACAATCATAGAAATCCTGGTAAAATCTTTAATCAATGAAAAGACTGAAAATGGCTGATGAAGAAAAGATATCATCAGCAAAGCTTATGTGTTTGGTTATTTTGAAAGAAATGTACTCTCTACATTCCAGCGGCAGCTTTGAGTCAGGCATGCTGGTGAGCTTTTATCTGATTTAGTCAAAACACCCAGCTGGAAGAGACATCTGGAGAAAACTGAGGAAAATGAAGAAGGTATCAAATAAGTTTGCTCTGACTGAGCCCTTCCCCCATACCAGCTCCAGAAAGAAAGCTGGACAGAGACACCAAAACCCCCAGCAGTGGAGAGTACTTTTTGCAGAAGAAAGGAAATTATTTTGAAGAGTTCAGAGCTAGCTAGGTATTGGTACTTGTACACTGTTGTCTACAGCCAATCTAATCATCCCTGAACCCTTCCTTCTCTCCTGTCTGCCTTTTTCCTGTGAAGCAGTGAAACTCACCATCCGTGTTCCCCTCTGAAGCTACAGCCACAAATCCAGCGAGGGAGTAGGGATTGCTCTGCAGCTGGGAGCTGGCAAAAAAGCCAAACTTTGTACAATTGCTTTTGTTTGAAATAAGGTTGGCAGAACTAGTTTCTGTTTTGAGGCATTGGTTGGATATACATATGTACTGAAAAAAAATTTCTGTGCTGTCCCTGTAATAAAGCCCTTCAGGAGAAAACTTGTAGCTCAGGTAGGTTTTCCAGCAGAGAAAATCTCTCCCCTTTCTCCAGATGCAAATGTCAGTAAACCCAGCTGAGCTGCTGCTGTGCTGATAATGAGGGTCTGGAGGGGAGAGAGAGAAGTCAGGAGACCCTGCAGCAGAGATGTCTATGTGGTTAGCTTGTTTGACCAGGTATTCCAGGCTCTTCAGGTTTGGGGAGGTAAATCCTATTAAATCTCTGCAATTGTGCAACGGGGAAGAGTAATCTTTATGAAAAGACAACATGTTCTTACAATACTGCTTGAGTCACAAGTGTGTGAGGTGGAGAGCGAGATAAAGGTACTGAAGTGTGCCTTACTGTTTGGAAAGTGTTACTGTACATGAGGTCTTTTCTTATCTTTCTGTGCTTAGATATTCTTGTATTTTTCCTAAGAGACCCCTTAGTTGACCTTGCTCCCAACATAAGGAACCTGTATGTAGGTGAATGTATCCTCCAAAGGTAATAAGAATGTATCCTCCAAAGGTAATGATTGTCCTGTAAAATAGAAATGTCTCATTCTCAGTTACACTGTCTGCAAAGCATACCTTTGGAGCTTTGAAAGCAATGTAAATTAAATATAATTAAGACAATTGTGTTCATTTGCACAGTTAAATCTTTTGGATTGTACGATTGATGTACATAATGGAGGATTTACATTTAAAGTGCTATGTTCTGAAGCCTTATCTTTAATTATTCATATTGCTATAATACAAACCCTAAAGTTTGGCTATCGAATGTCTGAGAAAGCAAGGGGTTGACTTCTTGGAGTATTGATTCTAACTGTAAACTATATCATCTTCATGACTGTGGATGGCAACATGGGCCCAGTTTTATTTTCAGTGCTTTATTCTGCACCTCTTGTGTTTCACTAGGGCAGTGAATGAGCTGACAATTTTGTCGGTATTTTCAGCTTCGGTTAATGAGCAACCCTTAGTTAGAAAATCGCCACCAATGTACTGATCGTTGTGCAGGTCTTTGGTTTGATGCATGACATAAACTATTCTTAATTAAACTACGGAAAACTCCCACATTAGGAAAGAGCAGAAATATCTCCAAGACACATACTTCTCAGTTCTTGGAGTAATGTGATAACAGGTAGAGTTTGTACTGTCCCACACAAACTAAAACCTAGAGATACCTTTGCTCCCACCTGTACTGGATCTGCTTGAAGCTCATCAGCTGTAACATTGAGCCTGCTAAAGTCAGAGCTTGAGGTAAAATATTTGTTAACCTCCAAGGGAGTAGCTACAGTCTGTGGGTAAGTAGACCTTTTCCTTCAAGCTGGAAAGGAATTCTAACTTATTTCTACAGTAGCAATGATTTACAGCTTAGTGTATTTTCAGTTTTAATGATGACATTTGCAATGGTGACATATACAACTATAATTTGTTTACTTCTATGGAATTCCTTCTATGTAGCACCTAATGTGAACTTTAGGAAGAAAGACTACAAGGTGCTAGAACTTCACTAGCAACACTTATCTGAAAGTACCTCATAATTGCTGTTATTACATTCTAAGCCCTGTTTACTCAATTTATTTTCTAACACTTTGTAATGGAAATATAAGGTGACTCTTCTCAATAACATAATAACCATAATTATTTGTATTTAGTGAAACAGTTCATTAATTCATACCTTCTGTTACCTTGTAATGTGGGTGGCACAATGTTAGTTGAATGTTTTTTGAGGGTGGGGGATGTCCTTCCCAGATCTGACAAGTAGATTCCTACAGTTTTAAAACTGAAATTTTGGATACTCTTTAGACTGGCACCAGATAGCTCTGCAGATAGAAGGTCAAATTGCGTGTGTTTGTCAGTAACTGCTAAAGAAGTCAAATGGCACCTTTCTTATTCCAGTGAATTCAGTTTAATCTTCTAATTTTTTGGAACTCAGAGGTAAAGTAAGTATCTGCATTGTAACCCATACAACAATTTTCTGCCATGTTTTTGGAATTTCAATTGTAGAATTATTAAAAGTAGAAATACAAGCAAATACTCACCATCCTAATGAAATCGAATGTCTTCCCAAAGTTGACACAAAGATGTAACTGATTTATTATTTCTTTGCTCTGTAAGGATTTAGCATATGAAGCCTATTGTTTCCTTGGAAAGAGAGTTCTAAAACACAAAAAATGTCACGAGTTTTTACTTTTTAGGCAGGAGGGAAGTATTTATTGCCTTTCTAATGCACAGAAGTCTTTCTTCAAAGAAGAAGCAAAAATGCTTTCAAGTAATGTAAGCCAAAACTATTTTTCAAAAGCTAGTAATGTCCTATTTAATGTTTTGTTCTAATTGTGAGCTTGCCTCTCCTCCTCTTTCTGCTCTGCATTCCAGAGTTCAGCAATGTGCGTGTGTGTAACTCTAGCTTCTTGGTTTAAATATAATTATATTGAGAGAAAGTGCTGCTGCTTCTTTATGTATTATTATGAATGTATAAGAAATTTAGAAGAAGGAAGATCTCAGTGGATTTTCCATAGAGCAAATGTTTGCAGCAAAATTAACTTTAATGAGTATCCTTGTTAAAGGTCCTTGAAAAAGAGGAAGGCTGGAAAGTGACAACTCCCACTGGGGCAGAGCTTCACAAAATGTATGTGGCTGGTACATACCACTCATAAGAAAAGCCACAGAGGAAACTACACTAGGGAAAAAAACCCTTCTCTAGAACATCATTTCTGCCCCATCTTGTAGTAACAAGGTAGAGCTTTTATTTTAATTTTCCTTGAAAGTATATTTCTCTCATTCTTCACATTTTTGGTTCAGTTTCTTCATCTTATATACCCACCCTGGAAGACCTTATCAGCTGAGACATTAGCCCTAGAGTATCTAGGTGTTAGTTTAACTCTTAAACAATTGTTTGAGGCAAGTGTGGGTTTAGTTGATATGCTCAAACAATACTCCCCACCTCATAAAAGGAGTCTTTTATGGGTCCATAATCCATTTAATCTATTTTTGCCTGTACACTGCCTAGTACTAGTGGTGGTACAGTAGGTGTCAACATACGTCTTGGGGCTTCCATAGGCAAGAACCTTTTGGTTTAACTCCTCCTATATTTTGTATTTTTTTTATATTGGAAATCAAAAGACTGGCAGTTCATAATATGTGTTTTATAGACAACTTGGCTGTAGAAACAATGTGGACTTTGCTTTTGACTCTGGATTCTTCCCATTCTTTGAATTCACCATTATTTCATGTATGTGTCGTGCATGCACATATTTCCTTAGTCTGAGAGCCTTTCTTCCTTAGGTAACCAATGAAACTGCTGGTACATTACCCATGATCCATGACCCTTGTCATCCTGTCAAGCTGTTGAATCTATCAAGCTCTTTTTATTTTTTTTTAAATTAAAAACATTTTTTTTAAATTCTGAATCTCTTTGAGGGCAGGTAAAATTTAGCTCCTTGCTCAAGTTCACCTCATCTGACTGACTCATTTTGAAATATATCTTGCTGTGCTAATGAGTGTTAGCCTTCACATCGTAAAAAAGATTTTTAACCATGTGACTGACTGTTTGTGATGGAGTGTGCCATAATCTACTGGAGACATTAAAGTCAAGGGCCAGGCAGGAATGTCTTAAAATATTTAAAGAACGAGGAAATCTGTGAAAAATCTTATTCCCATGTTTCCAAACATCCCTCTTTACTTTTTCAGGTTGTTTTCTTTAGCATTAGTTGTTAAGAGTGGTTAATGTGTAAAAATAGTGACATGCTGTTATTGGAAATAAATTACATTGTGCATTTCTCTGTATTTCAGTGAGTGACTGGATTGCTACAAAGGGACTGTGTTTATAAATTTCACTTCCCCTTACTTGAGAAACCATCAGTTTTTATCTAAACTATAGCAAATGTTTGGTTTCAAACAGATTCGCCTAAATAAAACTGCACTTCTCAGGCCTCTCGCAGTATCACAACCTAAGAAAAAAAAATTAGGAAAACGAAAAATATTGGACTATTGGTGACAGTTCTCTGGACCTGGCTGTGTTTTTTGCAGCAGCAGCTTTCCTTGGGGCAGAGCCGTGTCCATGCAAAGAGCCCAGCCTTTGCCTGCCGCAGAGCGGAGCAGACCCGACCCCATCCTGTAAGGGAAAGCCTGAGGAGCTGGTGTGCTCCTAGAAACTTTCACGTGTGTGTGCCGGAGAGGAAAGAGAGAGGGAAACCTAGTGCAAAGGAGGGTAGGGGAAGAAGGCAGGGGAGAGCAGGGAGCTTGCTTCACACACTGCTGAAGGCTGTCAGAAGCAGACTGTACGAGCAGCACGCTGGCTGGTGTGCAATTTAAGGGACAACATTCATTGACTTTATTCTTTGAATTGCTGGAAGACAGATATGACATCTGACTGCTGCTTCTATATGTTCTTGCTGATTGGTACCAAGGGTAAGTGTATCCAGCTTTTTTTCCTTGTTTTGAACATTGCAAAGCAGATAGCTGATGAACTTCAGCAGTGGATTTTTTCAAAAACTATGATAGCGTTATTTTACAGTTCTTCGTGGCAATTATTCTTTTATAGAATTGAAATGTAACAGTTTCTCAAGGTTGGTAGCTACATGTAAGGATTAAATATGCTTGTACTTAGTGCTTTCAGAATTACTATTAACAGCTACAAGCTGAAATTAAAAACTAAGAAACAGTTTAACCATTGCATAAATGCATGTTGTAAATATTTAATGAACGTACATATAGAACTGACTCTTTTCAGATGCCTTGAAACCCACATTCAGTAGTCTGTAGTGATACTGTGCGATGCTACTGGAATTGGTAGTTCTCAAAGTAGATTTTGTTCAGGTAATAGGAATTTTTACTGTCTGATTCAGCATAATAGGCAGTATAGCATGCTATGNCATATTTGCAATGCTAAAATAAGATTTTATTCATTTTCTAGATTAAATCTGTACCCTTTGCAATATCAACTGGTTTATTAAACTAATAGGAGCATAAGGTTGAATTTTGCCACCTTCTTCTGTATTGAATAACAGCTTTCTCTCTTGCCTGCTTTTAAAATAAGCATTTTGGGGTTTACATGTGATTATTGCCCACATTAGGAGTTNTGACATCTGACTGCTGCTTCTATATGTTCTTGCTGATTGGTACCAAGGGTAAGTGTATCCAGCTTTTTTTCCTTGTTTTGAACATTGCAAAGCAGATAGCTGATGAACTTCAGCAGTGGATTTTTTCAAAAACTATGATAGCGTTATTTTACAGTTCTTCGTGGCAATTATTCTTTTATAGAATTGAAATGTAACAGTTTCTCAAGGTTGGTAGCTACATGTAAGGATTAAATATGCTTGTACTTAGTGCTTTCAGAATTACTATTAACAGCTACAAGCTGAAATTAAAAACTAAGAAACAGTTTAACCATTGCATAAATGCATGTTGTAAATATTTAATGAACGTACATATAGAACTGACTCTTTTCAGATGCCTTGAAACCCACATTCAGTAGTCTGTAGTGATACTGTGCGATGCTACTGGAATTGGTAGTTCTCAAAGTAGATTTTGTTCAGGTAATAGGAATTTTTACTGTCTGATTCAGCATAATAGGCAGTATAGCATGCTATGGCAGTAAAATGGAAACTAAATTAAATTTAAATTTTCCTTCATATGCAAATCCCTTCGGTGTGGTGGGAGTTACACCTGACCTTCTGCTTGCTTTAGTAATGTTTTCTTCATTTAATTCAAGTAGCCTGTTTGTAAGTGCTGCTTTCAACTTGAGTAAAGCTGTCCCTGTGAAGCTGCTGATACTGATATATATATATATATATATATATATATTGGATTTTTTTCACCTCATTTTGGCTTTTTCCTTCATGNAATAGAGCTCCACTTTCAGCTATTTTTGCACTTGCAGAGCTTAGTTAAATCTGTAGAAAATCTCTAAACAGTTCTATTAGGTTTTGGAGGAATACCTAATATGAGAGCTGCAAGCATGACTTAACGTATAGGGTATTAAGTTGGCTATGATAATGAGATCTTAGCAAGCCTATGAGATTTATATGCATCCATGTTAACCATGAGCAATAATCCAATATTCAAAATTAATACTTCAAGATATACAGAATAAAAGATAAAGGATTTCAAACAAATTAAACCTTTCACATTCCTGCTTTCTATATCAAAACAATAAAATGTTGAAACGTTCATACAAGATGTGCAAATTGCTATTGGCGTAATTTCTGCTGGGTTAAATTCATCTCAGCAGTGAAATTTATAAAACCTACCAAAATATATTAAAGCTTATTGAAAAATAGGATAGCAGATGAGGACTAGAAATGACTACAGGCCTTCTAGTATTACAGTTACAATGACCATTACTTTTTTTAGGTGCTTATTGGCTCATCACATATAGTGTACTATAACTCTTACAAGACAACCGTGTGGCTCATCTAGTTTTGTTGAAGGGAGAAGCAGTGCAGTCACAGATTAAAGCATGTGCATGCCTTGAGTCTCTGTTGCCTGCCAGTGATCTGTCTTGCCCCAAAGTGAGTTCCTGTTTAGTGCCACTTCTCCTAACCCAGCTCAGTGCACAGTTTATAGCTTCACAGTCTTTCAGAGCTCTAGCTGGACATCTGAATTGTAACCACATCTACAAATTGGCTCATTGCATCCATGCAATAAATTTAAGCTTTCCTCCAGTCTTTAGGCTATCTGATATTAAAACCAACATTCCTGAAGTAAGTACTGTTGTGCTTAGAAATTGCATTTACTGTTTATGGACTGCTAGAAGTTCAGTTGTACAGTTTTGCAGTATTTTTTTTTTTAATTTCTACACCTTACTGATGCTCCTAATTCTTAAAAAAATAAAATGAGAAATATCTGCGGTACAAAAACTAGTTTTGCCTGACCCATCCATATCAATTTAATCTACATCTGCAGAGTTTTTCATTCATCAGCTAAAGTTGCACACAAATAAGTCAGTAGCTCTTCTATTTTACTCTTCCTTAATTCTTAATCAAATTTTCTTATATTAGAAACTTTCCTTCCAAATTCCAAACAGTTAAATAAATCCAAATAATCAAACTATGTAGCTTTTTATGTAGCAGCAACTCTCAGCAACTACCTGACTACTTTCCCATGTGGAATATACCAGACCAGATAGAGGATTTCTTTGAAAGCAAAGCAGCATCTATACCGTGGTTTTCACCAGTGCAACAGCATCAATTGTAATGTGGAGAAAAGTAAATTTCAGTTTCTGCTTGTGGAACTGGCAGCATTGACCAGGTAGCGAGGACAAACACCTGCCTGGATGGCTCACCACCCTCGTGAAGCTAGCAGGTTGCTTGGGCAGGTGGCTGGCACTGAACTGGCTGCCACGTCTTCTGTCTAGTAAAATAATCAGCTCTAATCACTGCAACAGCCATAGCGCGTTTTTGTGTCTTTAGAGTTGCTTTGATTAGCTTTCTGGGGACAAAAACTATTTTGTCCTCTTGGACTTTGGCTAAGTGACATACCCGCAAAAAATTTGTTTATCAATCATTAAGAAAAACAGAACATTAATATCTGAAACTATTCAAAGTGAATTCCAAAAGGGATGTGTCAGGCTTCTTGTGGAAAACAATTGCGATGGTTACTATTTTAACCCTGTATGCTCTGTGCCTCTACCTAAATAGGATTTTTCCAATCCTATTTCTGCTTGGGTCTGCAGTTCCCCTTCCCTCCTCTTTCTGTTCTTCCCCTCATATATATATATTTTTTTTCCTTTCCTTATCCTCACTTCAAAATGCCAAGGAAATCTTTCTTCAAATCATCTGAAACTTGTTAGCCCTTCTGGTGTTGCAGGCATGTGACAGTTGTTTTCAAGGCCAAGATCTTTTATACCAAGGGCTTTCTGTCAAATGTGGGAAAGAGACCATCACAATTTGTTTGGAGAATTGCAAGTTTATGATTGTGCAGGATAGTGCTCTTGTTTTCATAGTTTATAACAAACTTGAAGATCCCTTCCAGATTTGTAAATAGGAAAGTGAAATTATTTCAGCCTTTGCAGAAGCTCAGATAATTATTTTGTAATAATAATTTTTGGTGAATTTTTCTTTGCTTTCATTTAACTTGAGCATTAATCAGACTAGCTTCCCTACGGCTAGAAGAATAATATGCATCTTGTATATCTGTGTGTACAACAAAAATTAATATCTTCACAGAAAATCGGGGATGATGATTTGTGAGGAAAATTTCCTCTAGTGTCAGTTAGAAGGTAGTAAAAAGTCTACACAGTGATAAAATGAAGCTTTGAAAGTTAAACCGTCATCAGTTTCAGAGTCTACTCTGCCTGCAACTGCTGTATGAGCAAGGCTGCTTGCACCTCTCCCTTAACATCACTTGGGATTACCCAACTTGTGAACCTCTCTTGACTGTTTATAACAACTCTACCAGACTTGAACCACTTGCTCTGAAATTTTATGTGCAATGTGGACTGATTTTCACCTTGAGCAAGAAGACACACAAAGCTTTACCAAAATCATTGGAATTTTTAAGAAAGTGAGGAATTAGTACTTTGCCATATTGAACGATCCTGGCAATCTTATACTAAGCAATGCCTTTTCTTAAAGGAATAAGGGTTTCTGAATCATTCCTCTACAAAATCACTGGGTCTGAGAGATAGTCCTCTGACAGGCCACTCCACTAGAGCTAATGAGGCTTTTCAAGTCTAACTGAAGTAGTGTAAAAAATTAAACTTCTCTAGTCAGTGTTCCTGAGTGCTAAAAAGCAGTATGAAACTTATCAGAGAAACTGTTACCAATAATCTCATTGAGAGTTTCCTGATGGTGCCATAATTGTTTTACCTTTAAGCCATCAAATAAGACTTTGAAATGAGGGGTTCAAGGCAGGGGAGCTGCAGGAAGCTGAGAGGATCGGGAAGTCATTGTGGTTGTGTCTGAAAAAGAGAGAAGGTGAAAATGTATTGAGACGGACCGACTGAGGAGACTGAAAGTAGAGGCTAAAGGGAAAAGAGGGGGAGACAAAGGAGCAGAGTGGTGAGAGGTTTACTCTACTTAGAAAAGGAAAAAGGAAATCATAAAGGCTATTAGGCAGGGAGGATAGAGACTGGTGAAAGGGATGTGTGAGAGGGAGCTGGCAAGTGCCAATGAATTAATTAAAGGAGAAAGACAGGTTCTGAGGGGAGTATCTCAAGAGTAAAGTCAGGGGATGCACTCTGACTAGCACCCTACGAGGACAGAAGGTCACAAGAGGATGGGAAGCAGGTAGTGATTATGCTAGAAAGGATGGAAGCAAGGTAAGCAGTCAGGGCAAGGAGATGATGAGACTAAGTATAAGAAGAAGCTGTGCTAAGTGGGGTGAGGACTGTGTTACAAAGCTGGAAGGAAGCTCAGATTTGTCCTGTTGCTTACTGTCTCCTGCTGTGTAACACCTCGGCTCAGAGGCTGCTAATTAATGCTATCAGACACCTCACCCTCTCAAACACCAAAGGTCTGGAGAGCTAAAGGTTCTGAACCAGTGATGCTGCAGAGTCGTTATGAAATGTCAGAAGATAATTGATTTTTCTCTTTTAATAGTCTAAGATGCTACCTGTATTGAAGAGTATCATTAACTTCGCAAACTCAGTGTTTAGGAACAATCTTGATACAATCTTAATTTGTCCTATGTGCTCATACTACATCTTCTTTATGCTATGGCTCCACAAAACCACCTGCTTTCTGTATGGCATTCCAGAATGAATCGGAAACATGTAGTGAACCATGCTGCCTGTGTTACCCCTTATTCATTTGCTGTAGAAGATAAAGATAAAATGCAAATGCAGCTGGGGATTACAAAATTATGACCATGTGATGAAGCAACTGAACTCTGCTGTGGAAAACTGATTTCTCATCCTGCTTTTTGCCCCAGACGGTAGTGCTCTAAATTCTTCATAAATGGATAATAATTATATGGCAGGTTTTCTAGGTTTTTGGCTTGATAATCCTGATGTGGTAGTGTCCATTTCACAGCTGCCGCTGTCAAAAGCTGTGCTTTTTGGTAATCTGTGAAGCTGAACTAAAAGCAGGAACGTAACATCAGCAGAAACACTTGCCATATGTATGTTAATGTCTTAGCTCACCATCTGAGCAATAATGCCATATTCTAAACTGTAACCTGAGCAATCTGTGAGGCCTTAAAAAAAGAGAAGTTTATTTATTGTAGCTGTATGATGGAACTGACGAGGGATTTTACATTGTCACTTACACGTGGTTAGACCGTAGACTAAACAGCAGGGTGTCAGCAATTCTTTAGAAGACCAGTCAAAGTGCAGGTAAAATGTCTGTATTATTATATGGAGGTGCATTTGCAAAAAATATATGAAATTTAAAGATATGTGACAGACTTTGAATGTATGCTGCCAATAACTGATGTTTGCAGATGGTTTCCATCGTAAAAAAAAAAACAGAATTTTTTTTGAAATTGTGTCATAGGCAAGAAAAGAAGACAGTGTATGATATAAAGTGACTTTGTGTATGTGAAGAAGTCGTAAATACTACTATGTGCTACCTGCTCTGTTGTCCTCAATGCTCATGAGGCATCCAACCTGCAGTTGACTTGTGTGATAAGGCAAGATACAGGTACCTGGAGGAAGGACTGATGAGAAAACATGGATTTGAAAGAGTCTCTGGAGTCATCAGCTGTGGCCTGTTGGGGAGAGCTGGCCCTGGGAGGGCAAGTAGTCCCCGTAGACCTGAAGTCAGGGGAAGAGGATGGTTGGGCAGTTGGGAAGAGAGTCCAGTGATGGCTGCACTGATCCTGTGGGACTAGTGCACGTGAGATCACTTAGCAAAGTTTACCCGGAGAGGACGTTAAATCACCCAGTCCTGTATACCGCAGGTCACTGTGTTCCACACGCATACCCTGTAGCAATCCCAAGGCTTTATTTGGTCAAAATGTTTATTCTCAGTAAAGTAAGCATTTCCTCCAGAGGAGTGCAAGTGCAGCTAAAGCCCTGAGAATGGCAGAGGTCATGTGGCTGGACTGAGATTCAAAGACGTGCCTGTCAAAGCAGGTGAACATTACCTCTTTCTCCTCTGTTTTGCTGAGAAAATAAAAGCGTTTACTTGACCTGAGAGAAGAGTTTGAGGAAGAACACGATTGTCAGTGCTGTGCTGAATGTGGGGGAAAAGGAACAGTGCTTGGAAAGGTGGTGGTCCTTTACATATAATTTTTGCTTTTACATGTAATTTTCTGTTTCACTTTTCTTTGGTTTTCAGTTGCAATTAAAAGAATAAGGCTAAAAATAGGTGATACTAATAGACTGGCTCCTCTTCAGAATCAGCTAGTAAGAAGAGCATCCTTTAATGAAACTTAAGATCTGGCCACAACATAGTTAAAGCCAAAGTTTACACTATATGGAAAAAAGAAGGACAAGGTTAATTAATTTAAAACCCATGTAATTGACTAGTCTGAAGCAGTTAATAGTAATGCAGTTGACAAAGATGATCTATGTTTTCAGAGTTTTCTTCAAGAAGGCCTATCTACTATGACAGTACACTTCCTGATGTTATTTCCTGTCTCCAATTCCATGTGAAGACTTGAATTAACTCTTATGTTGTTTTTACCTCAAAAATATAAACACTGATTTTTCAGAAACTGTCATTCTTTTCTACTATTCAAATAACACTGCAAGCCTCTACTTCTTTTGGTATTTCTTTCATATTTCAAAACCTGTTGTATAATAACATTAGTTTCAAAGTGTTTCTCAAATAATTCCTTTCAAATTCCTCTTATGGCTCATTTGAAAATATTTTCTTTAGAAATGCTGCTTCATCTTCAATACAGTTTTTAAGCACCAAGCAGAAAGAATACAATCACTTCTTTCCTTCCAAATATATATCAGAAATGGATATATGCTTTTCAGCACTCCTAAGATTTTTTTTTGTGTGTGTAATGTTTTTCTTCTTCCAAATACGTTTTAGAAAAAAAAAAGTTGCTTTTAAATAAGAACTGATTATTTCTCTAGCATGCCTACCTATACATTTTTAGATTTTATCTCTATTTAATTTTTTTTCTTTTTTAAATCTTCCATTCACATATTCACTGCTTTCACATCATCTTTTAATCAGATTGGGTATTTTGCCCAAGGAAATAATTTTTGTATCTATGGATGCATAGTTCATGAGAATTTAACAGATATTTTTAAATAATACCAAGTTACAAAGGATTTAATTTTGCTAATTGGTTATGTCAACAGTCAATCTATGTGAAAAAAAAAAATCCAAAAAATTCCCAGTCCTCATTCTGATTTGTGGTGTCGCTATTACAACAGCCTCTTGTGACCCACACTGCCTTTTTCTAGGCACTTTTCTTGCATAGCTTGCCCTGGGAAGTCCTCTGTCTGAGCTGGGAAGTCAGATGTGGGGTGAACAGAGACCTGACAGAAAAGTGTCCCAGGACTGGGGTGATGCAGCAGATCACTGCTGGGGCGAACCTCTCGTCCTTCCATCCCTCTGTCCTGCCTATCGTGCCATGCCAGAGATGGATCATGACGGCATGACTAATTTCAGCTGTGTTTCACAGAGCATGCTTTCATTTGTGCTGGCAGCGAGAAAACACTCAGTGTCAGGAAAGGTGTGGGGTTTTTTTAGCTGGAATGGGGTCAAAAGAAAGAGAATGAGGTGTTATACCCTATGTGAAGGTAAAAATCCATCAGTGTTCCATGCAAATGTATTGTTTAGCCAAACTGCGTCTAAAATGGAGACAAACTTTTGATATAGTTTCTCGTTATCTTTTCTAACTTGAAGAAAATGTAATATCCATATAGCTTACACCTATGTGCTGCTAATGCAATATTTCTTTATGTACATTAATAATTGTATATAATCTAAAAGTTATAATCTCAAAATTGAAAAATCTTAATCTACATGCACGTTTCTAAACATCCTGAAAAAGAAGTAAGTCATGCGTCTCTGATCACGGTTCAGCCAGCTAACATTACTCACTTTAAGAAACTCAGAAATCCTATTAGCTTGAGGTAATTTCTAGTTTATGGCAATTTAACTGGGGAGTAGCAATTTATGGCAGTGAGTTATGTTTACTCATGGTAAAATATACTAGAGATTGGAAAACTTGTGATTTTTAAATTGAACCAAATATTCATGAGTCACAGTCCAATAATAGTGCATTTATTTAAGCACAGTGTCTGACATTGATTTTTTTTTTTTTTTACAAAATAGTCCTGTGAGTTCTCTAAAATACTTTCAAGTTATTTGACTTCAAATCAGAACAAAGGATTTCATTTTTTTATACTACTTTGGGAGGGTGGAATCTCATAGATTTATAGGGCACGGCAACCTCCCAAATCTGAACTTGTGGTTCTATATTAAATTTAAATTCTTAATAGTTATAAATGGTTCTTAGTAACAAAAGTATGTGAATAAATAAAATGTATCAGATAATCCTGTCTCAGGCTCACCGAGAAATAATATATTTTTATTGTTACAAAATGAATCTTAAGCATGATTCAGAGCTTCATTTTAAGTTATGCTGGCTTAGTTCCATTGTAAGAACTATCATTAAAATCCTTTTAGACTTTAATAAAGCCACGAGGAATGAAAAAAAAAAAAATAAAAAGAAAAAAGAAAAAAAAAGCAGATTATGTTTCATATTTCAAATACTTTCTGTAAGGATCCTAAAACATTTCTTCCATTTCTCTCTCTGGAGTCCTAGATAGGAAAAGCTTACCTGACAGTATTTTACAAATATTTATTTAAGATTATGTTCCTTGGGACAAGAGGGAAAATATTGAGGATTCTGAAATTGTGCAGCTTGGTTAGTTTAAACGATCTTGTAGCAAAATAAGAGACTAAAGAGCTAAAGAATACGGTGAAAGACAAAATAAAAATTCCCACTGCCCCGCTTTGGGTCCTTTTCCACAGCCTGTGGAAGCATCGTGCTTCAAGATGCTCATTCTAACAGTCTTTCTCCTCTCCCCTCCTCTGCCCCTCTCATCATAAGAGCATACTAAAGTTGGTATGCAAGAAATTAGATCTAAACCATGCATTTTTTATGTGGGGGTGGTGGGGAAGAAAAAAGACTTTTTGCCCTTTTCTACCTGAGAAAAGTTTCTGTTATGAGAAGTTAGTGATAGTCACATAATTCTTTGCTCTTCTACTCATTTACAAATAATGTATTCTCAGAACATAATACAATTAGAATATCAGTAGGTAATTTCCCTGTTCGTTGACATTCTAATTTCATTATCTTTTTCATTGCAGCTTTCTCTCAGGGCTTTGCTACAAATACTTTCTGTCTCACATCTTTCTTTTTACTTCCACACGTGAATGCACATGTACACAAATTCTTCTCCTGTATATGGTATTGTGTCATGAAAGTCACTTAAACTGCCTTTTCTTTATGGAAACTTAAGAGAGAGATTACAAATATCTGGTGTTTGTTAATTTAAATAATATAGTTTTCATTGATGAGTGTTTCACTTTTGCTTGCTTTACATATGTCTGACTGGGTTAACTTCTGCAAAGCAACAAGTCTGAAATGAACTTTTTTACAGTAGTATCTAATTACTATCCTTATGTATTTAAAATCAGAATACTGGTTATCCAGATGAGGTGAATGATTGTTGCTTGATGGACACTAATTTACTGATAACCAGCTGTTCCTGATCCTCTTGGCTGAAGTACATTTTAAATTACTTGATTATTCAGATTTTAAACAAACAAACATGCCCTACAACTTCATTAGCTTACTACTAAGCTTGTTACAAGACTGGGGGTGAGGTATATAAGATAGATGACAAATTCTGCAAAGAAGGAAACATTTTTTTCCTGGGATTACAAAACATCAAAAATGCCATACCTGGTGTGAAGTTTTAGATAGATAGATATACTATTTTTTTACATATGTGTCTTTAAATTGTTAACTCTTACAAATGCAGTGTTTCAAAGGAGGAAAAAGAAAAGAGTGCCTAAGCGCACTCCTCGGTGGTTGGGAGGAAGAATCAGCTCCTGGGAGGGGAGTTTCCCTTGATTTTTGATGGGTCATCATTGCCTTTGCTGAGCCTTTCTGAGCCTCAGGTGGGATGGTTCTGACTAGTACAGTGTATTTAACACATTTACATCAATGCTTTTGGTTTTGTTCTCTATCTAATGTCACCCAAACAAGACCCTAGTGTTTCATGTGTACAGCTTTAGACTTTTTTGCACCAGTGTGAAAAAGAGATTAGTGAAATCAAAGGAGTTACACCAATGCAAAACAACACTAGGGCAAAGCAAAGCTCATCTTAATGCATTTTCTATTGGGGATCATGTGATAAAATGGAGATAGAACTTATTTCTAAACAGAAATAATAGCCAGAAATCATTTAAAATCTGTGTATTTGGGGAGAGGAAGAAAAAGGAAGAGGAGTGACAGAAAGGTTTGGCTCTGTTCATTAATCTGTGTCTTTGTTAGACTTTGCCCTAAACCCTCATCCTCTGGGAATGTCCTAAACAATTTGAGTTTCCAGATAAAATTGGGGTTTTTCCAAATAATGTTGTCGTTTTTTTTTTTTTTTTTCCATCAGGATCTTTTTATTCTAAGTTCTGTGTAAGCAGAACAAAACAGCAAATTAATAAAAGGTATAAGAGCCAAATCCTCTGGCAAGGTGCCTCGTGGCCAGTCTGAATTGCTCTACTGGCAGTTTCTGACCCTGGAGCATATTTATCTGGCAGTTATACAAAGAGGATCGTCCAATGCTATAGCTGGATTAATTAGATTGAATTATCTGTGGCATAACTGATAACTAACTTCAGTAATGTTGTTATGAGATTGCAGTCTCTATTTTCCAAAAGATAAAGCAAATTTTCTGCTTTGGAAAATGCTTCTGAAATGAAAGCATTGTGAAACCCACAGCAAAACATAAAGGTACCATATGAAATGGAAATCCAAGGTAATGACCAGATCAGCATGCAATGTAGGCAGTTACAATACATGCATCTTTTCTGCTGAAATTCTTTGCGCTATATTGTGTTTAATGAACACAAACATTTTTTGTAGTCAGTCGTAAATTTATGTGTGTAGTTCAAGTACATATTCCTAGAATGACATCTAAAACGGTCTACTTAAGATAAATGCAATGCAATAAAACTGAAAATATAATTCACTTTGCAAAAGCAACAGCCATGATATGAAAAATTGGTAGTGTTTTAGAAATTAAGATGTTGCAACCAGTTGGCATTCTGAATAAATGGCACTGTTTCACTTGCATCCAATAAAATTTAAAATTACAAAGATAATGCATATGCTATACAGATATTTAGGAAATACTGTAGACATCAGAGCTGAACAATTAGCAGAGGAGGAGAGGAGCAAATTACAGAAAAGGCAATGTAGTGATAACAGTGTAATTATACTCCTGTGGGCATTCTGTACAGATGTGTAAACCTTTTAAGCCACTGATGCTTTGCCTCAAGGATAAATGCTAAAGTTTCTGTCACCAATAGAGCAAGGTCTATTTTAGTCTACAAGTTTTGCCCAAAAGAGTTACCCCAAATGTGTACATTAACAGCAAGTTAGAGTGCATAAACTATTTTTATTGTCATATAAAATTAGAATCTATTTTCAATATGTTACTTATGGACAGTGTTTATTAAATCTTAATAAAAATGGTATTAGTATACATACTCACAAAAACCATTATAAAGCTTTTCCTAAAGGCAGTATCAGGTTTAGGAGAGTCTTTATAAAATAGTACGCTGAAAAAAAAATGCATTCCACTTACAAAACAGTAATGAGCAAGCAAAAGTTAACTTCATATTCTATCCTGAAATACAACTTAATCCTAGTCTCTCTCATAAATTGCTCAAAAATTCCCATGTTTAGGGGGAAGAAACTGAATAATTGAGAATAAACCCAGGATAATTAATGTGAGAGAGAACTAAATATCACTCATTTCTAGATATTATTATAATGGACCCATTTAAGCAAATTATTTTTTAAAAAATAAGATCTTTTTAAGATGTCATATCTTCCTTTTTTTTCTGTCATTTGGCGATTCAAACGTCTCTGATCAGAGTTGATCAACCACTTGTCATTACATTCTTTGTCAAACATTAATTAACCATCTTTTAAGTTGAACAAATTCATAGTGATAAACTTGTTTCATAGTCTTGCTCTGATGGCTTATCTTTGAAAATAAAGGTTACAGTCCTATGAGGTCTCTTGCTCTATATCACACTAAAGGTTTTTCAAAGCCAGTTCACATGGTCTTCAAATAACTTTGAGCAGAAAAGGAATTTTTTTAATCTATTGTCATCTTGAAGTATTCAGGGTAGCACAAAAATGACAGGCAAAATCAATTTCAACTTTAATGTTTTCTTTGTTGACTCTTTCTGTTTCAGTTGAATAAAATACACTGTTGGGGGAAAAAAAAGAAAAAAGAAAAAAACATTTTGAAAGAAAATTTTCAGTCCTGTCTTGCTCCCCACCCATTTCTTGCTGTACCTAGAAGTATAGCAACAAAAATAGGTTATGGGTGGGAGGAGGAAAAAGCTCCACCATTTGATAAACTTACATTGGTCTCTTTGGCAAAAAATGTGTTTCTGTAGGTAAAATAATTTTTCATCATAGTAAGCACAGGGCAGATTCTTCAGTATCCTTATCCTTTCACAGTCCTTGTCACCTAACAGTTTCTTTTTAAAAATAGTTGGATTTCTTCAGCCTCAGTACTTTCAAATTGATAATTTATTCAAAGTAAAGAAAAATATATTAGTCTATTTGCAATTTGAGAGTTATTTTGTATTCACAATGATGGGTCTTCATGTGATTCAAATTTTTGAAAATACAAAAATATTTTCCTGTTCTACAGCACCACCTGAATGGAGGTTATAATCATGTCAGGGGGATGTTGGTCTCTCCTCCCAAGTAACAAGAGATAGGACAAGATAAAACAGCTTCAAGTTGCTCCAGGGAGGTTGAGATTGAATATTATGAAAAATTTCTCCTCTGAAAGTGTTACCAAGCATTGGAACAGGCTACCCAGGGAAGCGGTTGAATCACCATCCCTGGAGGTATTTTAAAGACATGTATATGTGGTCCCTGGGTACATGGCTTAGTGGTGGACTTGGCTGTGTTAGGTTAATGGTCAAACTTTATGATCTCAAAAGTCTTTTCCAACCTAAATGATTCAATACAATTGAGATTGATGTCACTAGAAAATACTGGACAATGAGTCATGCTGCTTTGTTTAGTATAATTGATTATGATTCTTGGTGAATCAATTTAGCTGGAAGGAAAGACATGGTGTCCTGGGAATATATTGTTCCTGGCTTTCCCAAATGCATTCCCTCTTTTTATGTCTTTTTATGAGAGCTTAAAGAGGGGCTGCCATGCTCTTTCCCCAGTTACACTTCATCCATGCTACAGAGGAAAGAGCCTTACTGTCTTATACTAGATGACAACCCATCTCTTGCTTGTTCCTTTAAAAAAAGAAAACAGTGGTAAATGAGTCCTATATTTTCAGGACTAACGGGAAAACAGTGATCCACGTTCTTCAAGCTAGAGGAAAGATCACAGATGTCTGCCTTGGCAATAAGTGCCTCAAAGCAGCAGATCTGGACAAGCTTAAAAAGTGTTATGGCATGGATTCTTGTTTGAGAAAAATTGAGGGATGGAGTACATAATAGTCAGAAATATTTAGTTTGGAGAATTATGAACATGCACTACTGGGTAGAACACTATTCTGTATTGAGACAGCAAACATCTTGTCAGAAAGCCAAACAATAGAAGTACCTTTGAAGCTTGATATGCATAAGGAACAGAGATATAACCATTGGATTAATGAAAGGAGTACAAAATAACATTTTTTCTTTTTCTTGATTTAACACCAACGTAAATCAACCAGTGACATGACGTGATGAAATAATCACTATTATCAGGAGGTTTAGCTGAAAAAAAAAAAAAAACAGATAATGAAATAAGATACTAGAAGAGTGGTTCAATTTTTTCATAGTGGAAAATCAATAGCAGGTAGAAAATTTGACGCCTTTAATGCTGCATGACAAAGATAGCATGATAGGTCATTGTCTTAGTGTGATAAACTCCAATGTCATTACAGTTTGTATTTGCAAAATAAGAAGCATGGGGTTTTGTTGCTGTGCTGTCTTTATCCATTTTCCTTGCATAAAAAGGCACCATTTTAATTTCCTTTAATCCAAAAGAGAAACATTTGAATATTACCTAGCATTTTACAGTGGATTTTACTATCTTATCTCCTCTCTACTTTCGTCAGCTTTGCCAAGTATTTCCTCAGAGGGGTGTGGGATTTTCCATTCATAAATCACCTGTAATCTGCAGGGTCCAAACTACTGTCTTTTTTTGCATAAACAAAGTGATGTTAACAAGTCAATGGACAAAGACCAGTGCTTTCAGTGATGTGACTAGGATGAAGTTGTTGAGTGTTGATACCTTGTTATCTTCTTTCCCAGACAGATATTTACATGCCAGGAAACTGACATAGCAAAAAATGAGTAACTGAGATATTTAGAATAGATATCATAATGGCTATACATGTACAGAGAATTCAAAACACTAAACACAGTGATGGGCTACATACTCTTTCACAAAGAATGATTTCTAAACCATGACAGAAAGTAAATTCATTAGTTTGTTCAGGGATTAATTCTATTTGACTAATTAATAATAATTAATGGAAATGCGATGAAAATCCATTGAATGATACTGTGTGAAGATAAACACCATCATTTGGAATTTGGACTGCATGGAGATCAGCCCCTTTAGGCACAAAGTTCCATTCAGTCTGAATTACGTCTCCAATGTGTGGGGGAAAACAGCTTGACAAAACACAAGGGGTTATTCGCTTTTTGCCATTTATGTTTGATTTTGCCATCTTGTTCTCTTTTACCAGGTGTCTCAGTAGTTGCTCAGACTGTTAGGGAACTACAATGAAGGGAGCCTCAGTTGATTGTGATTTCTTTTTAGAGCAAGACAGTTAGACATGAAGTACTACACATACTCTGATTGCTTAACACTATACCATGAGCCTGCGTAAGATTTTATTTATATTTTTTTATTTGTTTTTGCTACTTGCTTCTGAGCGCAACATAATTGCCGATTAAACATAATGTTTTGAATACAAGCACAGAACAACACAGAGGTTAATGAACATGCAAGAGTTAATTCATCCTAGGACTGGAATACAGCCTTACTTTTGGTACCTCTATGTTGGAAGGAAAAAGACCAAAAGGAAAAGTCTCTTCGGGCACGTGCATAGGTTATACAGTTGTGGATAAAAGCAAATCAACTTTTCAAAATCATATGGTGATTGTTAGCTGGAATATGCAACTTTCTATGCAGGATGCTTCTGACAGCAAAGACAATTCTGTGCATATGGGGGTAACAGAATGTTTATCCCAGAGTTTTCTCCAGATGTTCCTCCTGCATTTCAATTTTCAAGAGTTGTAAATGTTTTCAAGGGTATAACATATGAATATACTGTCTGAACAAGTACCACACTGGAGTTAATGAATTTTCTATAGAGTATTTCAAGTGCTCTAAGACAGCAATGAAACTTAAAATATCATTTGTCTTGGAATTTGCATCTTTTTTTTTTTTTTGTGACTGCATTCACTAAGTCACATGTTAGTTATATTGAGGATGTGACATTCCTTTTTGAAAGTACTTCAAAAATTAAATTATCAGACCCTTGCAGAATGGCACTTGGCTGAAGCTTTGGGAGTGTGAAGAGCACTAGGTAACATTCTGTGCTGCTGATAGCTTTCTCCATTTCTGATTGGAAACTGGACAAATTGCATTATGGAGTAATCTAAAACTCTCTCCGTTGTATGCTCCTGGGAAGAAGTTGATCTTGTATAACAAGAAATCTGAGCTGGCACCCTGTGACCTGTTACAAAAGCCGCAGATCAGTTACACTTATCCTGGAAGGTGTGGTGGTGGCAAAATTTTTGCTTCAGGAGCACTGGAGGGACTTGTAAGGCATCATACATCTGCAAATGTGGGTAAATGTCCGTAAACAGAGCTGTTGTAGCACAGAAAGCTGAGGAATAGAGGACAGGTAAAGTCCTCCAGCTACTCTGGCTGTCCCTCATTGTCATCCTGCTACCTTTTTCCCCCAGTATTGCTTAAATAAAATCCCTGTATTCTGTGAAATTACTTCCTATTAAGCATGGGCTTAGCAGAACAGCATCTGTGCATCTATATTTCAGACTGATAGATTCTGAACAATCCATCCAAGTTTCTTGGACCAGGCTGAGAACTCTTCCAACGGATTTATAATGGCACCTTTATGTCTCCTTAGTCATTCTTTAGCAAAACAATGTCACAGATTCAATCTCGCTTTCCTTGGTCTTTGATCCTTGATCAGTTTACATCTAGTAATTGCTTTAAAATTGGAATACATTTTAAAATATGTCATTCTGACTTTGTATAAAGAAGACTTATCTATCTGGGTCTAAAATTTCAGCACAAATTAATATAATCCCTATCTGCATAGCTTATCGGGTATATTGCTATAATAAATTAATTTCTACTGCAAAGCGAAACAATCTTTTTAAATAGTGGCTTGAGGTCATTTGTCTTGCATGATTAGCATTTCCATCTCATTCCTAGGATGTATGGGAAGGAATTACCTGGTTGCTTTATATCAAAGCAACTTTTAATTAGCTAATGATATAAGTGTTCCTTACCATTTAATTTAATACACTGTTGTAATTGCATGTTCAATGAACTAATATGTATTTATCATTTGATATTAACATTCAAATGCAAATAAGTATTTATAAAAGCATAATCTCAATGATTTTTAAGCACCAAGAGCATATGTTAAAGTAAGCATATTCTTTTTGTTTCTATTTAGTCATCGGTGACTCTTTGGAAGACCATGTTTCCGGAGTTGAGGTCAGGTGTCCTCTGGGCTACTTTCCATGTGGCAATATCACAAAGTGTTTGCCGCAACAGCTTCACTGTAATGGGGAGGATGACTGCGGGAATCGGGCCGATGAAGAAAACTGTGGTACGTGGCTGAGCCTTTCCTTTGTGTCACTGAAACCCACACCCCGCTCACACTAAGCAGAGAGTTGCAATGTTAGCAAGAAAGTTAAATGCTTTACAGAGGTTACAGCAAGTATTTTGTTTTTCTGGTAAGGAAGGACCACGTTTTAGTTTGTGTATGGTGTTAGTTCATCTGATTTTATCCCTGCTTTGAACTTGTTTGGATCTGTCATTTTTATGTGTACAAATGGATGGACGTGATCTAGCAAAAATCTCTGCTGAGGAAAGGTAGACATATGCACTAACAGAGTTTATGTTAAGCTTAATGTGACTTCTAAAGTTGGTTGCGAAATGCAATTAAGAAGAATTTTCAAGTTCTTTCAGAAATCTTTTATGTCCAAACTTAGGAGAATTACTGTGACTGTATGAGTGAACTGCACTGCTACCAAGCTTCAGGGTTCAGAAATGTCAAAGTCTGAGGGAATACACACCATGACACCACTGCTGCCTGCTATTGTGACCCTTGTCACTCCTGGCCCCACTGGGTGGTACTACAGTGAACTTGACTTGGTTTGTAGGCTGTACCCCAGCTGCAAACTGAGCAGGACGAGGGCATGGGCTTTGCACTGACAATTACCTCTCCATGCTGCTTATTTGGGAACATGGCCTCAGCACAGCTTTAACCTGTGCTGCGCAGCATCTCTCATGCAGCACCTGGATACATCTCAGAGGGTGGCATAACCCGGGATAGGCTGGAAAAGACCTTCCTATATCTTATGCAAAGATATCTTAGCCATCTGGTTGTGAGCTGGGGCCGCAGGGAGAGAAAATCAGCCCTAGAACATTTTATTTACTGGTATTGTCAGCTTACTGACAGCCTGGATAGTTTCAGAGCTACTCTCCAGAGCTGCTGATCCATGGCAGATGGGGAAGCTAGACTTCCTATTCCTTAGTAGCCTGCCAGTAGCCATGGAGGGCAGCCAGATGCATGGCTCCCTGACCCACGTGCTGCCTCCAGCTCCCCAGAGCCAAGCAGGTGAATAGTCTGCCTGCTTCAGCCAGGAGTGATGCCATCAGAGCTCAGGGTTGGGAGAGAAAGAATTAGAGTATGAAGTGAAACTTTCAAGCCGTATATACCCAAAGAAATTTTCTGAAAGAAATTTTCTGAAAGACATTTCAACAAAAAAGTGGTAAAGGTAGTTTTTCACAAGCATTCTCAGCAAATTCAGTGAAGTTTTTGGAAATAGTTGCCCTCACTGTGTATCTGTGAAGCTGATTTTTGTACCTATGTGTAGTATCTTATTCTTATGGTTATTGAATTTCAGTGGTTTACTCCATATGGAAGTCACTTTTAATTCTAATCCCATCTAATGGATCTGAAGCATTTTCTAGTTTTATGATGCCATAAGCACACTTTCTGATGCCAGTAATCAAAATCCTGAACAAAACTGGCTCTTGTTCTATACTTCTATAATTGTCTTGCCCTACAGTGGCAGAAATTGCTGACTGTGGTGCCCTCTTATGTTTGAGAAGCCCAAGCATCATAAACAGTTGGTTTATCCATCTTTCAGTTCCATATAGTATTGCGAAGTTGATGTGCAAGGGCTTGCTAAACTGTGCAGCTTGATCAAATGGCAATTAGGGCGTACACAGTTTTGTAATGGGATATACAAGGCAGTATAGCATGCAAGACAATTCAACTGCAATATTAAATCCTCTTCTGGGTGTACTAATTCAAGAATGAGTTAGCCTCAATTTCTGCAAGCCTAAATTACAAAGGATGAAGAGTTATTGTATTGGCTTACTGGGAAACCTATGCTATTAGTATTTTTCTCATATCTTGGCCCAATAGTCTCATGTATGCCATGTATAATGCATCAGTGCAAAAGAGAACAACACGATAAGAGCCTCTGAAAATACTGAAGCTAGTCACTCCAACTATCTTGTAGCAATTCTGTCCTTTACCTCTTTTAATGAGTAAAGTTCTCTCATTCCCCACTTCATTCCTATAGAGATATTTGTTGTTGTAATCTTTAAGATTATTTGCAATATTAGTCCTGTTTCATGCCTTGCATGGTCTGTAACAGCAAAACACGGTAATAAATATTTCACATTAAACTGAATCCTCACTGAGATGTGTTTTCAGATGTGCTGTAATCACCGTTCACATCCAACCTAAACATGTAAAGATTGGGTTCGTGGTGCTGTTTCTTTCATTTCCACCATGCTTTCTATGTCCAAATAATAAACATAAAACTAAGGTCCAGAGAAGTGAAATGACCTGAAAATAGACAGATCTGGGAACAGACTCTTGGTCTCAGACTGCTGTGTTAGTGCTTAATCTCAGAGTGTGGACTTCTCACTGGTCAGCTCACCTTCAGCATTTCTTCCACTTCTGGAAAGGGGTGAATTGTAGCTGATACGTTACAGCACAGTGAAGCCATTCATCTTTGAAAACTCACATGTCTTTTTCACCTAGTTGAATTTCCAAGTTTCCAAACCAAATAAAATACTGTATGTGATATCCTGATGGGGAAGAGCTTGAGGCAATGTAGTAAACTGTGGTAAGAGGAGGCAATTTATGATGCCTGAAGTGATGGGAGGCTCTTTTTGATCTTTCACTGAATAAGCTTAAATGTGCATAGAAAATGCAATCATACCTTTTGAACTTAAAAACCTAGTCTGTCAAATAGAAGTGTGTCTCTCTGAAAATTTGTCATTAATATGGTATTTTTAAATAAAAATCATTAATGTAAAATTTCATAATTTGTCATAAAAATTTATGGTTTGGAGGACTTTTTTTAGGCTTGTGTATAGCAGTAAATTTTTCTCTGCTGTTCTGTTCTCTGCTCATCCTTTCTGAAACACTGAGTTCTTAAAAAGACCAAGTGTGTTGTTAAATGGTTTAGCCTAGATCACATTTCATCGGAGCTATTTTTGTATGTGTTAGCAAAACTCAAAATATGTGAAGAAAAATATAGCAAATCCAGCATCCTTTGGTGCCCAAGCTTGATTATAGCTCGAGTTGGTAAAGCAGAGGGAGTTTGATAGTAATTTGCCCTACTGAGACTATGTTTGATTTCAAATGTAATGGCTTCAGGCTAGTTTTCCAGGGAAGACCTTTTCCTGTTTATTTACCAATGTAGGATTTGATTCTGTAGCTACTAGAAGGGAGGTTAGAATATTATTTTTACTTCATTGCTTTCTTATACATGAGTGGGAAGGATCAGTACGAGGCATAATCATGAACTCTGCTCACCTAACTCTATGGCAATGTTGACATGGGAATTGTTCCTAAAACAAGAATATTTATTACACAGAAGACATTACTGCTGCCACATTACTGTTAATGCCTTCTAAAAGATATCTAGGCAAAGCCCTTTGAAGCCCAGTGGAATAGTAAAAGTGCCAAGTACATATTACCAAGCACATACTCATGGAAAGAAGCATTTTGGAATTTCTGCTCTGACAATGATGCTCACTGAGAAACAAAACAAATTTAAAGTTAACAACAGCAGATAAAAATAACAATTGATTAATGCAAAATAAAAATAATAGAACAATAGTATTTGTGACATAGCTTTTCACTGAGTTCACGTGTGTTTATTATCTTAAAATGCATGTTTGTTTAGATGAATAAATTCTGACACGTGAAAAATTGCAAAAACATGAAAAGTCAAGTCATAAGATAAATGAACTCTATAAATTTGGACAGCAGACAAGTAAGATTGCCAGTAATAATCTGTGAATATTTTTTTTCAAAACACCAACTTTCTTAGTAACTTTAGACAAAAAAAAAACCCTTAGCCTGCTCCCTAATTAAGTATTCAAATTTTAAAACTTACGTATAATCACTTTATATTTTCAATTTTAAATTTCTCTGATATGCCATCTACTTACGGGCTGAGTGAGCAAACTTTTGTCCTAGATAAGGGTCAGCTTTCTGAGTGAAGTTTTCATGCTATTAGGTTCAGTGATAAAAGTGTGATGTTATCAGTCTAACAATTTTTGTGTAATTATCTCCCCTAGATACATCACTGGGTCGGCTATCATTTCATAGCTGTATCATGGTAATTACAAAGTGCTGCAAAAATTTTCAGTGCAGTTAAATTTTAAATCGTTGAAAGACTGAATATTTGGTTTTCCTGTGTGATCTTCTAAGATCTTTGTTGCAATTAACCCCAATACTTCAGCCATTCTGCTCAATAGTCAGTATGATCTGTTCATTGTAAATGAAAATTAGCTGTGATGCTAATATGACTCCAGTTCTTGGGGAACACTGACTCCCAGTAAAGTCCAGTGTAACATACCTCAAGTTTCTTGTTCCAAAACCACCCATCAGCTCTTGAATTTCATTTGGTGTAAGTTGCGAAAGGAGGAAAATAGGAACATAATCAAATCTCAAAAGGTATGGAACTTTTCTCCTTTCAGGGGAAACTCTGGACTTTACATCCTACCTGGCCAATTTGAAAGTGTATTTTATTATGTGTCTTGAAGTCTAAGATTAAGCCCTATTGCTTTGTCTCTGATACATTTAGCACTACATGTCAGCATCCTGTAGTTACAGGTTCTGAAAATCCCTTAGACGTAAAATACAGATGCTCTTATTCCTTTATAAATAGTCCTGCTTTCAGACTTTAAAATTCTTCCTAACTTCAGTAAAGTTTGATAGTATGCAAACATGCAGCAAAAATGTATGTAGTTATCGGTTTTACGATGTTCTGTTCTAATTTAAAATGCAAGCAGTAAGACTGATATAAAATCTTCAGTCACACCACCTGGGCTTTTAACCACACATGTCCTATGAAGCAAAGCTGAGCCTGGTGAGAACTGACCTTGGCTGACTACACTAAATCAATGAGAAGGCTCTCGCTGTCTTCAGTGAGCAAAGAATCATAACTTATCTGAATTAGGAAACTAATGAAAAGCTCAGATGTTTCAAAAAAGCAACACTTGTGACTCATATGTTAGCCTTCCTGAATAGTACTGGTTTGGAAGTTTTGAAACACTGTGCTAGCAGAGCATTTTGTTTTGGTTTGGTTTTTTTGATGGTTTTTTTTTTTTTGGATGAAGAAATCTAGGTTCTGATCTCCTGCAACTTGTCACAAAAACAGGAGATACAAAATGCAGTATCTTCCCATGAGACTGTAATATCTAACTCTCATAAATAAATGCCCTAATTCTTCTTTTCTTAAGCTTAATTGGAAACCAAGTGGATACAGTTTCTACTTTATTTAAAATCAGGGTTACTGTCATTTCACACTACTGAATAGCTCTTATGCTCCATCTCTGAACTGGTTTTTGCAACGGGTTCTTGATTATTACCAGTAAATCTATAGATGAAATGGTTATGTGCAAAAAACACAGGTATAAATCATATTTAGAATAAAAAATGTTTAAACATCATAATTGTTAAAAATACAAACACCATAATTCTTATTAATTTCAAAAGCAAAATTGTGTGCATTGGGTGCAATCCCTTGCGCCTCTGAAGACCGGATTGTTTCACCATGAATGGGGCATTAAAAAAATCCAGCAACTACTATTATATATTTGACTACCACTCTACTAAATAGCAATAATAAAAGAGGAACATCATTCTAAGGAGTTTCATTTTGTCTTTTTTCACAAGCAAGGTCTTTAATTATGTAGAGTAGTTAATGGAACAAAGTAGCCTGTGCTATTTTGAGAGCACAATTTCCCTCAGTGCTTAGAAATCTGGTTTCTGGACAATCCTGCTGATAGTTCTGCAACACTGGTTTTTGGCAGTTAGGCAATGGCTGTAGTGTGTCTGTATTTGTATTTTAATCACAGTATCATAGCCACATTTTTCCAGTCCAGTGAAGCAAGAACAGGCATGCAGATTTAATTTAAGATGTTTCTGACTCTCTGGAGGAGTTCTTCACTGGCTAAATGTATTTACCATTGTGTTCCTCCCAGGCCTAAGAGGTCTCTGAACAAAAGACAGCATTCATCTCCCCAGCTGTAAAGTTCACTTGTAGATGTTCATTAAGCTCTCTCTAGCTCATAGGCTGGAAATCACAGCAGTTTCTGAAAGAACCAAGGCAAGGAGCGGCTGTTTGAAGTCTTGCACCTATTTACCTCTAAAAGCACAGGTCTCATCTGTTATTGTGTGCCATGCAGTCATTGGGTGACTGGCTTGCCTTATTAAATAAATTATAACATACTACCTCTTTTTTAAATGGGCCTATAAAATTCAACAAGATGAAAGTAATAACAGTCTATATAGATGTCATGCTGTTTTCATATGAGTTTCTTTGAAGGTCTATACACTGAACAGAGAATTATTGCAGTCCGGTAGATTCATTAAATCATCTTTTAGATTTCCATAGCAGAAATCTAAATATCTATGGGATGTTTGAAAGCATCTATGCTGAAGATATATGTCTTAATATTACAGGATTGCTTATAAGGGATGAGAAATTTCAGAGGGTCTGAGTTTTCCATTTTTGCCTCAGCATATTCCAGAAGAGCTTGATGAATTTATATTTTAAATTAATACTAATAATGAATAATGTTACAGTTAGTTACATCTTTTCCTGACATGGCATTTTTTTCTATCATATTTAAAATGCGAAAGTTAAATGTATGAGACACTATTCAGTTTTGAGTCCTAGACAGTAAATTCTGTTTATGAAGCAAAAACACTTGGAAATCAGCAGCATACTCAAAAAGTAGCAAATACTTGGCAAAAGACCAGATTTTCAAGATTCGTATGGATATTCTTTCTGTATGGCCAAATCTTATTGGCACTGCCATTGCCATTCACCCACAGTATATGGCACTGAGATAATCAGGTTTACACTGATACACAAGTATCAGCAAATGGAATAGCTTTGCTGCAGTTCTGGAGGGTTTTAATAAATTTCATTATGTAGATCTTTAAATTTTTTTGATAACTAAGAGGAACTTCTACATTTCACTAGCCTTTGCCTTTTCTGTTCTCTGCAGTAGTGGCTTACTGCTAAGGGAAAGCCACCAACACAAGGTTTTATAGATGGATTCATGCTATTAGCTTATTTTAATTTATTCTGTCATATATTCTAGAAATTGTATATACTTCAAGAGAAACAGAATAGAAAATTGGATTCATGTATATAGACTAAACATATTGTTATATAAACTAGAAAACTCCCCTGTGCAAGTGTTCTACAGGAATGAAGCTACAATATTGAGAAGTTATTTAACTTCTGGAAATTTGATCCTGCCTAATTTCTTAAAAGTTGCACTGGAGTACTAAGTTGTTTTAAAATCAAAAATAAACTTGTGTAAGCATGTAATCTGTCTCATCTGGAGGAGAGCAAACCTTATTAAATTGATTTAATTCTGTCTGGTTTCCTGTGATTGCATTGTCACATATAAGTAGACAAGCTTCATTTCAATTAATCAACAGGTACAGGATGCAGTCAATGTGCAAGGACACAGAGTCTGCTGTGGGGTAAATTGCCTTTGCCTTGACTGTCAGGTGTCCCGTTTTAGGTTCCTCATTTTTTCCACTTGGATAACTAAACTGTGAAATTCATTCCCAACGTTGAATGCTCCAGACACTGCAACACTCTGCTTTGTAAAATCTCAGTGCGGTTTTGGTCTTACTGTAAGTTATTAGAGTGTACTAGTATGGCCCAACACTGTAGAGAGAGGCAATTATATTCCTTCATCTGTAAACATTTTTAATGGAATTGCTTCTTGTCCAGAGGACACAGGTGTTCCTTGTTGCATTAAAAGATATCTTTGTGGAAAGCCTGAAGCAATTTCTTACAGCAACCAAAAGTATATTTGAACAACTGGCAGAAAGAAATATCTTCAGGAGTTATGACTACCAACAGCAAAGGCAAAATCAAAGGTTGCCACAATGTCTCTTCAGAGTGCTTATACATTTAACTGATAGCATTTCTCTGCATAATAATCCATAAAGATGTAGCCAAGAGAAGGGGAAAGCCATATAGATAACGTCCTGTTCATAAGCTTCATACTAAATAAGAAATGTGTCTTTAATTGAGCAAAGCTGATATTTTCTTGGATCTGTCATTGAAAGGATTATTCAAATCTGTAGTCTGTCAGGATTAACGTACTCTTTCTCATTTCTTTCCCATCAGAAATGGTAATTGACAACTTTTAGCGAGGAACAGTGTATTAATTGGTAGATAAATCCAGTTTACAATTATTGATTTCACTTATCCCATGTAGGGGTAGATTTACTGATGTCTTGTTTTCTCAGATTTAATTTTTTACAGAATTGCAGCCAACATAATCTATTTTAGAACTGGCTTGGGAAAAAGCAATTTCTCATCCGAGCTGTACTACCCCAAATGAAAGATTTGGGATTTCAAGACCAGTACTATTACCAGTCATTTCTTAAAGTGTTTGGAGAACCTCATCTCGACAGAGGTAAACAGGTGACAAACCTACCGTATAAACTCTAAACGATCAGAAAGTCATTTACAGTTCTGGCATTGAGTGCTTCACCAAATGGTTATACTAAATATAGTTCATTGCACAATGCAGTCTTCTGGAATTTGACAAAACAGTTTGTATAAAATAAAGACTGTCCAAGTCT
This sequence comes from Nycticryphes semicollaris, assembly GCA_013400055.1. Classification (NCBI taxonomy): domain Eukaryota; kingdom Metazoa; phylum Chordata; class Aves; order Charadriiformes; family Rostratulidae; genus Nycticryphes; species Nycticryphes semicollaris. The sequence continues at coordinate 554,338 of VXBJ01006798.1, forward strand.
TGGGCACAAAGCTTGGTGCAAAGCAAACATTTTTCAGGTTAGAAAACTTTGAATAACTTCTTTCATTATATTCAGATATGCTTGTGTATTTCTAGTAGAAGACAGGAAAATCAATGCCATCAGAAAAGACCGTTACTTAAAGTGAACTGACCAGAAATTTCAGACAACTGGAATACTTCCAGTACAAAATAATCCATGTTGTCCCTTCCCTGTGTTTTTTTTCCCTTTTTCTTTTATGGTCACCCAAAAATACAGAGCTGCCTCTTGACTTTCTTGGAAATGCTGGTGAACTTCCCCTTTGTAGTGAACTGCTCCCTCATTCCCATTACTGTAGGAGGCCCTGCTCATCCTTTTTCTCTGCAAATGTGAACTGCAGTGATGGTCATCTGCTGTACATGCTTTGTCACATGGAAAAGCATTTTTAAAATACTAAAAGGTAAAATAAAGTCTCAGCTATCAACTTTTTAGTGTCAGAAGCAGGAAAATGCAAAAAAAAAAAAAAAAAACAAAAAAAAA
>VXBJ01006798.1:554859-638631 GCA_013400055.1 Nycticryphes semicollaris
AAAAAAAAAAAAAAAAAAAAAAAAAACAAACCACCTTTATCTGTTCATTGGTTTACAGGGGGATTAGAATTTATGGCTTTTAACTATACGATCAGAAGTTGCCCAAAGTTGTCCAAAACCTCCTATGAAAGTAATTATAAATTGGAAGGTCCAAAAATATTTCGAGACTATTCCTTACTGCAAAATATTTATTTGGTAGGATTGTACTACAAGAATAATCTCATACTTAATACATCTTTACAAATTTCTGTTTAAAAATCCTCAATGAAAGATTCCTTTCTCCTTAAATCTCACCTTCTCAGCATACGTTGTATTCCCACTAGTTTCTTTAGGTCCCAGTTGCTGGATTCAGTTTTGCAAATGGAAGCCAGTGCAAGTGCTCCAGTGAAATATACAGAAAGAATGATAGGAGAAACCTCATTACAGCCCTAGCTACAGGGCAGTAGGTTTATATAACATTCACCACTTGGCAAAGGATCTGTTCTCATCACTTCATCAATTACAGATTCCCTGTTGTGGGTAGTCCTAAAACTGAACTTCAGCTGAGCATTTAAAACAGGCAGCAGCAGCGATATTTCTGCAGGTTTGCCAAGACCTTTCATCTTGTTCAAAATGCGTTAGGCAGATTCTGAATGTCAGCTTAATGACCAAAACTGGCAAAACTGCTAATAGACCAGATCATACCAGGTGCTCTTGAGGAAGTTAGTTAAATGTGCTTAAAAACCTCCTCAGAGTGGGAAGCTGGCATTCTTGCAGGCCATAAATTAGTTCACATTAATTTTTGAGTTAAGAAGGCACTTTTCAAGTCTGTCTTCTCTCTTAATGGAGCAATTCCTGAAAACAGTGCTTTTGGGTTACTTTGGTTCCTTTATCTTTTCCATTTTTTATTTTTTTTTTTTAACAAATGAACAACTAGATAAAAGATAGTTTCCCTGAAGTTAGGTAGTGTTTCATAATATATGTACATCTTTTCATGTACATCTTTTCAGCTCAGGCAGTGAAGCAGTGAAGCAGGAATCCCTCAGAACAGCTCCATCTGCTGACACTCCCAGGCAGGCTTCAGGAGGTGCTTTCAAGGCAGTTTCCATACGTAGCTGAGAAAACAACTGAGTTGTAACGGGACATGAAAACTGCGACACCATTTCAGAAAGGGAAAAGTTGCAAAGTAGTAAATATATTTTATTTCTCCTGTCTGTTTTGAAGCCAATAGATATAGTGGTAATGCTTACTTGAATACAAAGATTTATAGACACGTCTGTGAGGAATTGTATTTAACTGAACGATTTTGGTGTGAAACTGCAGGGGGAAAGATTGTGGCTACTGCATCATAAAAGTGAAACTGAGACTGTAATGACTAGCAAAGCAGAGCCATCCTTACAATTCTCATATGAATGTGGTTTGACAACAGGTATCGTTACAAAGAAATGCTTTCAATTATCACCGATGCTTTGACTCACCAGCCAGCAAGTGCCATCCTAAGGAGTATTTCTGTGACTGGTGCATATTCATTACATGAGATGCCTTAAACTAAAAGGATGTGGGTGTTGTTAAAGCTAACGAGAGGTCAGACTCTAATAAAATTAAAATCAGATCACAGATTTTAAAGGCAAATTAATTTTTTTCTTTTTTTTTTTTTAATCTCTCACTTTTTGTTTTCCCTTTTTTTCCTGGTGGTGTGTATTCCTGCCCTGTTTTAGAAGTGGTTACTTGATCAGTTAATTTACAGATGTCAGATATATGACAGACTTCCAAGAAACAGGTCTGTAGTTATTTCCAGCACCACTGTACTTGGAAATCCCCATTTGTGGTAAGGAACTGAAAGATCTGCTCTTCAGTTTTCACTTTTGTGGCCATAAACCACTCTGTTCCAGTACATCTACACATAGTGACCAAATTGGTAATATGGATGGTATGACCAATGGTAATATGATAATATGCTTTGTTTAAGATGATGCATATTAATCTTAACTTAAACATGCTGACTTGAATATGTTACCTCACATCACCTATTCTCTTGAAAAGCAGCATTCATTTGGTCTTCATCTAGATTTTCAGAAAAGAAATTAGAGTCTGTGACAGTGCAAGACACCCTTCTGAATGAAGTACTTGGAGTCTTAGCAATCATTTGAGATTTCCTGGACAAAATGCAAACCTGCACATTTAAGAAGATGAGAAAATGTGGTTGCCTCTTGTTTTTAGAGTCCTACATAAACAAAAAAGTTCTGAGGTGAAAGATTGTACTTTTTTAATGCAACTGTCACAGAAAATGTTGTTGTTGAAGGTATAATACGCTGTTCCTACTATGCAGTTCATAACGTCCATACATACATGTGATTAGGCAGCTGTATGAAGATCATCTGATAGTCTGTGAAATGTTTTGGAAAAACATGTTATTTAGATAAAATATGATGCAACCACATTTAGTGAGAGAATTTCTACCTTCTGTTTCTATTCTAATATGTTTTATATTTGTGTTTTATTTTATTAGAGGACAACAATGGATGGTCTCTGCAATTTGATAAACATTATACAAAGGACCGATACAATAAACTGAAATCTCTGTATGCATTTCAGACAAAAACACCTGAGTGCTGTAAGTAATTACTGATACCATTTGTGTGATTATTACTGATGATTCCTAGGAAGAACTATATCGCAAATATCCTTATCAGAAAGAGAAACGTAGTGCAGTTTCATTGACAGTAAAACAGAATTAGTATCTCGTGTGAACAAATGCATTGAAGCTAATTAGTTCCATTAAGAGTGATTCATTCTCTGTAAGAAAAGCATCAAACATATGCCAATAAGGAGGGCAACACAATGTTTATCTGAATATATTAATGCAGCTGGAAAGACTATGAAGCACACATGTTTCAGAGTGAAATGAAGGCAACATTCCTCCAAATTCACTTCTTCATACATCAAATGATCCTTGCAAACCTCCTCCACTTCTGGGGGCATTCACCCCTTTGTACAGGTTTTCTGACTCTGCTGTCTACTATGAGCACTACATTATAGCATAGAGATGGGGGAAAAGGAGCAAAGGTTTACTGACCCATTTTCATCCCATTTTCACCTGGACAGAATTGTGCTTACTCTAGTAAATATAAGAGGACTGAGTAATCTAAAAGAGCGCCACAAAAAAAATTTGGAAAAATGCTACTATTCCAGACTCCTCTATAGCAAGCCTAAAGCTCAAGAGCTTCAACAAGCTCTTTCACAGAGGTCAGCAGGTAACATGTTTTCTGTGAGTTTATATTTATTGTTAGGGTCTTCCCAGGTCTAAATCAATTATGTAAAATCATGTGCCTTAATTTCTGTTAACACAGCCTTGTATATCTGCCTTTGTGCTCTTTTTTATACCATATTTCTTTTCCCCCCATGTTCCCACAATGCCCATCCCACCTTTTGGCATAACCATGCTCTTGCTCTCATGCAGTGGCTGGTGCTTTGCCAGCAGAGTGTACCTGCCAAGGGCTGGAGATCTTCTGCGACGCTGCCAAGCTGCGTGCTGTCCCATCAGTCTCTTCAAACATAACTATAATGTAAGTAGAGCAGAAAGTGGTCGCCTGCTCTGTTCAGGTTTGACTGTCAATCCTACAACCTTTTCACAATTACAGCTTGTAATTATGGCTGGTTGGCTCAGCTGGTGCTTGTGAAAGCAAAGAGTCTCTCTGTTGACAAGTCTTTTAATGTTTTAAGTGCAGATTTTCCCTGCATAAAAGGAGAGAAAAGGAACTAAAAAACTCTGTGAAGTGATCGTTTCATGTTTGTAACAGTGACTTAAGCTAGCAACAGTTTCAGGAAATCTAAAGAAATCTTCAAAAGAAATGTTTCCTTTTAAGACACAATACTTAGGACTTTTTTATTATTCTATGATCCTGCCAATATTTCAAGTCTATATTCCTGGCTATAAAGCAAATAACCTTGAACTCAGTGGAACTATCTGCTTGAGCAAATCTTTTTAGTTCTCATTCGATGCCTCTGAATAGACCATTATTTAAAAGGATTAATTTAGCCTGAGCATCATACAGACACATACATGCAAGTCAAACTTTTGGGAGAGATCAGGGAATAGTTGATATTGCTCTTCGTTTGCACATCACTGTTTGAGAGGCCATTTTCTGTGTGGTGAGCAGAGGGCAGCATCAGACGTCCTTACATGAGGATCTTCCCCATAGAGCAGGAGTACAAACCTTTCTGTTCTGCTTCAGCTTGTACTCATGTGTGGCCAAGGTTCTTCTTGTCAGGTCCACGTTCAAATATTGCAATACTTCATAACAAAGACTTATGTGGAATGTCAAATATATATTTAAATTAGCTATTGGCTCAGGGTCACCAAAAAACAATGCCTCAGTTCTAGCTGAAGAAAAAGCAGTGAGTCAGTTCAGACGGCTTTCAGGCCAGGCTTTCCTTTAATCCAACCCAAAAATTTTTGTTCTTGACAGGACACTTAAGTCAGTGCTCAATTGGCATAGGGATATAGGGGTCCACCATGCACCAGGAAATAAATTCTATATGCATTTGAAGTTTGAAATAAATCTCTGGTTTAGTTGGTACTTAAGCCTTCTTAACTCTTAGATTTAACTAATTAGCTTAACTAATTAGTTAGTTGCCCTGGGGACATGGAAGAATATTTTTTGATGATAAAATATGTGGCTTAAATATATACAAATATTGAGAAAAGTTGAGGTAGCATATTCACATAATTTTGTGTTGCTTTTATTATTTAACAGTGTGAAAGCTGCCCTTATTGAATATGAAAGTGGCAGTACTGTAGGAAGCTGGGAGAGTATTTTTATTCTGTGCATTGATTCCTACAGGTCTCTTCAGAGGAATCTACTAAGGAAACTTTCTGCTGACATTTTCAAGAAATACCAAGACCTTAAAAATCTGTAAGGGAGTATTTCCACTTAAAATATCTATTCGGTGCCTTAAATATTTACCTTCTCCCTTTCACATACACACACAAAGAGCTTAACATCTAAGTGACAACTTGCAATTTATACTCAAAATTCTGCTTTGTCTTACCCTTCAATACTTCATCTAATTGTGTAACCTGGGTGGCTCAAATAGCTTGATTTGACATGACTATTTTTGAAAAACCATAATTTCTGCATGTCTAGGGGTTTTTTTATATTGATTATTTTATACCAGCAAATTGCTAAACTTTGATCATATCTGAAGGAAGTTACATTTACAATGAACAGTAATATTTCAAAAGAAATTAACTTAATCCATTTATTCTGCAGAATAAAACTTTGGAAACTTAATCTTCTATTGTCACAGGGAGACATGGCACTAGGTTTTAATTATATCTGGTACTAATTTGATAATGCCCTAACTAGTCAAATTGTTACAGTAGTGCAATACTGTGCTATGTTTTATGATCTCTAGCGTGTATGTTTTTCAAAAATCATAGCCCTTAACAAGTTTTCTTTATATAGAATTAGGGAAATTAACAATTAAATGCAACAGTCTAGAGCGGGGCTCTTGTGTCACCAATTCAAGGCACTCGTGTTCTGGAAAACTTACCGGACTGTAACTTCTCTGGAGACTGTGGTGTACTGCAGCACCCTCTTGTGTTCAACGAGTTAAGTGCCATTCTTAAAGTACTGAAAGATGCCTTCTCATTAAGAGAAATAATCGTTAATATGTGTTGATATTATTTAGTGCTAATTAATTATGATTACTTGATATCAATTTCACGCATTTCTGATTGATAACTGTACATTTCCAGAAAGCTTCTGAGCAGTATTTGGCACAAACCCATTTTGTAAAAGCCAAAGTCAGATTTCTTACATTTTTTATCAGAAAAACTAGACGCCTTATTGACTGTATTGTCAAATTTAAGATATAACAAGTTTGACAATGTCTTTTCAAGTATCACACATGCATTCACTTTCATTGATAGATTTTAACTGGTTATTTACACTAGCGTTGACTTTTCATGTTTAGAAAATGAATAGTTGTATCTTCCTAGGTACCTTCAGAATAATAAAATCCGAGCTGTATCTGAACGTGCTTTCAAAGGTTTATACAACTTGACAAAACTGTAAGTATTGCTTTTGGAATACTGAAGTAAAGAGCAATGGGAATTGCTCTGAGAGATGCTACCAAAGTCTCACTCATTTGATTCAATGTTAGGAAGCTGCAACAATGGTCAAATCTTGAGGTCATGATTGGATTGAGAAAGCAAATATAGATTAAGATCTGCCTGTGAAATTTTATCTGACAGGACAACACTCTGAAAACACAAGTGGGCTCCGTACTCCTGTCCCCAAATCTGCAGAGTGGAAGAAGGAGACAGTATCGTAGTTATACACATGAAGTCAGAAAGAATGAAAAAGGAAATAAACCAAAATCAATAGCTTGTGATGAATCAAAACTCTTTAGTGTTCTATTTTGATTTACAGAAGCAAACAAAAGCAACCAGTATGAGTAATGACAAGAATGTTTTTTATTTTGCAGCAGTTTTTTGAAAGGTGCTTCTAACTTGTAAGGAAAACAGTGAAAGAGATGATACATAAATCATGTTGTTCCGTTCAGCTTTTCATTTCTGCAGTGTTTTTAAAAGGAAATTTTTTTACAAAGAGTTACCTCTTCTTTTCCCGTCACATGAGTGTGGTTGATTATCTGTTATTACAGCTGCTATTACCTTCCCAGAGCATTTATAGTATAGTCCCTCACTTCATTTCTCAGGCTTGCTTTTTCCATGGTTCTGGTATCTACATGTGACTAACATCCTTAACAGAGACTGAACGGGATCCTGGGAACATTCATGAAACAAATCGCTCCACGGAAGGAAACTGGGAAGGGCCTAAAACACGACACAGTGAAAATACGTAGCCTGTTGTGTTTTCCCACAGATAAGACAAAATTTTCACCCTAATTGCTTCGTAAGCGCTCACTACAGAAAGTCCTGCCCTGCTCTGGCATTTCTATGAAAGATACAAGCCTGCATGTCTCCTTCTCTCACAGAAAAAAAATGGCTGTCTTGGGGAGAAAGAGGCTGGAATCATGTATAAGGGACTTTTTGTTTACTTAGCGGGTTATCTTCCAAAGGAAAGCACGAAAAATTACCCTAATCAAAAATGATAATTCTGAAAAAATTTAGCAGTGTTCTGATAAATTATAAAGGAAAAATCTCAGAACTCATTTTCATGCATCTGGTGCTAACTAGTCATTCAATTCATTTATCTTAACTTGGTCTTGTTTCAGATACCTGAGCAACAACAAGATAACCAGCTTGAAGCCAGGTGTCTTTGAAGATCTACACAGACTTGAATGGCTGTATGTTGTTTTCTTATTTGTGTGTTTATTTTCTTAAGGACTAAACGAAACATGACAAAGTAATACTTGGGTTGCTTTCATTTTTGTGCATAGTGAAGTATCTTTATGCTAGATAATATCTAAGGAACTCCTGTTGCACTGTGCAAGGTAAAAATCTGATTGACTTCGGTGAGAGCAGAAATTTGTTCTTGGTTCCAATGACTGATGACTGTTACAATACTAGATTATGTTTATTAGTAATTGTTTTTTTACCAATTAATACATTTGATAACTCAGATATAATAAAGCAGTAAAAAGTTGGGGGAGGGGGCAGTAAATAATATATAGTGTTTGAAATGTCTCAAACAAAATGACTGTCATAATCTGAAATATTTGTTTATTACTGCTTTTCAGACAGAAGACATGTAATTACTGTTTTGACTCAGTAAAGTTATTAAAAATAAGCAATTAATAATAAACAACATATTTCTCTGCATTTTGAACCAATGGATTGCTGTGGAACACCATTATGTGGTGCTGCTGTTTTCACAGGGAATTCATTCAAATTCTTGATCAAAGAATTTTGAAAACTGGCAAGAAAATACTTCTTTTTCTAAGTTGAAAATAGTTACTTTTTCTAAGATAATTTTTTTAATTAAATTCTTCTGTAAGAAAATTAATTCAATAATTTATGGAGTAGTGCATCAATTTTGTAAGTAGTCTGAATGGGCATCTGAAGAAAACCACTTCAATTGTGTTTGGTTGGGTTTTTTATCTGTACAATTTAAGACTGCAGTCAATTATTAATCTGATACATGCTTTGCTGTAATTCATAGGATAATTGAAAATAACAGGATAAATCGGATCTCTCCATTAACATTTTATGGACTCAAGTCACTTATTCTTCTGTAAGTACAGCATAAGAACCAAAAGTGTTGTTGTCCTGGTTTGAGGTGGAATAAAACCAATTTTCTTTTCAGTAATTTTACTTTCCAGTTAAGTCTCTTCTAACTGACTGCGCTCTCTGAAATTATTGGTATGTTTTTCAGACAGTGTCCATTTCTAGGAGATAAGATCTGATGTTCATAGTTAATACCAAGGGATGGTATGCAGGGGTGCTCCTGATTAGACTTATTGATATAACATCCAAGGCCAGCTCACTTTGTTATTTGCTCCATTGGAGGCTTAGAAGCAGAAGTGTGTAGGTAGCAGGATCACACCTGTGGAGAGGAGTGGATGGGACAGGTGACCCAAAAGTGACCAGCAGGGTATTCCATCCTGTCTGCATCATGCTCAGTATAAAGCTGAAGAATTAATGTGTCAAGCCTCTTCTTCAGCGGCTGGCATCTGAGGAGGCTCTGCAGAGTGCCACAGGGAAAATATGTGGAAGTTTAAGAAAAAATTGTAACTCTAAGACTATGAGAAATTAATAAAGATTTGACTGCCTTTTTTTTAAAACAGCACAAATATAAAAGATAAGGGTTTTTTTCTCTATGATCTACTTTTTGGCACATATAAATATCTGTACTATTCCTTTTTTTTTTTCAGAGAGATGATGAATAATTCTCTTGCACATTTGCCTGATAAACCTCTGTGCCAATACATGCCAAGACTAAACTGGCTGTAAGTCCACCTTATTTCACTAGAAAAATATTATTTTGTTGTCTTTGTACGGTGTTTCCACGCCACTTTTTCTAATGGGGTGCTGATTCTTACAGAGTGCCTACTGGGTCACTGCAGGGTTGATGACCTGAGGCATCAATTATGTGTGCAGAAATATTATATGTCTGGTTCCCACTCGCTTTTATGCAGTCGTGAAGTTCTGGTAGTATTTTTCTTTAATTACCTTTGAATAACTGCCTGAATTTATTTTCAGTGATTGATGTTTTGTTTTCATATCCCAGAGACCTTGAAGGCAACAATATCCATCATGTAAGAAATGTCACTTTCATCTCCTGCCACACTCTAACTGTACTGTAAGTAATAGGATATGCTAGCCAGCTGGAGTGAGATATGCTTCTGTTGAACAATCAAGTGATTTGTTACAGCTAATATTAAAGTTTCCTGATTATCACTGTTATTTAGATCTCAGGGGATTGAATTAAAATGTTCAGTTTTAAATGACCAAAACTACAAGTAAACTTCACTGAAGTGATTTTGACTGATACTAAGATTTAGACATTTTCATTCTAACTTTTTACCTGGAAAAGGAGGCAAAAAGTCTCATAATAAAAAGCAGAAATCATACAATATATGTAGCTCTTTTCTCATTTTAACAAGTTTAGTTGGCTGGTTGGTTGGCTGGCTCATCAATTTTAGAATTTTCCCCAAAGTCTGACTGATCACAATGGTGGTGTGGTCATCGTCAGAAAAGTCCTTCAACCATTTGCTAGATTGGTAGGCTCAGTGTACCTGTCACTTTCAGTTTTTAACTCTTGTGCAGTACCCATAGTCTCATTTTTCTCATTGATTTTAAAATCCAGGTTGTTTATTTAAGTAGCAAGCTCACTGGCCGATGAAACAGGGATGAAGGAAAATTTGCAGGGCCACAAGCCTGTGTCCAAGATGTGACTAGGTGGCAAGCCTTTCAGTCCAGTTAATCTTCCTCCTGCCCTCAGACAATTTATACCCGCCTCCTATGGGTGTGCGGGTATATAAATATATATATACACACAAAAACATATGTGCATAGGCAATAAAAATTACTTGTCAAATGATAAAATGGTAAGCTTCTACATCTGATTAGCTTGTTAACTGAGCCAGGCAAATATTTGAAGATGCAGAGAAGAGAGAATTTTAAAAGTTTATTAAAAGTTTTCTCCAAAACCAAATAGATGTTAAGTAAGTTTGTTTTAAGTTTGTTTTATTCTTGCAGGGTGATGAGACGAAATAAAATCAACTTTTTAAGTGAAAACAGCTTTTCTTCTCTCCAGATGTTAGATGAATTGTGAGTTGATTTCTTCTCTTACTTGTTTTATCAATTCACAAAGTTTTATAATCTATATTACAAACATAATTTATCATAAATTCTGTTTCATATAACACGCTCTGGAGATAGCACCCATCTTCAGGATTTTTTCTGTATATTTAACAGGGAAGATTTAGTCAGTAAAATAATTCATATCCTGTGATATCAATACATTGGGGGTTTTGCTCACAAGATCCTGATGTTCCGTGAATAGAATCATACTAATTAATCTTAGACCACCACAGTATCTTTTAGACTGGTTTGCCAGTTTCAGTCAGACTGAGATTTTTACTCCTCCGTCCACAGCTCTAAAAATCTGTGTTAAGTGAAAGTAAACAGACAGGTAAAGAGAAAAACTAAGGGAAATATGTAGTGCTGGCTAACCTGTGCAAGAAAATTCCACTCATGAAACAGTAGATTTAATTTATCTCCAAGCTCCTACCATTCAAGTTAAAGATATTTTACTTTCTTTTTGATGTAAATACAATAATAATAAACTATTTATCTATAGGTATATCTGAACCAACTAGACAAAGGGAAATATGATTAATTTAGATTCCCACCTACCTTTAACAGCATTCTTTCAAAGTAAAAGTTTTTAATACCCTATATAATAAATAATATTTGGCAAATGGAATAAAACTGTGTGTCTTGAAATTGCAAAATGGTTTGGTAAAATTACTGAGCCTAATTAGAATTTACTACATCCTACCTGTGTCTCTTTCTGCAGAGATTTGGCTAGCAACAAGATTGAATCACTTCCTCCATATATATTTAAGGATTTAAAGGAGCTTTCACAACTGTAAGGATTCTTCATTATTATGATACTTTACTGTATATTACTCATTTGATATGATGCTTTCAGTCTTGAATACTGGGAAAGAAACCAGTACCTTTGTTTGTATGCATCATCTAAGCCCTGCCTGAAAAATACTTACCTCAAAAGTAATTCTATATAATATTTTGCCCAGAATATTTTGTAGAAGATATGTATTGTCATGTCCCAAAAAGTATCAAGTTTGAATTCTACCTTTTCTAGATCTTGTGCATATACAGAATGAGCTATATAATGATAAATTAATAATTTGATGGCAATGTTTAATGTGATATCAGGATTTGTATCTAAAAATAGTCAGTAAGCACCCATAAGAGCATCATATGGATGCCTTGTTTGAAACTGCTTTTTTCCTTTGAAAGAGTTCCCAAAAAAGCATTAGGTATTATAAAACCAGAAAAACATTCTCTCTTTTTCCCGTGACACATATATGGGGAAATTCTCAAATGCTGCTGATGGAAAGTCCCAGTCTTTTTTACATAATCATCTGAAGGTCAGGATATAGTATGTGAAATAACTTATTTTTGTGCTTTCCCAGCATCCTTGGGATCCATCACAATACACTGGAGCAATCAAGTGCATACAGCTGCATTTATGGAGTTTGACGATTTCAGTTACAATATCAAAATGAAAACATTAGGAAAAGTTACAGGGAGAAGAAAAAGGGGATACCTAGAAGCACTCTTGCACAATAGACTCTCATCTATTTGTACATTCCGCTGCCTCTATCTCTTCTTGAACTCACATGAATGATTACGAAAAAATAGATTTTAGCAAATAGTAAAATCATTTGTAATTTCTTTCTAAAATGTATGCATTTCAGCTTGGTTCTTTTACTTGAAAGACAAGTCTGGGAAGTTTAATAACTAAATATTTCTATAGTCAAAACCTTTAAGCATCAGATTGGGGGAGGCAGAGTTGTGTGTGTTTGTGAGTGTGTGTGTGTATGTGTGTGTGTGTATACTTGGCAATAGCATGCCTGTGAAGCATCTGACTACTCTTTCCACTGGCTTACCAAGCTGGATAACACTAGATTAATGTTACCATTTGCAGTTGGAAGTGCCAATTGTTCTCCCTACACAACTGGAAAAGCAAATGGATTATGTAGTTTGACTTCATTTTTAGAACAAGCTGTAAGGAAAATGTTCAAAGTTACTAATGGCTATGTTGTATTTACAGGAACCTTTCCTACAACCCAATCAAGAAAATACAAATAGACCAGTTTGATTTTTTAATTAAACTTAAATCCCTGTAAGTATCAAGTTTTTTATATTTCAGCTAGATTTTCTTTGTGATTATGCATATCTCCTTCAGAATAACGCGATCGAGAATATGTTTTATAAGAAATTGCCCTTGAAATAGTTCATAGTTATGTTGATGATCCTCAACAATTTGAGCCTGGGAAATAATTACTAGCAATACTCATTTTTTTCTTCCTGACAATACCAGTTTTGTAATGGATTCTTTTCCAACAAAAAGAGATCATAAACTGAGCTTAGAGAAGGAGGACGTTTTCTTTTCTGCTATTACAGAACCAGATTAATGCAGCTCTTGTTTTACCTTGCACAATTTGTTCACAGGGCTTAAGGGTCATGCAAGGTCCAGTTTGGGCTATTAATGTCATTAGCCAGTACCATTAGGATATGTAAAGACAGGAATTACAAGGAAATTTGCTGTATGTACACGTTTGGGTTCATATTTCCCTTCTTAGAGAATTTACTGCTAGCACCATGAAAAGAACACCATAAACCAAGTACAATTCAGCTGCTATGTCAGAGGCAGGTGGAACTTCTATATATATTTTGAAGAGTTTACGGGGAGTTTTTGTGGGTGCAATAACACAGGAGCTCCAACTTGAATCCTGCCAGCAGAGCTCTTCCTAAAACTGTCATAATGCAGTGACAATCTTACAAATCTGAAATTATGCTGCAGTACACCTTTAAATACATCTTCAGAGGCCACTGCAGGTCTGCAATGACCGTCTTGGCAGAGCACAGCAGCGGCTCATGTTGATCATCATTTCGAAATCATAAAATCATAGAATAGTTTGGGTTGGAAGGGACCTTTAAGAGTCATTTAGTTCAACCTGCTTGCAGTGAGCAAGGTCATCTTCAGCAAGATTGGGTAACCCTGTCTAACCTGACCTTGAACGTTTCTAGGAATGGGGCATCTACCACCTCTCTGGGGAAGTTGTTCCAGTGTTTCACCACCCTCGGTGTAAAAAATTTCTTCCTTATATCTGGTCTAAATCTTCCCTCTTTTAGTTTAAAGCCATTACCCCCTCTTCTGTTGCAACAGGCCCTGCTAAAAATGGTGGTGGAAATTGAAAAAAAGATGTGTCCTTGGACAGGAACGTAGTAGGAATTTATTATTTGACACCTGAGCTGTAGCCAGCGTTGCATATGCCCCTGTTGATCAGTCCAGCTTCCTCCCAGTAAGCTGGAATCTAACAGCCAAATTCAACTAAATACTAAATCTGTACAAGTTTCATGAAAGTAAGCAGCTGAGCACAGAAAAGAATGATTAATTACCTAACAGTCAAGCTACAGAATATACTTTATCCATTATTTAACACCAAAGAACCCATGCAACTTGGTGACCGTGACCTTCTATGTTTTTAAGTGAGGAAAATTGTTAAGTCTTGGGACACATCTATAGGAAACCGTATATTTCATCAGTTTGTAGAACACCAGTTGCATCTTTGCTAGTTTGAAATAGTAAGAATAGTTGGGGAAAGGCCATCCTAAGATTCATTACAGTGCTTAAATAAAACTAATAAACTTCTACATTGGCGGCTTTTTTCTTGTCTCCCAGCAAACATGTCAGCCAGCCCACAGCAACTAATCAGTAAGACTGGTACTTTTCCCCACTTTTGCCTAAATGTGCTCAGAATTCACATGAATATTGCATTCCAATCACTCAACAGTGAATTCAAGTAAGGCTCCCCACAAGTTGAACCAAAGACCTCTGACCAGTTGAGTGTTTAACCAATGGATGGGTTGGACTGGAAGAATACATAAACTGAAGTTCTAAAAGAGAGTTACACAATTACACATTCTCCCCTCCCCCACTTCAGGGGGGAATAATACTTCAATTTTCTATATATTAAAGAATAAATCTTAAAAAAGAAGTCCCATTTATGCGTAACAAGAAAGCCAGTGTTTTCCCTTACATGCCATGCTCTGCATCCCAGCTTCCTGCTGATTTTGACACAATGAAAACCAAATCCCTGCAGTGGTTTGTTTGTGTAGTAAAGCTGGGATAAAAGACAAAAGAGACATGTAAAATATCACTATTGGAACAAGTTATTATTTTCTCAATGATGAAAGAACATCAGTAGAACAGTACCTTGGAAGGGCAACATAATAATCGGAGATTGAACTGCTGAGAGCAATAAAAGAGCCACCTTCATGATTTTGGAAGAACACAGACTTTATTAGAATTAACTGCAATTTATTTTATTACACTTTAGCTTTTACACAGACTTTCAGTTCAAGTTTCAAAGGGATGACAGATTAGATGTAGTTAAAGTTCATCTCCAGCTTCCTGTATTCATAGAAGCACAATTACAATTAAATACTCATAAAATTTGTTCTTTAACTACTGAGTTTCTGTGGCCTTTTTATTGAGAGTATATTGTTTACAGCAGCTTGGAGGGCATTGAAATTGCAAACATCCACAGAAGAATGTTCAAGCCCCTGAGAAACCTTTCCCACATGTAAGTAGATCTGCTTTCTTTGGCCTGAATTTTACAATACAGAATGCTGGTTAATTGAAAACAAAAGTGTATGAAAAGCAGCGTGTGCACAGTTGTCAAATTTTGACAGTTTTAATTGATTTTTCTTCTTTCAGAATATGTTTTCTGAGCAGTTACTAGAGAGTTTTGGTATTCTGGTAACCAAACTAGAACCATCTTGTGTCTGTTTTTCTTTTTCACAACCAGATATTTTAAGAAATTCCAGTACTGTGGATATGCCCCTCACGTGCGCAGCTGCAAGCCCAATACTGATGGGATTTCATCTCTTGAGAATCTTTTGGCTAGTATCATCCAGAGAGTGTTTGTCTGGGTGGTATCTGCCATCACCTGCTTTGGAAATATTTTTGTTATCTGCATGAGGCCTTACATCAGATCAGAGAACAAGCTTCACGCCATCTCAATAATGTCTCTCTGCTGTGAGTACTCCAGGCATAAAAGTAAAAGAATATTGGTTTAGTCTGCTCATAGCGTATGTATTTGTTGTTATAATATAGTAACATGTTTCCAGCATTGGATTAACTGAGCTTTCATGTTGTTGCAAATGACAATACAAAATGCTGTGTACCTTATGCATCAGGATTAGATGCTGCTTTTGTTCTGTACCAACAGGCAGTTGATAAAGTCCAAAGGTTTCACACGTGATTTTAATGCTATGGGTACTGCATCACGCTCTCTTCAGCAAGGAGAAATAAAATACCAAATTTTTCAAAGGCCCATAAATTTTACTATGCATTTTTGAATAACTAACAATTTGCAGGTGAAAACATTGTGTTCAATACAGATACTCTTCGCAAAAGCTAAAGGTTACTTATGCAAACATGGAAAATCAATCATTCCTGGTTCCCCAATATTAAGAGTTAGGGTCTCTTTTATTTTAGTCCTAAAGACAAGACAGGTTTATGGATTAACTCCTTGACAGCAAAGTCACCATAATCTCAAGTACCCTGTCTCGATATAGGAGAGTCTACGAGTATTTCACAAAAGCTATTAGTTGCATTTTGAAAGGTAATTGTCAACAGCATATAAAATTATTGCAACGGTTGTAAACACAGCAGGACAGTGATTCTGAAACTTTACTGTTTAACCATGGGAACGATCTGACCACCACCACACAGAACTTCCAGCCAAAATACCTGGGAAACCTTCAGCTCTGTGTTGCCAGTTCCTCTGCCCTTACTAGCCCTAGTAACACAGATGCACATCAGTTTTGAATTAGCATAAGGTGAACAAACCAAAAATAAGCTTTGAATCCAGCGGAGAGGCCTTACTCATGACAAACTATCTTAAGTTAAATGTCAATGGCAAAAGGAGTAAGAGTATTTCTATAAAAGAAGCCATATATCTTTCTATTTGCAAATCAATTTTATCTCAACTTCAAAAAAGCAGGTTGCAATCAAGTAGGCTATCAGTCCAGAAACATAGGCTATCAGTCCAACTAAAAATTGGGGGGGGTTGGGGAGGGAAAGGAATAGAACTGAAATATACTGCCTTAATTGTAATTCACAATAGTATTCTAGCATTCCAACTATAACATTGGGGGTTTTTATATCTATATATTAGCTGACTTTTAAATACGTATTCATATGTATGTGTGTGTGTCTGTTTTCCAATGTACATATACACAAGGAATGGGAAATTCAGATGTGTGAATAATGATGTTAAGCACTGTGCCCACAGGTGCTGACTGTCTGATGGGAATATATTTATTTGTGATTGGAGCTTTTGATCTTAAATATCGCGGAGAATACAACAAGCACGCTCAGTTGTGGATGGACAGTATTCATTGTCAATTGGTGGGATCGCTGGCTATTCTGTCTACAGAGGTGTCGGTCTTACTGTTGACTTACCTGACTTTGGAAAAATACATCTGCATAGTTTATCCTTTTAGGTGTTTGAAGCCCAGAAAACGCAGGACAATTTCCATTTTGGTTCTTATCTGGATAATTGGGTTTGCTGTTGCTTTTATCCCACTGAGCAATAAGGAATTTTTCAGGAACTACTATGGCACCAATGGCGTCTGTTTTCCTCTTCACTCAGAACAATCAGAAAGTTCAGGAAGTCAGATTTATTCTGTTGTAATTTTTTTAGGTAAGTTGCATTTCTTCTTTATATACGATAGAGCTGCAAATGAACTTAGTTTTCACACAAATAAGACAGCTTTACTGTGGTATTCACACCACATATTTAGATGCTCCAGTAAGCACTTACAGACTTTGTCCAGCCTGAACATTTCACTATATTGGATGCATGAAGGGCTGAAAAAGTAAAAAGACATTAATGACCATTAAGTTCCTGAATGAACAGACTTTGCCAGGGAAGTAGAGCAATGGTAAGACCAGAGGAGAACTATGTGGTTTGGATCATGTGGCAGCCATTTATCAGGGGACGATGAATTAAATAAATACCTGAGGAGAAAATTCAGTGTTCACATGAACAGAGACTCAGATCTTCTGGGCACTTAATTCTATGGGACCAGCAGTTTAGATGAAATATTTTTCTTCACTACCCAGCCTGCAAATAAGCAATGTGAAATTGCCATCACACTCTTAAATTATAACTCATTCTTAACTTCTTAAACAGGTGTAAACTTGGCAGCCTTTATCATCATTGTGTTTTCCTATGGGAGTATGTTCTACAGTGTTCACCAAACAGCAATTACAGCTACTGAAATTCGGAACCATATTAAAAAAGAGATGATCCTTGCTAAACGTTTTTTCTTCATTGTGTTTACTGATGCACTGTGTTGGATACCCATTTTTATTTTGAAACTCCTTTCTCTACTCCAAGTAGAAATACCAGGTACGTCCTTTCTTTTGTGAGGTTGTTTCAAGTGTGTCTGTACGAAGAGCATCGTTTCTACTTTAGAAGAAAAATAATTTAATATATTGAACTATATTAGTATCATAAACTTTATGTTACATATCTATATATATGTTTACACAATATAATGAGCTCTATTGTGTTACTACTGCATTGAGCTTTATTACTATAATAGTCAAAGAGTGGTCACCTTTTAGTCACCCCAACAAACCTCAAAAATCAAATTGTTCAAGTTTGTCTCCATAGGATATCTATAAAATGTACAAAATGTATTTGAAAAACAAGGCTGAATTTCATTGGCTTTTCTTATCTTGGGTTTTGCTGGGTTTGTTGCCTAAATACGGCTCAGGACAATATAGTGTTTCCTATCTTGATTTAATAATGTAATTCTTACCCTGAAATAACTTTCTTTTATGAACTAATACTTACAGTTCAATACATTAATTTATGTAAAGCTGTGCTTACCTTCTTTATGCTATAAATGCACTTTAATCCTGTCCCTTCTCTACCTGCCCCTCAGGTAACAAGCTGACATTGCCAAAGGAGTAAGGATGAGGAGGGGGTGCTGGAAAAATGCAGACTCTGGTATAGGTGGGAGAGCAGGGAACCTTGAGAAAGGAAGATGGAGGAAGATGGTGTGAACACAGAAACTCTTCCAACGGGGTTAGAAGGAAATGTAGGATGTACAATGCCCTTTGCAGGGATTGAATAGAAAAGCCGTGGTGCAGAGAAGAAAACCAGTCTCTGAGGGGATACAGGGACGGAAGAATATCGCTCTGCAGGAGGACAGGACATCAGGGACATCGTTAGGATGGATGTCACTAGTCATAGGAAGAGGATGGGGAACAGAGATCACAGGGAGAGTCAGAGAGCAACGCCAGAGGCAAAATATTTTGGGCAAGAAAATGGGGCTCAGCCAGAATGAGAAGTGTGCCAGGGCTAATGGGGAGCTATGGTACGGCAAAACAAGAGGGATAAATGGAACTACTGGGAGAGTAGGTGTTCAGTTTTGCAGGGAGCCCTGGAAACAGCGAGGGAGTGCATGACCCCCCTCTCGCCAGGAAGCTGAGCTGCATAGGAATCAAGAGCTTGTATTAATTAACAGGGACAAAAGCAGGAATGGATGTAACAGCTGCCTTTCCTTTTCCCTCCCTAAGGTACCATAACTTCTTGGGTGGTGATTTTCATACTGCCAATAAATAGTGCTTTGAATCCTCTTCTCTACACTCTGACTACACGACCTTTCAAAGAAATGATTCATCAGGTTTGGTATAATTACAGACAAAGAAGATCCAAAAGAGGTAAAGGCAATCAGAAAACGTACGGTCCGTCATTCATTTGGGTAGAGATGTGGCCAATGAATGAAATCACACCAAAGCTAACGAAGCCTGTGCTTTGTACAGACTCCTCTGACGCTTCGGTGACTACACAGTCAACAAGACTAAATTCATACACGTAAATAAATACATTTATGAATCTTCATGGTGACATCTGCACTGTTAGCTTCACACCTGTGGGCTTACTGCTTCACAGCAATGAGGAAAAAGGAGGGAGGTACGTATGACACCTGGGCTCACGTGAGCCAAAGCAGAGAGAAGAGGGAGCAGCGCGTCTGCTTGCAGGTAGAACTGACACAGTAATGATTTTACCAGCTCACAACGGTACCTGACATTTTGGCAACTCATCCTAGATCACAACGAGAAGTCAGTTGTTTGGATTTTTCCTCCCACAAGCCAGGAGTGTGGGAAAAAAAAAATGAATCGTCATTTAAAATATCTCACCCTGAAAACAGAGTGTTTCAAAATCATGTATCTTTGGGGGGTAAAGGGGAGAGATTTTCATTAAACCTCTTTAAAAAAAAAAAAATAAATCCCTATTTCAAAAGTTCATTTCTTTTTAAGAGTTGATTGGGTTCCTCATTAAGAAATTTTTTTCCATCCTTAAAATTTCTGAACGGCCCTATTTAAGCTGCATCAGCTCTTAAAATCTTTAGGGAGTAAGAGACCTAAGAAAAATATTTAAACTTCATGATCAGACCCAATTATTTTATTTGTCGAAGCCAAACAAGTGAAAATTTTATTACGTTTAAAAAAATCACCAACTATTTTGCTCACGTAAAGACAATCCTGAAATAGTAACAATTGTTCTATTCAGATAGAACCAGAATTGCAGGGGGGGAAAGGGAAAGTTTTGTTCCTCAACTGAGTGTCCCCCCAGCTGTACCTGCTGGAAGTTTCCTCCTTCAGAAGAGCATCCTTTCCTGGAAAGGCCGGACAGAGTATCCCAACTTCATGCTGCTCTTTTCCTCACCGTTCCTTACTGGGCTACCGTAAGTAGCTCCCTACAGCTTGCAGAATTCATCAAATTTCAGTCTTAGGATGTGTATGTCTGTAACATGCCATAATGGGAGATGACCAAATACAAGACTTAATAGGTGTCATGACATCTACATTTTAATCAACTTGTGCATCTGACTGGATGCGTTACAGTTGAAATAATAAGAAGCACAGCCACTCAGCACTATTAGGGCATTATTTTACGTCCAGTGTTACAAGGCTTAAAAAAAACAAAAACCACTCATCTGAAACAATCCTCTAGAGGCACTTTCTTCACATACACTTACCGAAGAGAATCTCTTCCATCGTGAATTGCTACAGCTCCTCTAGTTCATTCAGAACTGTGCTCACAGACTGATAGCCTAGGAGACCACAAAGGTAAAAGAAATACTTCTTTTGCATTGGCAATTTGAAGCTAAAAGACACTTCCAATGTTTGCACTTAACTTCTTAACAGCGTAAGAAGTAGAATGAACAAAGTGTGACTCACACTTCAACTGTTTACAGAACTTTGGATTACCTTGAAATTGAAGATTGCTAAGCATCTTGTTTCCACTACTGTATGTTTTATTGAAATAAAAGGTTATCTGCTGAACAAAATGAATTCTTTTCAAAAATCACTTAGCAATGTTTTTGGTTGTGGGTTTAAAAACAGCTAAGTGAAATCCTGCCATATAGATTGCCTTTAACTGTGGCAATTAGAACTCAATTTAAAAGAACTTGTGTACTCTGAAGGGCCAAGTCTTCTCAATGACTGTAACTCTTTTGAGGAGATACACAAGGATGCCTGTCCTTACCATTACTCCTCTTTTTTCACTGAAGTTGATTATGGATATATTTAATGTCATTTTTTTTTTTCCTATAAGTAACACGAGAATATCCATTATGTCAGATTTTTTTGTAACATCTTTATTGTTTTGATAAGAAAACTACAGTTTGTCTTTTAAAAAAGTCCTTCTACCAGTAAAAATAGTCTGACTAATAAATCACGGTACAGCCATGTTCTCCTGCAGCCTCCCATTGCATTTCAGCATTACTTTTTTCACATTGCCCTGGTAAAGGCACAAAGGTTTCAGTACAGCTATTTATTACAGAATAGCGATCTTTCAGACCAAAAGGTTATATTAACAGTAAGCTCTAGACCAATTAACAAGTAATTTTTTAAGGCAAAGATATAAAATAGGACCAAATATTGAAAAAGCACTAACAGTTCCCACAAGAGATGGGAGAATACATTTCACAGATTCTATTCTAACTGATGGAAACCTTTACTTAAAGTTCATCATAATCCATCCTTTCAGTAAACAATGCTGTTAAACTTCTATCATGCAGAGATATCTGATCCATTATAAGGCACTTTATTACAACAAAAGATAGTGTAAAATTGTTTACAGTAATCAAACGCCTTGCAAAAAGTCTGCAGCTTTATAGAAATATATTGCAATATTGCTAAAAATAGTAAGGTTTGGGATTCAGGGCTTATTTAAAGCTTGTACGTAAACCACAACTTGGTATAATCACCCCATCCCCAACACAAAGAAAAAGTGTGCATAGAGAAAACCTGAAGTTAGTTCAGCAAGTTTTTCTGGAGTTGGCAGGGTTTCCACTGGTGACAGCTCTTAAAAAGGAGGGCTGATAAAGCCTCCTGGCAGGACACCACTTCCCCACCAGTAATGAGTTCTTAGCGTACCACACATACTAACTTCAGACTCACCACATTAGCCAAAAAAAATTAAAAACAAAAAAATTTAAAAAGGGGGAGAGCATTTCGTGTATGAGATCACTTGAGCTGCAGTGGAAGAGTCTAAAAGTCACAACTGATTCCCTCAACAAAGTTATTTTACTCAGTGACTTATATACAACATCCATACCAGTCATCAAATATTTCTGAAAGAACTCCGGGTCACAGGGAGCTGCCGAGGGAAAACAAAAATCCATGTGAACTCCCTACAAAAGGTCGTTTAAAAAAAAAAAAACAAAAAAAAAACACACCACCATCAAAACCACCGCATCCAGCGCGGCGCGACCCGACTCAGCCGCTGGGCTTCAGGGACTCGTACCCCTCCCTCAGCAGGTCCCGCCATGTTCTGAGGAACCGGGCGTTCTCCGAGCACTTGGTTGCCAGCTCCTCCACCTGGGCCGACACAGCCGACGTCGCCTCCAGGATCTTCGCCAGCGAGAAGGCGGCCTGGAGGAACGGCAGAGAAGTTGGGAGTCGCCGGTGGCTACCCGCCCGGTACCCTGCCCCCGCAGGCGCGCGCCCGCCCGCCGCACTCACGTCGCCGATCTGCATCTCCACCTCCTCCAGCAGCTCCCGCGTGTCGCCAGCCGGCAGCTCCGGCGGCCGCGACCCCTCGCTGGTCCTCCGGGGCCGGCTACCGGGCGATCCCTCGGGTACAAAGGCGAGCTGCGGCGGCCCCGCCTCAGCCATCTCCCGCTCCTCTCACCGGCCCCGCCCCCGGCGTCCCGGCTTCCACCGGTGAGAGGTGGGGCGGGGTCGTCGCGCTGCACGCCGGGAGTGGTAGTCTTCTCCTGCCCCCGTCCCTCTTCTTCTAGGCCTTGCCCCTTCAGATGTCAGACTAGCGAACCGATTCGCGCCGCTGTGGAAGCCAGGGCGGGTCGTGCTGGGCCGCCGGGAGCGGTCGTCCCGCCAGTCGGACGGGGCGGGCCTGGCCCCTCGCCGGCAGCCGAGTGCGCAGGCGCGGCCTGGTCGAGGGGCGGTCGCGGGGAGTGGAGGGCGTTGAGGGGGGTCGTGGGTCGCCGCTGCTGTCGCCATGCTGCTGTGTCGCTGCCCGTCCTCTAGCCGAGGTAACGCGGTGGCTCCTCCCGGGGGCGGCTGGGCATCCCGAGGGAATGGGGCTGGGGCAGCCGCCGCTCGGCGGGACGGGGCAGGGCCGGGCGGGCGGCTGGCGCGGCGCCGAGGGAGAGCAAAGGTCGCGGCTGGGGCGCGCCCGGGCGGCAGCGGGGTCCGGGCCGGGAGCGGGACTGGGGAGGATGATCCTATGGGGGATCCTGTGCGCGGGGGCCATGCCCCGCAGTGGATGTCAGCGGCGGCGCGACCACAGTGTCCCCCGCTCCCCTCTCCGCCCCAAGCCCAGAGGCCTCCATCTGTGCGCCTGAAGGTGCTCCCGGTGAGGGGGCGGAGCGGCGTGAGCGCCGGCCGGGTCGCAGCCGCGGGTTATCGGTGTCCTTTACCGGTCTGTAACGGGGTGCATCAAAAATGTAGTATTTTTGGAGCGATGCTAGGTCTTGCCGGTTTCAAAGAGTAAAAGTAAAGCGATTGTACCAGTGTCCTTACTGACGAAGTAATGGTAGAGAGAGCGTGCTGGCAGCAGTTGTTAAAGAGCTGCGGAAGAGTAAAGTTTCTTAAAAGATTGCTTGCTTCGTGGGAACGTTTAACTTCAGGTCACCGGTCTCTCTCTCAGCAGCCTGGAAGCACATGCTGAGTTCCCTCCCTGGGAAGAATCTACCTGTCCAGTGCTTGGACCTCCTTTTGTTGATATTAGATGTATTCTGAGCTGAATATCGCTTATTTTGTGTGTGTGTGAGCTTATTGACATTTTTAAACTGTACTGTGTAATTCATAGTATTATCAGTTCTGCTCAAATAAAAATATCTCAAAAATTAAGTTTGGGTGTCATGTTTTAATGTAGATACATAGGTGTAGTTGTTACTGTGCTTATAAAATACGTTGCTTGTTCTCAGTTCCTGCCTTGTTGCAAGTAAAGGATAATTAAAAGTCATGAGGTGGTATGATAATAGCTTTTATGTTATGTCGGTTAAATACAGAATTGCTGCCAAGAAACCAACATAGAAAATACTTAATACTTATTTTAAGTATTTTAATAATAAGCTAATAGCTTGCACGTAAAGACCAGTAACCTGACAGTCACTGTGCAGACTTATAATGGAAGATGTTTGTGCTGGCCTTGCCAATCATCATTCTCAGCAAAACCTGTCAGTCATAGCATGATGGTGATTTTACTTGCGTAGTTTTGCAGAAATACTCTACTTCAGATACAATATTCTCCTTCATCCCTGAAATTAGAGAAAATCTTTAAAGAAAGGAAAAATACCTCTTACAGTGCACTAGTTCACAGACCTTTTTGATGCTAACCAAGCATACTCCATGCTGGAGTATGAATCTCAGACATCCTCATACTTTTTGCAAGAGGAAAATTAGAACAAGGGTGTGACATGTAATAGCCCTTCTGAAGGGTCGTGTTTTGATAATTTTAAAATTCCATTTGCTCAAAAAGAAATTCTGATTTGTTCTTGCAACAATGTACCTGCAGCAAAGGTAGATTCACTGTATCTACTGTTCCTAGCTGTGGCTAATGTATACTTGGTTTTAAGTCTGAGCTTTTATAGTGGACCATGACATTCACTTTAGATGAATTGCCTACTATCAGTAGCCCAAGTTGTGCATCAAAATGTGTTGAGGTGTCAGAAGGGATGAGCTTGCATAACTTGCGTGTCCTATCTCTACAGTTGTTTGGTAACTTTAAATGAAGTCTGAACTAAATCTTTTGAAGCTTCAGGTGAAATGGGAATTTAAAATGAGTTTCACCTGTGTACACATGTTATCACATGTCAGCTCTCAGAAATGAGTGGCCAGCATATTGAGTGTTATTATGTGAAGAATGCTACGGGGCAAGGGCTTTACTTTTTTTTTCTTTTTTTTTTTTTTCCTTGTATAAAATTATACAGCACATTCCTAACTTGAAAATGTATAAATCTGTGTTTATAGTTCCTCATCTCAACGTCATCTGGTAGCCTTGCGGGGGGGAGCTATCAAATTTGTTGTACCATTCGGGTCTCTGAGAAGTTGAAAAATTTGGAAAATTACTCATTTGACAAATTTATTTCTTGTTTTTACAGCACGTCAGTGCTTTCATGCTCTAAAATTGATAAAGAGAGACTGCCTTCCATCACTGCATGTTGCAAGATGTGCATCTACTGCCTCTGTACCTCGCATAACTACACATTACACAATTCATCCTCGGGACAAAGACAAACGATGGGAAGGTAAGCAAAAGACTGTATTCGTTCAGTGTTTATATATTGCTGTTATTGCTCAGTTGTAAAGACACTGAAATATATTGCTTTTTTTTTCTTTTTACCAAAGTTATGCGCTCTTGAGTACTATACTAATATTCCAAATAAAATGTTGTGGTTGCTATCGCATGATGAGTGTCTTTAGTGCTATGTAATGGGATTGGTTTTAATTTGATCATAGTTATTTAAAGAAAATTTTTGAGCAGCTTTTGCTTCAGTGACTGTTACAACAAAATCTAATTCTGTCAGGTATCTATCTGTTGGATTTTTTTCAGTTGTTCTTACTATGAGAGGTTGTGAGAAAATAAGATTAAATCATATTTCTGGGCATTTCTCTCTGAATTCAGCAATTTTAATAATTTCAATTCCAGAAAAGACACTGATTAATTAGTGTAAAATAAAGTCATGTGATACAACTAACCATCTTTTTTCTTTTCTTTCTCCCTTACAAAGAGTTTCACTGAGTGTCTCTGATATAGCTAGCCAACTTAAGTTTAACATTCTAAGATGATGCTTACTTAAGGTTCACAGAGACTGAGTATACGTTTTCACGGGATATCTCATTACAACTTAAAAATAGCTAATTTGATATTGTCATACTGGTGTCTTTCTGCACTCTTCCAAGAACTGAAGTAGGGATTCTGTTAAGTAATTAGCCTCCTTTTATGCAAAGCAATGCTTCTGGGATACCCAGTAGCCGGTGTCGCGGAGCAAGGTTTACTGAGAGGGAGGCTGGGGGAAATTGAAGGTTGGTTTATGTTATCTCTTTTTTTTTTTTTTTCTTTTCTTTTTCTATTAAAGGGGTAAACATGGAAAGATTTGCAGAGGAAGCTGATGTTGTCGTTGTTGGAGGAGGCCCCGCGGGCCTTTCTGCAGCTATTCGACTCAAACAGTTAGCCGCTGAGCACAGCAAAGAAATACGTGTTTGTCTGGTGGAAAAGGCTTCTCAGATTGGTGCACATACACTCTCTGGTGCTTGTCTTGAGCCAAGGTCCTTAGAAGAGCTCTTTCCAGACTGGAAGGAGCGAGGGGTACGTATGAGCATATAAAAGCTACAGTTAATCACCAGCTTATAATGAACTCTGTATCTGGTTCATTCTGGTACGACTTAGTACCTTGGGACCATTGGTGTTTAGTGCCGTTTTAAAATATGTTGATCTATCAAAACAACAAAAAACCTCTACCTTCTTTTTAGCCTGTTTCCTAGTTCGGCAACGCCGAAGTTTTATGCCTACGCAGGTATGCTGTGGCCTTTGCTCTTTCATGTAGTAGCCTTACTGCAGATGTGTGGTGTGTCTGGTGCCTCCCAGGGTGCTCTGCACTTACTGCATCTGTGCAGAACCCAGCTCCCGTGCACAGGCAGTGAAGTGGTGGATTCTTAGCGATGTCAGACTCGCTGCTTCTGTACAATAGTTTTTCATAGTCTCAGGAAAAGGCACACAGTACAATGATTTCTGTGCAGACATAGTGCTGTACCAGAAGGCCTAAAAGATGCTTTTAGGAGGGAGAACAGCAAGACATGAGCTGCCCTCTCTGCCAGAACAGCCATCTGATTTGTAGCCTGCTGTCCCCTGGGAGCTACAACTTGACTAGTTGTTTTGTCTTACTGGGATAAATATGCAAGCTGAGCTACCTTCTTTAGAAAGCTCTGGCGTACTGATGTAGTACAAATTATAGACATGATTTGCAAGGCTCTGTTCCATTGGTTTTTTTACCTCAATAGCTGTGTTGCCTGATAAAAGTACTTTATCTTCAGCCTTACGATACTTTGGTATAGAAGTGCTTTATTAAACCTTCCATTGACTGCTGGTTTGATTGTTTTATTTGTTGTTGGTTTTGTTGAATTGGCTAGAAAAACAGAACTGTCAGTACTGTTTCTATTTTCTTTTTTTAATGTAGGCTCCGCTTAATACTCCCGTAACTGAAGACAAGTTTGGAATTTTAACAAAGAAATCTAGAATTCCAGTGCCAATTCTTCCAGGTGAAGTTTGGTGAAGTGGTAAAAAATCATCTTTCTGGGTGTCTTTCAACTTTTCCATGAATTAAACAATTTATTTGATTCAATGTAGTACAGTAGGTGTATGGAGAATGTAGTACATTCCAGCAATAGGGTCTCTGTAGGTCATGGCTGTAATAGCATGTGACATGACAGTGAAGATAGTAGTTGTATATATCAGACATTGTATCTTCTTCTACAACTGTTGTTATTTTGCTTAGCATTCTGGTTTTTATGTGTGTGTGTCTTTTTTGCTTAGGACTTCCTATGGTTAATCATGGCAATTACATTGTACGTCTGGGCCACTTTGTGAGTTGGCTTGGCGAACAGGCAGAAGCTTTGGGTGTTGAGATTTATCCAGGCTATGCAGCAGCTGAGGTAATAATCACATCAATGTGTGTATGAAAAGCATTTTTGGACACACACACCCCCCCATTCACTCAACTCCCAGTTTATTTGTACATTCACAACATTCCTCTTAGAAGAAGCGTATTGTGGAAACCGTTTCATTGTCTGAATTCCCTGTCCCAGATCTGGCAAAGTGCAAGTGGATCCTACAGTGTGCTAATAAATACATAATTTTCAAGTTTGACCATTATAAGACATAGTGCTTAGAAGTTCTGCATTAAAACTTTTTATGAATGGATTTAAACGACAGATCATTAAAATGTTTCACTTGTTTGTTTGAATATTTTCAAAGGTTCTTTTTCACGAAGATGGCAGCGTGAAAGGGATAGCAACTAATGATGTAGGCATTCAAAAGGACGGAGCACCAAAAGTAAGCAACTGTCTTCCCCATAACAAGAGGTCTAATTATGGAAATTGGGATATATCTGCTTCTCCTGCTATCAATAGTCTTGCTGCAGCCTAAGAAAAAGTGTGAAACTCAGTACTTGTCTTCCCTCTCTGTATATAAAATGGATCGAATACCTATGAAAGCGCTGGTCTCAGAACATTGTAAACTTCTCCTGAGATTATTAGAAACAGCCTTTGCAGAAAGGAGGTTTGTGACTTAAGGAAATAGTGCAAGCATGCTTTGGCATATATAAAATCCAGAAACAAAGGAAAGGATTCCAGGAACTCCTAGAAAAAAAGGTACGAAGGTGAAACGGGAAGCTGTTGTCCAGCTGATAACTACCAAGAGAGTCTGCTTCTCACTGATCTATGTTCTTTGATATTTACAACTGCAGTCACATTTGTTGACAGTCTGTGTTGGGGCAAGGTACACATTGAATCTTTATACCTTTTTGCTGGTTGGTCACGTTTCTGTATCCAGAAGGTGACTCTCTGCCCTAAGTGTCAGACTTTGGCTGATTTTTAGTGGAATCTAGAACCTGTGGTAGGCGGGTTGCTACACTGTGCAGCATGTACAGAGAATATGGGACCTCAGAATAAGTCAGAGCGACTTTTACAGGGAATTATTTGGCTACAGAAGCTACAGGTACAAGTTTTTTATTAAGATTTACATTCTTTTGTAAAGATTCTTACTAGTTACATAGAGTTTCAAAGAGATATTTACTTTCACATGAAAGTGTGTGTTATTTTTCCCATTTAAGGCAGGGGATGAGAAGAAAAGATTCTTTCTTGTTTTGAGAGAATATACTCAACGGAGGAGGAAATGATGGCAGGGAAAAGCAGTGTATTTACAATACTGACAGTATTGTCTGTCCCCCGTAGGGGATAGTCAAGCTCCTGTTTTCAGGGATGCATTTTCTCCAGAAGGGGGCGCAAGTCACGCGTACAACGTGCTGTGGTATTCAAAAGTAATTGGGGGTTTGGGTTGGTTTTGTTTTGAAATGGAAAGGAACTACAATTTTTTTTTTAAGGCATCCTAGATTGTTTTTTTCATTCATTCTGGAAGAATGTGTTTATTGACTTCTTTAATGTACATTATTAGTGTGCCACTACTGCAAACATCTTGAGTATTCACACTTTTTAACTGTCAGTTAGGACAGCTGATAATACCTCCAGAATATAAAAGTTCAGGTAAATAAACATAGTTTGTATAACCTTGAAGGCAAGAATATCTTCAGTGTGTTTGTACAGAGCTTAATCAAATAGACTGCGGTTGGTTAATGAATAGAGTTTCACCTTGTGGTCAGCACCAATCAAACAAAAATGTCAATGGTAAAATTACATAGTAAAAAGTTGCACGTTGGTTCTTGTGTAGACGCTGGAGAGGGATGTTAACTGCAAAAAACAACTTTTGTCACATTACTGAAGCATTTCAAATTCATTTCTGACATTTGCAACATGGAGTTGTAGTAACTGATTTATTTTATATAAATCTACTTCAAGTTGGGCAGTATATATTTTTAGTCTTTAGATCAAGTAATAAGTTTTCTTTGTAGGCCTCTTAGTAATTCGTAAGATTAATTTCCATGTTGACAATTAGAAATTCAAAGAATACACAAAAAAGAATTGGCAAAATCGTGTAACTCCTACTTAAAGGTAATTCCCAACTAGAACATTTTTATTCGCTAGCCTTTTTCAGAGGTTTCCAACCAGTGAGTTAAAAGATTTCACCTGAGAGACAATTTAAAACCAAAGCAATAAGCTTCTCCTGGGCATATGCTGGCTTACATTTTGATGGTTTTATTGGGTACTGCTGGTATCTTGGTGTCTTTATTGGTGTCTTAATCCAAAGCTATTTTCATTACCTTTTTCACCATTAAACTTCTTGTCTTTTTTTCCCTGCAAAAATATGTATATTTAGAATCTTATATCCTTACATGGTAAATATAGTCTAGTAGTGCTCTCATCCAGTGCACTTAAATATGTAGTTGATATGCTCATACGTTTAATTTTAGTTAAATTTTACTATATGCTTTAACAAGTTAGATTGGTGTAATATTCTAGTGACTTTATTCAGGGGTGGCGGGTTCTTTTAGGGGCAGGGGTGATGCAGGTTTTTCTGATCTGTGTGTCTGTCGTAGAGGGCATGGGAGGGTGCACACAAGGTTTTGTTGTAATGTGACTTCATGAGCAAATATTAAAGTGAAGTTATAGGTTAAGATTCTTTGTCCTGCCAGGGTTCCTTGGCATGGCATGAACAAGCAGATGCGATATATGTATCCTTTGATCTGGAAAAGATTCTCTTTTCCAGTAATGACTGGAAATTCACTGTAGTGCTGCTCTACTGGAGACCCCTTACAAGATTTGCCAGGGGTTTATCCTGGTTAGGTGGAAAAGAAAACAGGATTAGAGCCATATCTCACAAAGATTTGCAGGTTCTGGACAGTGCCACAGAGTCGTGTGAAATCACTTTATTACCCGTCAATTCCTTGCTGTGAGTTTGGTGTGGCACACATCACATCCAAGTGCTGATGAAGTGTTCTACTTTTGCAGGCTACCTTTGAAAGAGGCTTGGAACTCCATGCTAAAGTTACAGTCTTCGCTGAAGGTTGTCATGGGCATCTAGCCAAGCAGCTGTACAAAAAATACAATCTAAGGGAGAAATGTCAACCCCAGAGCTATGGCATTGGACTGAAAGAGGTATCAGCTGCATAATTTTAACAATTAAGGAAAATACTGTGAAGCTATAAGGTAGTTTCTGTTTGCCTTCAAGCTAATTTATGCAAGACATTAGAATGATAGATTTTGAGTTACACTTTCAGACTTCAGAATCTTTGCTGTTCTGAAGCTGAACAGAGAAAATGCTCCCTGGATGTTGTGACTGTTGTGTCTCAGCTGCTTCTTTTATATCTGTGTTATTACTACAGTTACCTGTGAATTCGCTCTGTTACCATCTTAATTAGTTTTCAAATTACATTCATTTCTGAAACTTGTTTTTAGTACTTTTACTAAATGAGAGGGGGATTCATGCTGCCTCATTTTAAAGAGCTTGCTACCTGGGAAAGGGAAGAGAGGCTTTCTATGGATTTTCTGTATATTCATTAGAGAGAGGGAGAGAAAATTGTTGTTCATTCTCTCTGAAACACCTTCTGGATGACCTTTTTTTCCCCAAAAGGTACCTTCATTGGTCTTATAAAATTGGGATAAGGATCAGATTTCCTCGGAAAATATCATTCATGAAAAAGAGCTGTGTTGTTTATAATATGTTCAGAGTTTGACTGTAGCAAACTCTTCACTTACTACTTAAAGCACTTGCTTCCAGCTACAAAATGTTTGTTAAATGCTCAGTTTACACTTCTGCACAGACTAACTGCTCTGTAAATGTTCCTATATATGATGTAGTCTTAGTTAACAGTTTCTGATACCTAAGTTGTCATTAAAGTAGGGGTTTGCTGTAGTGTTCCTTTGCTTCCAGATGAGACTGCGTCTGCTTTCGCAAATAGTATAGTCCAACAGGAATGGATCTGTAAAGTGAAATAGTTGATGCTGATGAGTTGATATCCCTACTGTGCATATTTCAGAGTTATTTTTACTGTGGACTAGCTTTGGTCTAGTCCCATGGACTGAGTGCCCTTTCGTGACGGGAATGCTTTAGATTGGCTTCTGCAGCTTGTCTTACAGTTTAGTTTCATGTGAAAGGAATCCAGTTCATGCCTTCCATGGCTGCTGCACAATGTGAACCAAAGCACAGAAAGTGGGAGGAATCAAAAGTCCTGCTCAACAATGTGCTCCTTAATCAGATGTTAATGTAGATGATGTAGATGTGCTTGCACTGATCGAACAGTGCTCAACTGCCCTCCCTCATTAGACTGCACCTGGCACGTAACTCCACGGTGAAGAGATGTGTTGTGAAACAAGGAGAAAATTGACTCACTATGGGAAACATGAAGGTGCTTCTGTGAATTCACCATGGGTCAGATGAGTACTGGACATGTGCAGGAGAAAGCAGAGAGATGACAACCTGTTTGACAGCAAATGTTTGGATCAACTCAGACATGTTAAGACTAACATTGAAACACTTGTGAAGAAGTTGCAGTGATTCATATTAAAAAAAAAAAAAAGATATTAAAGAAAAGAGTAAGCATTGCATTCATTAGCAGAGCTATCTGTGAAGTCACTAATCTAAAGGTCTTGTGGTTGAATGAAAGTTTTGGGTGTAATGCTAGAGTCTCGGTCATGTTTTCTGATGCACAACATTTCAAGAAAGAGAAGTATTATGAAATTCTTAAATGGTAAACCAAACCAAGTATTTCTACTTATTACCTGTTATTTTGGTGTATGCATTTATGCATTGGTTGTATCAGTAAATTAACTTTTTTTCTATACTTAATTGTGTGTTTGTCTTTGCAATAAAAGTAAATTTTTTTCTGATCGTCATTTCAGTTATGGACTATCGATGAAAAGAAATGGAAACCAGGAAGAGTAGAACATACTGTAGGCTGGCCTTTAGACAGGCACACATATGGAGGATCCTTTCTTTACCATTTAAATGAGGGTGAACCTTTAGTTGCTCTTGGATTTGTGGTAAGTGAAGTTGTTTTTTTCATGCTTGTTTGCTGTTGTTTGGTCTTCATTCTTATGCAGTTTCTTTTCTCTGTTTCAATGTGAAGATGAAAACACAAGAATAGCACCAGACAAAATTTAGTATTTTCTCAGTCTTAAGTATGTTTATTCTCATATTAGAGAAGGTTAATTTGTTATATTGGTCTATCTTTAATCAAGTGTTTCGTATTAAAAACATATTTTTGTAAACCAAACAAATTATGGCAAAGTGAAAAATATGTGATTAATCAAAACTGTGCTTACAAAGTTTTTGCAAATTAGGAAACACATACTTTGTACAATTCAGTTTCCTCATTTGTATGACAACCATGTGGACTTTGAGAGAAGCATATGAAGTGGAAGCACTCTGTGGTTCCACAAGCAGCATCCCTTCCTTTTCTGAGTTCTTCAGTTTGTTCTTCATCCCCATTCAACTTGCCCCTGTCTTTCTCAACTGGCAGCTTTTTCCTTCTTACAGCCTCTTTATCAGAAGCATTGAGATCACTAGAGAGAAACTGTCTCATTCCACTAGCCAGTGATGCAAGGAGGCATGGTAGGAAATGATTTTCAAGCACCTACAGTCCTCAGTGTAGCATGTGCTATTTATTCTGTGGACTTTTAGCAGCTCAGTGGGACTGAGGTGAACCTTTGGGCTTTTAGATTTCAGGAGGATTCCACAATGTGTGTGGTGAAAGCTATATTTTTTTAATGGTTTTATAAGAAACATTGAAAAAAATTGTTGGCTTTTCTCAGATATGCATGCTTGTCTTGTGCAGGTTTCCAATATTGAATTAATAATAAGCACAGACAATAGACATTCGAATTCTGTTTTGTTTTTAGAAGGGTAGAGAGCTTTGATTCTTACAGAGAATGGTAATCAGTAATGTTTATATTAGAATGGTAATCAGTAATGTTTATATTATCTCCAGTTTAGATAGGAGAAAATCAACTTTTGTGTGACCATACAAGCACTTTTTCTTTTTTGTCTTTGAACTTTACACCTATGTCAGTCTGAGCTGATTCTTGTAGTAGGATTATCTTCCACTTGTTTTGAAAATTGTTCATTATCTAGCGAGGGTAGTAGATGCAGTGGTCAAAAAGCAGTGAGCTGCCAGAGAAATCAAGGTACTGTTTGTTGCTGACTCATGATTTATTTTGCTATTTGTCTCAAAGCTTGCAGGATCCAGAAATAAGCCTTTTCTCAACAGAGAAAATTGGGCAATATAGGTCCTTTTAAGAGTATATTAAAGATGGGAGTGTATCTTTCAGCAAGTTATCAAATAAGATAAGAATCCTAGGCATCCAGCCATTTGGCAAAGTCGTTTTCCCCCACTTTCTGCTTTCATCATTGCTCCCCTGTGCTTTATTACAATGGCTCACCTAATTGGAAATGATACTTCACTCTGCTAAACGATGTGAAGAACTGTTAAAAATACGTGAGCGTAAGTTCATAACTATCTAGAAATAATTGTTTACCTCTTCTTCCAGCTTTTCTAGGGCAAAGAGGTTTTGAAACATGAATTTAAAACAAGTTTTCTTGATGATCATGCCCATTAAACCATACCTAATTTAATTTCACTATTTTATTTCAAAGACAGATGGAAGATGATTACAATGCAATTGAATGTTTTCCATGCTTCAGGTTACAGGTAGGGCAGAGAAGAGTATTATGGCAGCAAATTCTCAAATTTGCTTCTACTATACTGCTAATAGAATGTATTTTTGGCAGTAGTTTCTTCAAGTAGAAAGATCCTGAGGTTGGTTTAGTATAAAATAGATTTAAAGAGCTGACATGGTTAATATGTGTTGTTTTCTTTTCAAACTTTTATGGAAATTCCATACTTCTATTTTCATTAATGTTGCAACGTTTTTTTTTCTTTTTTAAAGGTTGGTTTAGATTATCAAAATCCCTATTTGAATCCATTTAGGGAGTTTCAGAGGTGGAAGCACCATCCTAGCGTACAGCCTACTTTGGAGGGTGGAACAAGGATTGCCTATGGTGCCAGAGCATTGAATGAAGGTGGTTTCCAGGTAATTTTTTCATTAACTTTTTTTACTTTGAGTTCCCTGTAACCATGTTTTCAGTGCTGTAGATTTAAGTTGCATGTTGTTGAGGAACAACTGAACTGTAACAAAACATAATAAAGCCAAAAGTTTTGCTAGACAGAAAAGCCTTGTTATCTTGCTGGATACTGAATGCTGAGATTTGCTAGACTTAGGCTCTGTCATACTAAAAATCTTCTGACATAGTTACTTTACTGTCTAAATGAAATATGAAGTAGAGTTTATAATTGCAATCAAATATGTTCAGCAGCAAAGAAGGTACAGATAATTCTTTGCTGTGCCTGGAACCCCGGGGAAGAGAAGGTGAGACCACTCAAAGGGCTATATTTGCGTTTGGGGCAAGGTGGCATATTTTCCAACTTACTTGTTTAATCTAGCAGAGGGAACTTCTTTCCAACACTTGACCCTGAAGTCAGCGATGGTGCTGAAATTGTTATGTAGCTTGGCAGATGAAAGTCTTCACCTCCTCAAGTATAGATTCCTTCAGTCTCTTTCATGCATGGCTTTGAATTTCTGCTTTCTTGGGAGATGGAATACCTTTTTAATTTTGTTCCCTTACAGAATCTAAAAGGTGAAATTTTTAAAATATATTCATCAAGACTTAAGGTCAGTTAAAAGGGTTGGAACAATTTGCAGGAGAAATACTCTAGAATTTGTATTTAACAGCTAAAGTCTTTTCAACCTGTTGGCTTCTCCTGTGTGAATAGGAATACTGAAACACAGGATGTGGCTGTGTGTCCTGGACTCCTGGATTCATCTTCTAGTTGTTCCTTTCAGTTTGGAACTAGCCTGAGTGTCCATGATCCAGAGCCTGTATGTGTGGCTGTTTCACTCTGCTCTTTGACTACTTTGTCTTTCTTTCTTGAACCTCTTCTTTGGGGAAATGTGACTTTGTGCAGCTTTTTCAGTACAAGTAGAATTTTAGCAGCAGTGTAACTTTTGTCACAGTCTTGTGGAGTTAAGCTTTGACGCCAGTGTGAGTGCCTGGGACAGAGTCTTGTGGCTTCACGAAGCAGCTTCTTGGTTATGTATGTGATACGCATTTAATCAGTCTGCGGGTTGATTACTTTGTCCAAGTGGAAATATGCTGTATCATGTTGTTGGACAGCTGTGTTACTAGCTGATTTCAGAAGCCATTGTCAGTCCATTATTAGCTCAGATAACATACAAAATGCCAAGATGTTTCAACCTAGACTTTTCCATAAGAGGGGCTGGGCTTCTCTTTCCACCCCGTGCACTGGTTTCTCTATCACAGATAGTCTTTACTGAATTTGGTGAAGCAGCCAGATTGTGACTTCAGTTGCATACTCCTTATTCTGCTTGAAATATATGGCTGAAAGAATGTGGTATTTTTTAAGTCACTTAGATTTGTGCTGTTACACAGACTACAGCTTTTGCACATTTCTGCCTAGCCTTTGGACTTACTTGCTGGACTTAATACAAGTCACTAATTTTACACTGTTCTTAATATAAAACCATGAGGTTTATAAGTTGGTGGGGGTTTTTATTTCCTGTAGATAGAATTGTCTACTTCATGATGAAGTCACACTTTTAAATGGCTTTTTTTAATACATGCTTTCAGTAAAAAAAAAAAAAAGCTTTATTCATGAGTCACTTAGGAAGATTTAGCTCTTCTTTTGCATGTGTTGCTTTGATTAATAACTGTAGCAGTCTGACTCATTTGCATCACTGAAGTCCAGGAATATTTTCTTATGTAAGTTGTTCTGTAGCATCAGTTTTCATTTTGGTGACAGCATTGCATCAAATAGGTGTATAAAATTACCATCAATCTAAACTTTTTTTTGCCTGTTAGAGATAACCTTATGACCATGTTGCCCTAGAGTAGGCTGGATGGGGCTTTGAGTAACCTGGTCTAGTGGGAGGTGTCCCTGCCCATGGCAGGCGGGTTGGAACTCGATGATCTTTAAGGTCCCTTCCAGCCCAATTCTATGATTCTGTGTTCTTTAGTCTTTAACATATAGGGATGCTAAGTTGGTGAAAGAGAGAGCTCGTGAACGTTGCCCTGATTTCATAGCTTATTTGGGGTCTGTGGAGGGAAGGGACAGAGTTTAATAGACTGCATCTACATAGCTGTTATTTCTTTTGTTTATTGAAATTGCAAAATTGAGCACTTAATTTTAAAAAATTCCCATCCAGCCTCTGTTTTGTCTCCATTTTATCAAAAACTTTGAAAAGGTATAAGGGTTTTGTGGAAACCAAAAGGTGTTGCTCTTCTTGGGCACTGTATATTAAGAGCATCAGGGAAAAAAACCTTCACTTTGATGAACCATGCAAGTGTCAAACACTAGACTCACTTAACAGATTTTCAACCCTATGCTGAACAAAAGGGAGGAGAAGGTGGGGTTCCCTGTGCACGGTGGGGGAGGACTCTGCAGGGAGCAGGAGTCTCCCCTTCTTCCCTCCTCCAAACCAGCCTTGTTCTGTATATTTGTTGCCAGGAGTGTGGTGGTTCCTTCAGGTGCTCAAGGCTGAAAGATTTCACCCAGTATCTTAAGGGCAGGGAGGGCTTGTGCCATGCTGGCACGATGTGTTCCTTCAACTCAGGAAACAGACTGCGAAAACAGGCACCAAGTGGCATAATACTGCTGAGAATTACTCGCAAAGCTGCAGTATGCATAACCTTTTGTGTTATATGACTAACGTGACATACTTTGACAGTATGTTGGTCACTTAAGTACCTATTAAGTGAAACAGTTGTTGCAGACAAAAAATGCCTGATCACCATCTTCTTATGTAATTCAAAGAGTTAGTCAAGAAATCTTTCTTTTATAGAATCTTGGTACGGTTTGGATTGGAAGGGACCTTAAAGATCATCTAGTTCCGACCCCCTGCCATGGACAGAGACACCTCCCACTAGACCAGGTTGCTCAAAGTCCCATCCAGCCTGGCCTTGAACACTTTCCCTCCAGGGCAGGGGCATCCACAACTTCTCTGGGCAGCCTGTTCTAGCGTCTCACAACCTTCACAGTCAAGTATTTCTTCCTCATATCTAAGAAAAATCTACCCTCTTTCAGTCTAAAACAGTTACCCCTCGTCCTATCGCTACACTCCCTGATAGAGTCCCTCCCCATCTCTCTTGTAGGCCCCATTCAGGTACTGGAAGGCTGTTATAAGGTCTCCTCAGAGCCTTCTCTTCTCCGGGCTGAACAACCTCAACTCTCTCAGCCTGTCTTTACAGGAGAAGCGCTCCAGCCCTCTGATCATCTTTGTGGCCCTCCTCTGGACTTGCTCCAACAGGTCCATGTCCTTATGCCTATGTCAGTGTTGCATCATTGCATCCTAATAGATACGACAGAGTAACTGTTTTCAGCCAAAGGTCTTGTGAAAAAGAGAGTACATTCTACATACTTAATTCCTTTGAAATACTGTTATATAGCTGAACTTACGACTTCTGGTAACAGAAAACTAAGTTTTAAGTTGTATTTTTGTTTTCAGCTTACAAACCGAATCACTAAAGTCTGTGATTAAACAAATTTCCCAAAACACAGGGAGAATGCTGTGTAGTATAACTTCTTCTAGGGACTACTACATAAATATTCAAGTGGCCAGCCCTGGGGGAATAGTAAACAGACAACAAGTGGAAGAAACAAAACGTTTGTTTTGGATTATCTTGAATTCCAAAGGATACTTTTTTGTTTTGCTATTTTTCATTAAATAAAACTACTTGTTTGGGGTCAAATTATTTAGGCTATTAAAAAATGAATTATTTCAGACAGCTTTAATAAAAGCAGGATGCTAGGTTCACAAGTAGTGCTCAGTACTAAAGACTTTTGAAAGAACACTATGTTTATAACTTCAGCAATGTCAGACCTAGGATTTGGTCACAGCTTTCTGCTCAAAGTGCTGCAGTCAATCTATCTTTTGAAGCTGTTCCCTGTCTATAAACTTAATCTCATTGGATCAGAGTGAGAGTAACTGTCTTGATAGTTGAAGTATTCCATAGTTAGATATATTCCATATATCTGTAGGCATATAACATGGTCTGTTAATACTGTGAGTTGGATGTTTGCAGATCATCTGGCTGTCTTAGGTTTGTGACATGACTGTCCTCAATGGTATCATGCTTCTTAAAGAATGGTAGCAATTTTGCGCCAAAAATATTCTTCTTGGTCACTGACCAAGTAAGTTCTAAAATAAGTGAGACCTGGAGGGAGGTGAGGAAGGCACTGTGTAGTTTCATAGAAAAGACTCGAGGAAAAAACACTTATAATAAACTCTGAGATGAGATACATGCAACTTACTGAGTGGGAAATGGGAACAAAAATGACATTTGTTTGTTGGGGTTTTTTGTTAAAAAAAATGAAAAAATTCACTTAAATTTGGAGGAGGAAAACGGTGTCGGTGGGTGACATTGCCACAGTCTTGGTGCAGATAAAGCAACTGGAGAAAGGATATAAGGAAAATGTTTTCTTGTCATTATTTTATACTCAGCTGCAGTACAATGGCTGTATTTTTATTTGCTGACTATGCAAAAGAATAGGGGAGTGTAATTTTAGATAGCGCACATGCAGGTCTAAAAATATAAAGGACACTCAAGGCTCATGCCAGTTCACTTCCAGAATGCTATTTTCACTTTTAAAAAGCACAAAAGCTAACAAACAAACCACCTTTCTTCCTGTTTCTTTTTCAGTCAATACCCAAACTCACCTTCCCAGGTGGGTTGTTAATTGGTTGCAGTCCTGGACTCATGAATGTTCCCAAGATCAAAGGGACACATACCGCGATGAAAAGTGGCATGTTGGCCTCAGAAGCCATCTTCAGCCAATTGATTAATGAAAATCTCCAGTCCAAGACAATAGGTAAGACAGTACTTTGTCTGTAATTTGTACTTTGATTTGTAATTCTCTTATGTGCAACTGGAAACACCAAGAGCTCAGTGGTAACTAAATGTGTCTGAAGGAATTAGTTGGGAATGCAAAGAAATCATAAAATTACTGCAATGATTTACAAAGACATCTTTTCTTTATTTACAATTTAGAGTGTTAAATTATTTAAGAAAGAAATTAATAAAGTTTTGCTTAGTTATTCTTAAGTACTGATACTACTGCTAGAACAAAAATATGCCTCAAAAATGAGCATCTGAAAAGTAAGCTTACGCTTCTATAAGTAGAGAAGAATAGTATATGGGGTTTTTCCTACAAATACGTGAAAAGTTAGAACTTTAATTCAAAAAGTGTTACTGAAAGACTACAGAATCAGAGGGACAACATTTAAAAAGAACACATTAAATGTAGGCAAAACAGGGTGAGATTTTTCAAGTTTGCGCTTCAGTGTTTTGTTAACTGCTAGGATAATTTTTCCCTTCAGTCCTGTCTTTCTGTCTTCAGTTTTATAGTCTTACCTGTCTGAGACTGTGTATTTCCCATGATATGTAATGCAAAGCAAATAATAGTAATCCCTGCATCCTTACCACTTTGTAGTGATTCATTTAAACCTTGGTTGTTCCCTTAGGTCTGTTAACAAAGACTGTACGGAGAAGGGAGAACCCTCTGATTAGAATTTCAGTCATTCTGGAGATGGACACTATAGCCAGGTGCCACATGATTATTATTTTAGAAATCTCTCTAGTCCTGGATTCAGTCCTAGTGAGCTCTTGTTCAGCTGCAACATGCAGTACATATTAGCACAGAGGGGTTGCTGAACAATTGAAACTTCAACTAGTGTAATGTGTTAAAATGCTTAGAACCTACATGAAACAATAAATGCCGTTCTTGTTGGATTACGGGCAGGTTTTACACAGAACCAGAGAATTATATGGGGCTGGAAGGGACCTCTGGAGATCATCCAGTCCAACCCCCCCACCAAAGCAGGTCCTCCTACAGCAGGCTGCACAGGAACTTATCCAGGCAGGTTTTGAACGTCTCCAGAGACGGAGACTCCACCACCTCTCTGGGTACCCTGTGCCAGGGCTCTGCCACCCTCAAAGAAGTACTTCCTTCTCATGTTTAGATGGAACTTATGTTCAAGGTTGTGCCCATTTCCACTTGTCCTTGCACAAGAAGCTGCTCCCATCAGGCTGAACCAGGCACCACTGAAAAAAGACTGGCCCCTTCTTCTTGACAGCCACCCTTTAAGTATTTATAGGTGTTGATCAGATCTCCCCTCAGCCTTCTCTTCTCCAGACTAAAAAGACCCAAGTCCCTCAACCTTTCCTCATAAGAGATGCTCCAGGCCTCTAATCATCTTGGTGGTCCTCTGCTGTACCCTCTCCAGCAGTTCCCTGTCCTTCCTGAACCAGGGGGCCTAGAACTGGACAGAACTCCAGATGGGGCCTCACCAGGGCAGAGTAGAGGGGCTGTTTTGTTTTGTCAACACAGTAGAATATTACAATCCACTTATTTCTCTCTGCACAGAAAATGAGCTTTTTCAGGCCTTATGTGAGACAGAAAATATGGACTGAAGCATGTTTTCATATGTAGACAAGGCTTAAAAATTAGTATTTAGAACATCTCTTCCTATACAGTAGTAATGGAGAACAGTAGAGGGGACACTCAAAAAATTTTCATTTGAAGAAATGTATTTTTTTTTCTAAGATAGTAACTTGACTTCAACTACATTGCAGAAGATGTGAAGTGTGCAATGTCTAGCATTTGTGAAGAATACAATCAAAGAGTTTCTGTCAAAAGTTTGTAGTCTAATATAGCTCATTAACCTGCTGATTACACAGGGAGAAAACTTGACCTCTAGCATCCACAGGGCAAGAGTCAGTTACTGAAATCAGAATGCTTGTGGTTGCATACCTTGTAAAGGAAAAGGTTTTGAACTTGCCAACACAAAAACTGCACACCTGGTTCTTGGATCAGAGGTAAAACTCTCCTGGTCAGTTCTTAGATTTTATGAGTGAGCAGCTGTTTTCCCATAGAGGTGCCACTTGGACGGGTCTCTTTCTGTTTCGCTGAGGTTTGAGACAATGTAATGCTGTTTGTGGGTCATTTAATAGAGGCTACAAAGGAGCAGTAGGTAACTGCTAACAACTGCCAACAAAAAAGATC
Source organism: Nycticryphes semicollaris (assembly GCA_013400055.1). Taxonomy (NCBI): domain Eukaryota; kingdom Metazoa; phylum Chordata; class Aves; order Charadriiformes; family Rostratulidae; genus Nycticryphes; species Nycticryphes semicollaris. The sequence continues at coordinate 596,375 of VXBJ01006798.1, forward strand.
CATTCAAAGGGGTGAAATGTGCTGCATAGTGTATTCCTGGCTTATTAGTCTGAAATTCTCATTTTGCTGCCTTCATTGCTAACAATTGCCTTTATTCAGCAATTATTTTTTATTTCAAGGGCAGTCTTTATGTACTGTAGGTACCTAACAAGTAATGTACTGCCTTAGGACTCGATGTGCAAGAATATGAAGAGAACCTGAAAAAGTCCTGGGTCTGGAAAGAGCTGTATGCGGTTAGAAACATCCGACCCTCCTGCCACAGCATACTCGGTGTGTACGGGGGAATGATTTACACAGGTATATTTTATTGGCTACTCAGAGGAATGGAGCCATGGACCTTAAAACATCCAGGTAATTTCATTATCTCCTCAAAGAAGATCCTAAATGTGTATGTCAGTCTTTCCTGGTCTTAGTTGAAGCTGAGCGCACCTGGTCAAGTGGCGAGGCCATCTCGTGTAAAAAACCAAGTGATGCTAAGGTGGTGAGGCAGACCTTGTCCTATTAACTAGCACCTACTGTAAATGAAGACATTAAAACACTATTCTCTGTAGCATAGTTTTTCTGTCATGGAAAAGGCTATTTTTTATTAAATACTTCATTCTGATGACAAGGGAGGTTGAAATAGCTTAATTAAACTGTTCTTGAGTAACTACAAATTGCAGTAATTCTATACTGAAACTTATTTATTAAAAATGTATTTAGGACCAGATTTTGCTCAGCTCAAGCCAGCCAAAGATTGCACACCTATTGAATACCCAAAGCCTGATGGAAAAATCAGTTTTGATCTCCTGTCGTCTGTGGCTTTAAGTGGTACAAACCATGAACACGACCAGCCTGCTCATTTAACTCTCAAAGATGACAGCATCCCCGTCAGCAGGAATCTGGCTCTATTCGATGGCCCCGAACAAAGATTTTGTCCAGCAGGTAGGTAATAAAAATGTGTCTGAGCTGCTTTTGCGTGACAGAAGACTTAGAACTTTAGGAAGGGTCCATCTGCTTTACTACTTACTTGAGGCATTCTATCCCATCTTCCTCCTAGAAGATGTTTCAAGTACAGGTCTTAAAATATGGTAGTGTTACTTTCATTATGAAGTAATTAGTAAATACGGAAGCAGGCAGTAAAATCCCACTAGTAATATACTGCCCTCTTTACACTTGCTGGTATGTAGTTTGGCATACGAGCAGAAGGAATCTGTTCAGTGAAGTGATAGCTCTCTTTTGCTCTTTGCAGGAGTTTATGAATATATTCCTCTGGAAGCAGGAGAAGGATCAAGACTGCAGATAAATGCTCAGAACTGTGTCCACTGCAAAACATGTGATATTAAAGACCCAAGTCAGAATATTAACTGGGTAGTGCCTGAAGGTGGAGGAGGACCAGCTTATAACGGGATGTAAACTGATGGAATTCACTGACTTCAGATTGCCAACCCAAAAAAGTTGGGAGTATTTTATGCTGCATTCTAATTAACGTACAGCACTGACTTGAATGTTAAAGAGTTTGAGGCTCATGTGCCATTCTGAATTTTAGGTATGACCGTTGCATTAAATGGAAAGTTGGTGCCTTCTGGTTAAACCCTTGCCTTATTTAAATAGAACTTCTTTACAGGAGTTGTGTGGCAGGCAGAAGACAGTTCTTCTGAGGACTGACAAAGGAACTTTGGATCCTGGATTTATTGCTGAAGTTCAGTGATAACATGAGCCATATCCCAAGCTGTGGGTATGGCGGAAGCATTTAATAGCTATCCTTAAAGAAGGATTTTTGCTCTCTATCTGGAGTGATTTACTAGGTGTAATCCTACCTTGCAGTAGGGAAAAAGCATCAGTCTAGAAGATTGTCACTGCTTTTAAGTGTTACACTTTTTACATCAAAAATTACAGTTAACATTTTTTTTTTCCTGACAATAATAGGGAGCCCATCTGCAATGCAACCTGTAAAGTGGTTTAAAAAAAAAAGTGTAATACTTGCGCCTTCATTGTACATCTACCAACATTTTTATTCTTTACTAGAAATCAGGCCTGCTGTAATAAAAACTCTGATTAAAAACTGGCTGAATTGTCTTAGTGTTAAACCAAGCTTCTTAGGAAGGCAGTAATTATTAAGCTGTAAAAACACAACTGCTATTGATTTACTCATTATAAACGGCAGCCGAGTGACAGATCAAGTTATTACAGCCTAAAAGGAAAAAAAAAAGGGAAAATCACCTTTGAACAGTTTGTCTTTATTATTAGACTTTTGAGTTGTAAACACTGAAAACTGCAGTAGAGGGCAAATGAAAGAAGCAGCTCCATTTATCCTTTCGCATGAGTTAGTGCATAGATTTTTAAAAGTTTAGGGGAAAAAAAGAAATCAAGCAAACATTTTAGCATAAGCTGCCTTCTCTTTCTCCTTTTGGGCTTTTATCTTCTGCTTGATTTTGAGTGTTTCCGTCTGGATAGCTGCGCAAAAAGAAAATCCAAGATACAGGTAAGTCATCACTTTACATTAGGTCTCCTAATATGTCAAGACCAGGTAACGCTGCTGCAACTTATTTCATTTAGTAGAACTGCATTTTGTCTTCTATTAGGTGAGGTACTAGCAGCAAGAAAGTCTTGTCCCTTACTTTGTTTCACCTGGTAAGGTAACCAGGTAGAAGAGGGTGTAGCAAACATGGTAGTGGTGCCAACACAGAATTTATGAGTTAAAACTCTTACCCAATTACACCAGGAAATCAAGAAAGTTAGTAAGACCCCTGGGAGATAGGGTGATGGTTCAAGAGGCGTGATGTTGACCTACATGTGCAGGTTTCCCAGCCCAACAGAAGCATCACTGCCATATAAAAAGGGTTTCCCACCTCAGGGGGCTCTGCACATCAGCATTTCAGCTGTTAGAAGCCAGCATTTTAGGCATCGCACTGATAAGATTTCCTACTAAATACTACCCTAGTTACTTTGTTACACTGGAGGGGGGGGAAAGAAAGGGATTTATAAAAAAGTTTTATTTTACCTTTGTCTTCAGGGGCTATTTCATGAGCCTTTTTAAGATCAGCCTTAAATAAAAGAGAAATACAAGTTAATGTTCTGATGAACTGTTCAGATTTTTTTTGAAAGTATATTAAATATTCGTGATCATTACCAATGCCTGATCAAGATCTCTTATTCCCTGCCATCCTTGAGCCCGTCTGTAGAGAGCCTTCGTATTTGCTGGATCTATTTTAAGAGCCTGTAAATGTAATAAAATTGTCGCATTAACATTTCACATACTTCACAGCCTCCCATCTCCACAAATGGCACAGTTCACACCAGCAGACAATCTCCCCACTTGGTTTGAGGGTAAGCTGTCAAAACATTAACAGTGGAAAAAAAGGAATGCTGTACTGGAGCACACTGAATAGCTGGCTAATCATTTTTAATGCCACTGCACCAGAAGCGGTCTTTTGTGAAGCATGAGCATGTATGAGGATAAAATGGAACCTGTGTGTGTGTGTATATGTATCTATATATATATATATATAGATAAATCTGTAACAGCAAAGATCTTGCTGCAGTTCAAATTATCCTCACCTTAACTCTCGTAGTACAATTCTCTATAATGTAGCTCCTTCACACCAAAAAAAAGGAAGAAACCCTCCAACAGCATCATAAAGAAAACACAGAGATTCCCTGTGAGGCTTTTTTCACTGAAGGCTATAAAGATACATGCAGGCAATGCATCTCATGCTTCAGGAACCTCGCCAAGTTCCAGTCATTATGCCTTCAGCCAAAGGGTTTCACTAATGTGTACATGCCAGCTCTATTATGACAGTATCAAAACAAGAAATATAGTGGCTGGGCAAAGGGATTATTCCATTATTTGATTACTTATTCAAAGCACCTCTGTTAATTTGGCTGGCTAGGTATTTTGTTTCTTGCCTGCAAAGATCATATTCTTTTTTTCTTACTGCAGATAATTCTATAGTGTACCTTTTTTATTATTAATATTATTGTTTTAAAGAATATCGTTTCATAGTGATTAGAGGAAATCTCTTTGCATGAATGTGTGGCTTTATTAATTTCATTTATTAACTTTAATTCATTAATTAAGAATTAGAGGCATCAGACAACGCATCCAGGTTTTTGTAAATCACTTTGGGTTTGGCTGTTCACATAATGGAAGTCTTACCCTGGGCACCCACCCTGATGTGTCTGCTCTAAAGCCTGGAGGCTCTTCTGTGTCAGCAGTTAAAAACTGAGGTGTCTGTACTGTGAACACACATGTCACATTCCTCGGTTTTAGCTTGGCCATTGTGCTCACAGCTATTTTACAGCGAGGTTTGTCTGAACAGGTTCAGCCATTCTAGTTCCTGTTTGCACCAAATAACGCGTGAACTAAAGGTTGTTAATTTAAAACACCTTTGGCCTTAGGAAATCATAAAAGTAAAAATGTATAGTTTCTCAGCAATTACCTTGAACTCTACCAGTTAATCTTAGGAAACTGGTGTTCTGATTAAAGCACTGATATACTGTTAAACACTTGTGATGAGGCATAAGCTAAATAAATACAGAAATCTGTTACAGCTCTGGAGTTGCCTTTACCTAACAATTCTGTAATCTTAAAGAATAAAAGAAAGGGTAGATTTTTTTTTTCCCCCTGAATGGCAAGTATTCTGATTAATAATTTGTAACATTTAAATGAAACAGTGTTTCAATTTTTACCTTTTTTTAGATGATGGATATCACATTACACAGGTTTTATGTATTTTTTTTTCTCTCCCCATCCCTCATTTGTCCATTCTGAAGATAGGTTTATGAACGTTTTCCATGTGGTAATGCTGTCATCAAGCTAGAAAGCAACCCAGCTTCTCCAAAGGCTTCTCCCTCACACACAGATTAGCCAAGACTCCTACTTTCAGCATGAAGCCCTAGGAGATGCTGCTCAGGATCCTCTGCAGACAGGTAGGAGCATTCTTTACTCTGTTTCCTTCAAAATTTCAGAGTTTTACTGAACTATGTAAACTTTCCTCAGCGATACTAAATTCTGTCAGTATGTCTGTATCACTGTTACTTTTTTTTTTTCTTTAATTCTATCATTTTTCAGTATTTCCTTCCTCCTTTCTTCCTGTTCACCACTAAGTCTATCTGAAAGGGCTTTAGTTAGAAAAGTCACTTCAATGAATAAAATACAAGACCATCAAATCTAAAAGCAAGTAAAATATTCTACTCGTACTAGTCTTCCAGGGAAAAGCATTACTCTTTCACTGATAAGAATTTAACTCTTTGTAAGAGAAAAATTAGCTCTGCTCTTAGGAAACAAAACCGACCGTGACAGTGTGCACTTTTTCTGGCAGTAACCAACCGCCCTCTTTTGTTTGCTTCTAATGAGTCACTTCAATTCCAAAATCTTTTTAAGAAGCCACGTAACATACTGAAAAGTAACTTCACAACCAGCCTTCTACTTTGGTTACTTTCAAATCATAAGCTTGTCAGAAAACTCTTAAGACTTTGTCGTTTCAGTCTGTATGTTCCATATAGGCCAGTTGTTAACATGACCTTTACCTCTGAACAGCTTTCAATGGCTCCCTGCCAATCCGACAGTTTTAGTTTACAAGCGCCGATGTTTAAAACGCAGGTCAAAGCAACAGTCTTTAACTTTGGTTTGTCTGCCTCCTCTGCCACTGCTTCAGAAGCTTCTACATACCTGCAGAAAAACAGATTTACAAAGAACACATATTCGTATTGCAATTTCCATTTTGTTCTCCCTGAGCAATCTTTCCACAGATACGTGTGAACTGGCCTCTCCAAACGGGCACCTACCCTGACAAAAAAAGATGGACTCACTGACAAGTGTCTTCCTGTAACTCCCTTCCTTCCACTGTACTACCAGCATTATTTTTCTTAAGACTATTCCAGATGGCATGAAACCATTAGAATTTCTCTCAATGACTGTTTATTCTCAAAAAACTTTGCTCATCACTGGCAAAGTCACCACCGCTCCTTCACCTGCCTCATTCATTAGAATCTTCAACTTTTCTTCAGTTCCCTCAGTAATATTTTAATTAATCTAGGCATTTATGGCTAAAAGTGGAAGCTAACTTCACATTGTAAAGGAGGGTGTTTTATGAGCGTTAGTAACTCCACCTTCTATCCACTGTCTTCCTTCATGACTTTTTTTCCGAACTTCAAAACTGACACTGGCTCAGGACTAAGCCACATCATTTACTGCATCTCCATTTCACAGGCAAACTGTCAGACAAGCTGTACCTCATTCTTCTTCATTTACAAGGTGCTAATGCTGTCACTTTTTGTTTCAAGTGGCAAAGGTCTGTTGCAGATACAAAAGTTCTAACTCTTTTTATGGCCCACTGGATAGAACTTCTGTGGTTTTTATTTAAAAAATAAAACCCACGTGCTTGCCTACATTTTAAGCCTGCCACGATCAAAACAGTCCTTGCAGATCAGTGTCTACGTGAATTCAATTTTTGCTTACTCTGTCTTCTGCGTGTTGCGTGGTTTGTACACAACTGTGGACCACAGAAATAAGCAATACTTTAAAAGTAAATTCGACTTAGTCACAGTGATTTTTGCACTTGCTGGGCATCATGCAAAAAATGAGAACCAGAAGAGAGAGAATACAGTAAAAAGCTAAGGAGAATTATAATACAAAACTGTGTTCAAAACAAACAGAATACACTACTAATATTTATAAATCACACCAAAACATTAAGGACTACAACCATTCTGGAAACAAAATTAGAGCTTCCAAGTCAAAGAAACCAGTAAGATGAATATCAAGGGAGACAATAGGGAGTAATAATTTTTTTGACAAAGTGTCAATTCTTACATATTAAAAAAACTGGTTAAGCAGCAGTAAGACAAGAAAAGGCAGGAAAGGTTATAATGGTTATGGTTTGTGGACAAACAAAACAAAACAAAAAACCCCAACATTGCCAGAGGGTTTGCTAGGTGAGCTGTACATAGGACATAGGAGATGATAACAACTACTTTGGCCAGCTGAAGGACACCATCCTACATAAAGTATTGGATTTTAATATACAGCAACAGGGCATGTCCACGAAAGTATGACCTGTAAAGAAGAGCTGGCATGATCAGATTTGTTTAGTCTAGAAAAGGTGCTATCCTTCCCATCCATAAGGACAAATAAGCACCAAATAGAAGCCATCTGCTCAAACGGGAAGAGCCTTCATTGGGTGTGCTTAAGAGTAAGCAAGAGGACTAATTGCAAGGGATGGCATAATTATACCTGATATTTACATAAGAACGGGGTGAGGAAATGGACAGATACAATGCAAAGATCCATTCCAGCCATCCAAGCCTTTTTTTTCTATAAGATTTCTAAAAGGTTTACACAGAAATCCTATTTAGTTCAGGGTTGCTGTTGGGTCTATGATGGGCTTTCTGAGGGCAGGGGGGAGACCTTGTATCTTGAGTTGATACCTGTAATTAAATGAACCATTTTTATGCTTCAGAAAGACATGATTTGTTTGAAACCCAGTCAGCTGAAGCATTAAATAGGCCAAATTATTTTTCTTTCATTATTGTTACTGCTAGTTAACCAGTGATCATTAAGAAGGCTGGGATAAAGGTCAGTTTAATTTTGTTTAAAAGTTTTTAAGAGAAGCTCATATACATGAAGCAAAAAGCATGAAAAGAAGAAAGGAGCAGGGGAGCAATATGGAAACAAAAGCAGATCAACAATGATTTTGAAGGCAAGTCTGATTTAGACATGGAGTCAGAATGATGGTATGGAGCCTCAACAGAAAAAAAAGAAAGAATGTATAAGGGTCATATCATATTTGAGGGAGCTCTCTCTTGAACTTATCCATTCCCTAAACCTACTGGCTTTTAGAAATCAGTGGAAAAGTATCTCCCTCCTTTCGAGTCCATTCCCTGACTACACTATTGTGCTTTTCTTCACAGTTATGCACCAGCATGGCAAGAGTTTAAAAAAAAGGAGCATTTAGTCCATTCTAAACAATACTTCCTTCCTATAGCTCCTACCTAGCAATCAGTACAAGACCTTCTTGAATAAGTAGCTGAAAAACCAACCAGGTATTTCTGAGATTCAGAAGGCTCTTTTTTTAAAGAAAGACAAAGTAACGAGCACGGCATCCAGCACTTCTTAAATGCATGTATCATTGCTTGATAGCACTCGGGTTATAGGAACTACCTGATTGAATGATGGTAGCCTTACCGTAAACTTTTACTATACTTTTTAGCTGCCACTGCCCAATTTTGCGCTTTGAAGAAAGTATTTCCTATATTCTTTATGTCTTCTGCTATTGCCACAATCTTGTCAACCTAATAAAATAGATGGAAAATATAAAGTATGAATGTACTTAGGAAAGAAGTCTTGAGTTACTTAATGTGTAACAGTAGGATCCCATGTCCATCCTCTTTCAAAGATTATTATAAAATCTCAGAATAAAACTATTAGAATTTTAGACAAATAGTAGCTTCAAACCACTCCTATAGTATTTTCTACTTTATGTAACACATTAGTCTGAAAGATGAAATTCCTAATGAGTTTTCTACAGTATAAAGGGTGAGAAAATAACAGAGACAACACAGCATTTCAAATCCTTCCCCTAAATGCTGCTACCCACACAGAGCTATATATAAAGGTGTTGACCATTATTCATAGGAAAGACATGTTAACAATCAATGGATTCAACCAAGACTGCCTTAATCCTGAGAAAATTTTGTCTCTTGCTTCTCAAAATGGAATTAGTCACCTGAACTTTGCATGCTCTCAAACTAGAAGTCATACCAACACAATTCTCCTTCTCTTGAAACACTTAAAACATCTATGGAAGGGAAAAAAAAGAACAACTGCTCGTCTTAATCATATCCATCATTTCTGTTTCCAGACCAGCATACGTTTCAAGTGTTGTTACTTTTCCAGTGGGAAAAGTAGTTTATAATTATGGCTATCGATACCACAGTTGTCTTAAACTCTGTCAAATATATATATTGCCATTTGTAAAACTAGAATTAACAACCTTGAAAAAAAACGATTGCAGCTCGAGACAAATGTCACCACAGTTTCTGTAGTGAGTTTATACCAACAAGTTTAAGGTTAAAGGAGGCAAGCACCTGCCAGCTTCAGTTCTGAACCACAGCAAATGCTATCCAAAAACATTTTCACCAGCTGAAGTGCTTCTCAAGAGCCAGACACAAGGAGTTTCAGATTTCTAGCTGTATTTTTTACTTGTCTATTTCTAATTCTGTATTTGAAATCTATACATGCAGCCCCCTTTTTTTCTCTTTCAAAAACACTAATTTACACTAGTTGTCTATTTCACTTTTGTGATAAAGTAAAAGCCACAAAGAGCTGCTTTCACCAGTCTGCTCCCTAATTCTCAACAAAAGGTCTTCCTTCAGTTTGAACAATTTGAAAAGCAAACAACTACTGGGAACTGAGAATGACTAAGCTCTGATGTAGTAAAAATCTTTCTAAAGGTTGATCGTTTATTATTTCTAGTAAGTGAGAAAAAATCTAAGGGTGGCTATTTAAAAAGTTGCACAGAAAATGTGCAACATGAAGTTAGCCATCTGCAGGATGGAGTTCTAGTAATTGCAATTTGTCACTACAGCATAAACAAAACAGAACAGAAAGAAATTAAGTGTAATAAATGTAAGTATTTTTATTTTTAGTTACTGGGGAGAAAAAAATCAGCTGCAATTAGCACTGATAAAGAGACAGCAATCCCTTCCTGTAGCATTCTCATTCCTAAACTTGAGTGTCACCATTTGATCAGGACCTTGATCAATTCTTAAGAGACAAGGCTTAGTAAACATCATCATAGACACCATGTAACTCAGATTACCTACAAGTTTTGCATTCTGTAAAATACCTTAAAAGTAAAATACTTACATCTTTCAAGTCTATATCTGAATCATCAGGAAAATCTGGATGAGCATCTCCAGATCCATCCTGGGGAACAATGCCCCAGTCATCTCCTTCCTTTAGCTCTCCACATTCTGCAATGACGCACAACTGAAAAAAAAAATGTAAATAGCAGTAATGCTTATTAAGACAATTTTCCCCAAAAAAGCCACAACTTCCAACTGCTCTTTGAAATTCAGTAAAAAAGCTTCTTCATCTGTTGTTTGGGTGCACTGATTTCAGAAACCCATCACATCATTAGCCTGTCCTCATCAATAGGCTTTTAGCACAGGAAGTGTTGCCTTCGGAGGAGGAGCATTCCAAGAACACCATACCCACAGCTCCACAGAGAGGCTGGAAATGGAACTGGCAGCAAGCTCAGCTGCAGCAAAACACAAGACACAGAACTTCTACTACATTATAGAAGACAGTTCTTTCTCTAACCGTTACGTCTTTTAAAGTTACAGAGGTATTAATTTATCAAACCACCACAAACTCACATGACCTACACGTCAATCGCTTTTCCAGAAATACAACTTTTGACATAACATTCGTAATAATTACCCATCACTTAGGTAGGGTTGTGAATTGCACCTTTTAATTTTGTCAGTCATCCTACACTTTTAGTTGTGCAGTTCCACCTTCACCCTGATAAAGGCTTCTATCCTCAGAGCTGTGTTGAATAAATCACTTGTGGAAATTTACAGCAAAAGAACACAAGTCTCTTAAGAAGGGTAGTGAAATGGAAATTAACACTGCTAGTAAAAATAACTGGTTAAAGTTTCATAGTTGTAAACATTACACCAAGTGTTTAGAAGAAATGAATATACAGGATATAATGGGAGAATAAACATAATCCCTAAGTACTTTGGATTTTGCTTACCTTAGCAGGATTTTCTCCGTTTACTTCAACGTTTTCTAGTATTTTAACTACACCCATTCCTTTGATTACTTGGCCAAACACCACGTGTTTGCCATCCAGGTGAGAAGTAGGCACCGTTGTAATAAAGAACTGAGAGCCATTAGTACCAGGTCCTGCATTGGCCATGCTCAGCAGCCCTGGTTTATCATGCTGCATTGGGGGAAAAAAAAAACCACAACCAACATATAAAAGGTCTGTTATAAAACCCATACGTAAGATTCTGTAAGCCTGTTTCGCAAGGACAGCCATAAAGACAATTTGGTAAACCAGTTACGTACAGTTGGCAACTAACTCTGTGCATCATGACTGAAGAGGGCTAATTGCCCAGCTCTGCATCTTTACTTGCCACCTAGCAGTCTGGCAAGCAAAGGCACATGTGGAACTCAATGCTGTAACTTCTGTCCGCTTCTTGTACACTCAATCCCCTGCACAGCTGCTGAGTTTAGACAGATCACCTGAGAGATCCGTGGAGTTCCTCACTGGATTGTTCATGACCACGGGCCTCAAGAAACAAAGCAAAACACCACTTAAACCAACTTTAACGTTAAACCGTCAAGACGGGTACGTATTGTTAATTTTACAAGGGCTACTCACACAAAATATTCCGTAGATCTATGGGGTTTAGGGGGGACTGTAGTCTTTATTATTTAAACATTGGTGGTTTTCTTTTTAACTCCTTCACTTTCCTAGAGAGACAGTTTTTATTCTGTTGGGATTTTTAACCACCTAATTGTTTTGGCTTATGCTACCAGGCCACAAACTAACAAAAATTTGCTAAACAGCACAACATGAGAAGATATTCTTTTGTTTCCCGTAAGTACTTTCTCCTTCTTTGAAATAAGAATTATCTTGTTCCATCACACAGATTATTTCATTTTCACTTGTACTGCAAAAATTTACTTCTCACATATATTGTGAACTCTTGCTATTAAACTGTCATGACACAGTCATTAAGAAACTACTCTCCCCGAGCTGATCTGGTTATTAAGTGCAAGGAATTCTGTTTAACCCCACTCAGTATTTTACACCAAGACATGGTATCACTGGAGCATGCAAGCTGTGGTATTCCTAAGAAACTTGATACTGTGAGGAGGAGTGGAGGACAAAAAAAAAAAAAGTATAGCAGCACAGAGGAGATGAAAGTAGATATTTCTGTGAAGCAGACCTTCAGCTCAACAGGAGGCTGATTAGTTTGAGACAACAGCCTGAGACAGCTGTATTTAAGCATCTGGTTTGCCCCTATAGTCTCTACCACTTTGAAGAACATGTTGTTTTGAAAACTGTTTTCCCACACAGTGTTTGGATTTCCGTGGTAGTAGGGAGAACTCCTTGCCTGAGATGTACATCTGGTAATAAGGCACAACGAATCTGAATCTTTCAACCAGGATTTGGCTCAGGAACTCTGGGAAAAGGTTGTACAGCTGAGAGCCTAGAATTGCACTTAGCCAGCAGAAAGCAACTGGAATAATCTTGGCTTTGTCTCTTCTAATCTTGAAACTCATCCTGGGAATCAGAGATGGCAACAGAAAGAAATGCTGTGTTCCACAGCAAGAGAAGGCATCTGGTAGCAAGCCTGCGGGAATGCAGCCTCCAAAACAAACACCTGACATTTTGCATTGTAATTGTTGACAGGTTAATCAGAAAGGGTTCTCCCATAGAAGATTTTTGCAAATAACGTATGAATCTGGTCACTGACTCACTGCTCAAGAGCCAGAATAAGACCTGTAAATCTTACCTTTTTTTTTTTTTTTCAATGACAACTAATGCTAAAGAGCAAAGGTTTGTAAACAAAGAGCCAGGTGCTGCCCTACACCTGCAAGTTTACTTTTTGTCTGTAAAGATTTGGAGGACAAGTTGGAAAGTTACAGACAGCAGTCTGGTGCCTCTAATACTCTCATGCATCCCCATTTCATTTGGGACCACGTCTCAACATTAGTCCCATTCTAACAGTCCCTATCTATAAAGAAAACTGTTGTCACTCATGTATTTTCTTGCCATGAGTGGAAAAACACTGCACATAAATTTGTCTTTCCCATGATGGTTTCTGCTTTTCATTTTGTAAGCTTGTAACGTGAGTAAAAAATGTCCAGACAAAATCAGATTCTCTGACAGATTCAAGGCTTGCAAAACTATGCCATGGTAACAATACTGCTTGAGGACTACATAAGTTAGGTGTTTCACAACAGCACAGCCATTAGCTGTAGAAGCGACACCAAAAAAAGGCCTATTGGGGTTGATCTGGCATCATAAACTGACTACCAGCAAAGTCTTGCTTGTTGTATTGCAATTTACAGAAAACCATACAAATGGGTAGTTCCAGTGATCTCAAGTGCCAACAAAACCAACTTTGCAGGACTGCCAGATTAAGTGCAAGATCCAGTGAATTTCTACACAGCAGAGGCACTTTGTAACTCCCACTGCAATCTTAACCTACTTGGCCAACAGACGATTGGAATTGAGCTCCCAGACTCTGTACAAGATCCAAGTGATACAGATCTTCAACTCATCCCTGGCCCATTGACAACTTTTGTTGTAGCTGAGCAGTCAGAGAAATACAGAAACGGGGATCATCTGCATTCCACTCGTAACTACCTTGAGATCTCACTTGACGCAACAACAAAAAAAGTGATGATGACAGTCTCCTTCTTCAGGCATCTAGAGATCCTGTGACAAGGACCAATGCAGAGGAGTAACTTTAACCAGCAGTGCTATTGGCACCACCATAGCAAGTGCCATGCTATGACAAATGCTGGAGCTACATTTCCAGTTACTGCTCTGAACTTAGTCATGGACTTTGAGGCCTGATTAGTGGAGGATTGCCAGATTTTATTTTCCTAAATACTGTTTGGAGGCAAGCACGATTGCAGTTTGGGCTTTGTTTTAACCACAGGACAACTATGTCTGTAAGCTTTTTAGTGAGTGTTGTTGAGGAGCCATTCATATGCTATCACATAGTACCATGATATGAAAATGGTCAACACTACTGCTGAGAACTGTTACAGCTACAGCAGCGGGTGTCCTGGCTGTTGTATGGGGTACTTGCAGAACATGTTATTTATGTTGTTTCCAGGTAGTACTCCCACCCAAGATCAAGATGTGATTACTGGTAGTTCAAGCACAGGGGATTTCTTCCCATCACTGTCCCTCATGTACAGCTGAGAACACAGATGGGCACTGTGAACAATCAATGTGATTGCCACTTTTCTCTACAATAGCTAAGTGTGCTAGTCAAAAAAATTTAAGTCACAGTGTAAAGGTAGTACTTAAATTTGGAGATCTTCAAATACTGTATAAATTGTAGGCTTAAGGTACATAGACTTGCTGTACAGTATGGTGAATACCAGTCTTCTTCCCCTTCTGGAATACCCAGTTTAAAAGAAAGTTAGAACTAAAGTGCTTGAAAAAAAATTAAAAATACAAAAGGCAAACATTTCTTCTTCAAAAGCATAAAAAAGAAGTCAATCTTATGTCAAAAAATAGACCCTAGAGGCATCAAGTGCATTTGATTTTGATGATAAAAAGAAGCCTGAGGAACGGTAATGGACATTTTGAAGGTTATGCCTTTGCAAAACAAACAAGAGAAAACACAGGATAGATCCTGAGAAAACAGTTTTTCAAAAACTGTACTTGTTGAGTGTTTAAATACGTGCACCTGCTGTCTTCCTGGTGTCACTAGATGTTGATTTCCAGGACAAGACCGTTTTAGAATTTCCTACTCTCACAGCACAGCTCCCTCCTCTCTGCCTGCAGCTGGGCTGACAAAACTGCTTGTGGGACTGCACAAATGGCTGCTAGTACTGAAACAGTGAGCTCTGATACAGGAGTGGGAGTAAGTAATGGGAGGGATAGGAATTTCTGCCATTAGAGCCAGCATCTCTTAAAATAACATCCTCAAATCCAGACCTTGCATATTCAAAAGCTTGCTTTGTTCACAGCACATTCTTCCAAGGTTTTTGATGAAAAAAAAAAAAAAAGCCATTCATAAACAGCCTTTTACTTCTCATGTCATTGAAAATAACTGTAGCGGGGAAAACGCTTTCTTTTAAATTTTCTTCTGGAATAACTCTGCAATCTATCATGGATTCCCCACTTAAGTCAGAAAGGTATTTCTCACATCTGATCTTATGAATGTTATTAGTATATGTTAAAAAAAAAAAAGCATAAAATCCGTTTAATGCTAACATACTATACGTGCCTCAAAGTGACAAAATTTGCCACTCTTCAATGAGAACTAAAAAATTGTTTCCAATGAACTTCTGATGGTGCCATTAAAAAGAAAATTTAAGACAATGGTTGTCTTTGTCTTAATGAGGTTGAGTTTCCTTTGTATGTTTTCATACATGTATTTGTTCTGTATTCAGTAAAGATTTTAAATACAATCTAGTTTGGGGCTTTTTTGCTGCATTCTTTCCAATGCCTGAAAATACGTTAGCCTTGAACTAAAGAGCGTTAATTCTGAAACTGAAGTAAAATAAAAATCACTGAAACCTCAAAAATTGAATACAATTAGTATTTCCAATAGAGTACCTTATAATGAAAGTTTTCATCTTCAAATTTTTCACCATATATACTTTCTCCACCTGTGCCATTTTGGTTTGAGAAATCTCCACCCTGGATCATGAATTCCTTAATAACTGTAAAAGAAAATAATTTTAAAATACAGCAGCAAGGAAGGAAAGGCATGAGGAAAAATAATTCAGAGATGCAAAGAGAAATTCCTGTCACCAGCCCTTGCACTTAAATAAAACTGAAACCTACCTTTTATTTATCAAGTCCCCCCTAAGTACTCTTCTTCAGTTAAGCAGACGTCACTTGATATTTAATCCTTTCCCTGACAGCAATTTCAACCTATTCACAACTCATAGTAAACTAGTTTCACTATTACGAACTTACTAGTAAATTTATAATTTACCACTGTCGACACATAGTAAAAACATCTAGTCATCTGGAGGATCAAAAAGTCAAAAAACTTATTTTCAGTCAAGTTATTTCTTAAACAAGTGCTCCAAAACATTATTTAACATTATTTCAAATACTAATAATGGAGACCTTCTGTTACCACCAGGAAAACAGAGGATTTCACAGAACTTACTTCGGTGGAAAGGACATCCTTTATAATGGAGAGGTTTTCCAGTGGTAGGTCCTGTTCCTTTTTCTCCTGTACATAACGCACGGAAATTTTCAGCAGTTTTAGGTACAACATCAGCAAATAATTCGAAGACAATGCGTCCAACTGAAATGACAAAAAGAGAGAATGAAACCTATTTTTAAGTCATGTCCTTGGCACAGTGTTGTATTGAGCACTACAGGGCAAATGAAATTAATGTTTCAGACTTAACTATTTTTATTTAGGTTACTATTAAATTTACATGGCAATTGCTGACAAAGTTTTAAGCAAGGTTATTACCAACAATGAATTCCACTATCAAGAATAACTTGCGGGGAATAAAGACAGATTCTGCCAAAAACTAAAAAATGCCAAATGCATTTTCTGCCACAAAATGTGCATGGGAAATCACACACACATATATTAAACACAAATTATGTATTTTAACATGTATATTTATTTCATGTCTATTTTATTATACGTATGTATCTTGCACAATCAAAAATAGCTACAATTTAAAAAGGTTCTTTTTTGAAAACTTTTATTTTGCAGAATCAGAGAATGATAAGGGATTGGAAGTGACTTCTGGAGATCGTCCAGTCCAACCCCTCTGCCAAAGCAGGTCCTCCTACAGCAGGCTGCACAGGAATTTGTCTAGGTGGGTTTTGAACATCTCCAGAGACAGAGACTCTACCACCTCTCTGGGCAGCCTGTGCCAGGGCTCTGCCACCCTCAAAGTGAAGTAGTTCCTTCTCATGTTTAGATGGAACTTGTTATGTTCAATGTTGTGCCCATTTCCTCTTGTCCTTTCAGTGGGCACCACTGCAAAAAAGACCGGCCCCTTCCTGATAGCCATTCTTTAAGCATTTATAGGCATTGATGTCGGTGTTGATCAGATCCTGCCCTCAGCCTGCTCTTCTCCAGACTAAAAAGACCAAGTCCCTCAACCTTTCCTCATAAGAGATGCTCCAGACCTCTAATCATCTTGATGGTCCTCTGCTGTACCCTCTCCAGCAGTTCCTGTCCTTCCTGAACTGGACAGAACTGTCTAGAACTGGACAGAACTCCAGATGGGACCGCACCAGGGCAGAGTAGAGAAGCAGAATAACCTCCCTTGACATTCGGGTCACACTCTTCTTTATGCACCCCAGGATGCCATTGGCCTTCTTTGATCAAAAAGCTTATGCCAAATATGTACACCAACCTCACTCCTCATTTTCTTAAAGTCCAATTTTACTAAGACACAGTAACTCTTAATATGCATATGAATAATGGCTATTTAGAGTTACACACATTATAAACAATTGTTAAAAAAATGTACATGTTTTAGTTAGGGAAGTGAAACCTGAATAGCTAACAGATCCTGTAATAGTCGTTAAATGGATTCTGTGTCAAATTCTCATCTTTTCACAGACTGGCTTCTCAGAGAGCTATTTCTCACTCCTAGCAGCTGCCATCAGCTGATGCTCCTGTTTTCTCATCAGCCTCACAGTCAATTAGTTAACATAACTCTACCGGAAGCTAAATGTAAATATATTAATTCTAATTAATACAGGAATGAAAACAAATTAGACAAACAAAAGTCAATAAAAGGCAAATCATCTTACAGGCATTCTTCTTTTATTCTTTTGAGTAGCAGAATGAATAATTGAAAGGCAACACCCAGACAAAAAGGCAGCATCTACAGAAATTTTTAAAACCTATGCTTCTAAATGCCACACCAGCTTCCATGTCGTTTTCTTATTTCCGATTTGACCGTTTGCCCAGATTTTTGAATGACCTCTGGCAACACTGGCGATGCCAAGTGAGTGACTGGGATGGCTGGTTTGACAGAGCTTTTCCCCGGGGCAGACCACCACCGCTCCCTGCACCCCAGGCCAGCTGCCTGTTGAGGCCCGATGATGCTGTGGCACGACCCCAGGGGCGGTGCGACGGCAGGAACCGCAGCCTGACCGGCAGGTCGCTGCAATCGAGGCCGAGCTGGGCACAGGCACACCGACAGCACGTGTGCAGGCACAGGCCGCCACCATAGCCACCCCGGGGTGCAGGGCACTGTGCCAGTCGGCCGTGCTCGCCGTGGCGAGGCTGTGCGGGGACACGTCGCTAAGGTCACTGATGGCGGCGATACTCCCCTGCATCACCCATGGATACCTCCCTGAGATGGGAGCCCACGGTGAACGGGGCGCCGACGCAGCCATGTTGCCGCCTTATTCGTTTGTCGGGCCTGTTCAGTCCGGCGGGAAAACCTCCGAAGAAGGGAGCAGGTCCCGGCGGGGGGACCCCTCCCGCCCCCAGGAGGCCCGTTCACGGCAGGACCGTGTTTCTCCCCCCGCCCTTCCCCGGTGTGGGTGCTGGCAGCCGGCGGGGACAGTGCCCGGCGCCACCGGAGCCGANACATAGCGCAGCTGCCCGCCGCTGCACTGGCTCCGCCTGCTCGGCCGCCGGCGATTCCGGCCGCCGCGGGGTCGGGGCCGCTCCCCGCTCCTCCCACCGGCGGGGTGGGCGGGTGGCGGAGCGGGCCGAGTCTGCCGGGGCCTGGACGGGTGGGAGGGGGGTNGTGGGGGGGGGTTGAGGGGGTAAGAACCCGGCCCATGAATTAATGGAGGGCCTGGCTAGGCTAGCGGGCCGTAGTAGGCTGGACGCCTCGGCCAGCGGCGTCCTCTGTGGCCCCGGCCTGTCCCGGCACCGCCGTGCGGAAGGGCCGGCCCTGGAGGCGGCCGGCGGAGCGCGGGGGGGCCGCAGGGCGGAGCTGGGGCCCCGCAAATGGCTGCGGGGAAGGCCTGGCTCTGTGTGCGGCCTCCAGGCGGCCTTAAATGACTTGGAGGTAATCTGCAAAGAAAAAAAGGTTTCTTTCTTGAGGGTGTATACACACGCAGAGACCTGGAAAGGAGGATAAGGAGAGCGAGATTTTTTATTTTGCCTGGGTTTGCAGTTTTATGTGAGAAATGCAGGCTTTGTGAAAAGCTATGAGCACTGAAAAATGGGCAAATTGTCAAAAATGACTATTGCCACATAAATGTTTAGAAACACTGAAGAATTCCAGTCTTAAGGTCACAAAGCAAAATGTTTCTCCCCAAAGTATGAATATCACGGTAAATGCTCCAAGGCAAACAATCTCCTTCAGCCTCTTGTGTCAACCAAGGGATGTGAAAACCATCAACAAACTGTCAGGGTTCAAGATGCCAGCAGATGAAAGGGGGGGCAACATGAACACATCTTGTGCTCACTGGCATTGTGAAGGCAAGGTGTGTGTTGAGGCAACAGCAGACAGGGCAGAAAGAGTGCTGTGCCCTGACTCTAACGATCCTTTTGGGAATGCTGCTGGTCAAAATGAGCCTTCCTCTTCCCTGGATTTGTCTAATCCATCCCAGAAACCGCTAGATTAATTCTTTGATTCATTGTAGCTTCCGAAGTCTTTCTCTTCTAATTCATGTCATCTTTACATGTTTGGACTTGAGCTTCATCAAATTGGGTTTTCATCTCTCAGTATGTTGTCAATGTGTCAGAGGGCAGTTGTAATTCCCAGATTGAAAGAAAAGATAAAGTAGCATTGATATTAATAACACTGCAGTCCGTTTTCTGCACAATGTGCCATTAATTTCAGAGAGTTAGAAGAGGCCTAACGAAGATGTAAAATTACAGAACAGAAAGTTAGTTCTGTTTTACTTCAAACTGGGACACTGCACCATGATCATTCCCACAGCCTCTGTACATACAGATGTTGGATAGAAAAGGTGATCAGCACATGAGTGCTGTTGCATGTAGCATCATCTGGGAACCCTTAACAGAAGGAAAAGCCATCTGCTACCATCTGGGAACAGTCAGTGAGGAATCAGTGGAACCATGCTAAAGCATTTCTCTCTCTGAGCCAGGTCA
Organism: Nycticryphes semicollaris; assembly: GCA_013400055.1. Classification (NCBI taxonomy): domain Eukaryota; kingdom Metazoa; phylum Chordata; class Aves; order Charadriiformes; family Rostratulidae; genus Nycticryphes; species Nycticryphes semicollaris. Next base: position 616,142 of record VXBJ01006798.1, read on the forward strand.
CGCAGCTGTGTCAGGGATTTCACATGCTCCACAATGTCAGAGGCCACCAGAGCTTTGAGTCATCTGTAAGTCACCAGGCATCTGGCCATGGTCACTGGCGGAGACATTTTTGTCATTACGCTTAGCATAGGTGAGGTGCAGTGGTTGTAGGAGAAGTGAGGCAGTTGCTAGCCAAGTGAGTACAGTCTACAAGAGATTTCTTTAGCAGACATCAGAGTAAAGTGTGTTTTGTTGGCGTGTGTCCCCCGCAAGAGCTGTTGGCAGCTTCCTCTCAGGGAGAAGCAGTGATTCATTCTTCCAGGAGCAGACTTACGCAGTCCCTGCAGTGTTTTTCCTGGCCAAATTGGAATAGTCTAGATTCTGGATTAGTAATTCATATTACAGTAGTTGCTCGGAAGTCTTTATGTGCCAGGTACTTTAGAAGTAGAAAGAAAGAGGCAATCCCTGTGCTAATTTGGAGATGTGAGCTGAAAGACAGAAATCAAGCAACTTTCTCTGTGCCAGTAGGAGATTCTGGAAAATACGTGAGCTGTATGAATACCTCCCAAGCACTGCAGTAGTGTAATTGCTATACAGATTTGTTTGTAGTCATTGACAGATTGTAAAAAACAAGTATAGTATGACTACTGACAAAAATGTACTGAGTGATTTTATGTTCAAATTAGTATATTAAGTTACAGACTAAATTGACAGATGAATAATCTCTTTCAAAGTCAGACTTACTTTACAAAGTCCTCTAAAATCTCAGTTTTCAAGCAGTAAATTTGCCTTCTTGGTCCTCTAATGCTTTGCGATCTTGTAATTTAAAATATTTCCTATCACCAAAATATTTCTTATATTTAGGCACTTCAAATAGTTTATGTAGCAAACACTTGTAAAGCAGTACAGTGAAAATAGGCACTATACCTGTGTGTGCATTGTCTGTTAAGGGTTTTAATTCAGATATGTATTTTTCTGCACATACAGCTTTGGCTAGCCAGTAGAATTTGTGTGAGTATTATGATTAGATAGACAAATGTTGGGTGTGCTAAAAACTTGAAGCCTTTGGCTTCAAGTACAGGTCTCCACTCCACCAAAAACATCATGCTTGCAGGAGTATGACACTCCAGCCTAATTGAACTCAAAGATCATCAGAGAAAGGAATGTGGATCTTCTATGTCCAGCCAGTTACAAAGTCTTCAGTTTCATCTTCCCTCTCTGACTGAAGAAACCATCATTGATAAACGCACAGAAATGCATGTATCATTCTAAAACTTATACTCTGATGAAAGACATGATAAGCAAATTTATTTGCTTATTATTTATTTATTATTGCTGTGTGACACCCAGGGTGCATCATGTGCTGTTCCCGTGTGACCTGGCAAGTCAAGCACGTCACCTTCACGAGAGAGACATGAGACAGGAGAGAGAGAAATAAATGTGTTTTCTCATCATCAGGCTCATTGTTCCCCCACCTCCCCAAGTCTTTTTCTACATAAATCTGAATACAGAGGTCCCAGATTAAACCCATACTGAGCAGTTACTGACTCTGAGCCGATTCTTCTAAGCTGAACTAAAATGCAATATTAAACAATCGAAGAACCATATGTTCTTGTCTCACGATGTTTTAAAAAGAAAATTGTCTACACAGAGCTGACATAATATGACAGACATTGAAAGAAAAGTCATGCATTTGCTCATCACCAATTTTCACATATGCTGATCCCTAAGGAAGTCATTTAGCTAAGAACCAAGCAAGAAAAAGCAGACTTTTGAGCTATATGTTTTAGCTCTGCTTAGAACGTGTTTTAGAGACAAATAACCAGGGGTAGCACTTAAGATCTCAAGACACGAGGGGGCATGGCAGAGGGGGCCTATGACTCCTGATAACACTACAAGCCATGGCTTGCAAGAAGGACAGATTGTTAAACCCAAATTGTTAACTAGCCTCTGACCGCTGTTGCCACAGTGCTGATGTGAGGTGTTTTGGTGCTAAGTTCCCGCCCTCGCTTTTGATACCCCTGTATGTCCTGCATAATACTACTATTTCATGTAAATGTATAATGCTGTTTATCATTAAAATATCAATAATGATGACTGTATTCTTTACTATGTAGAAATCTGTTTTGGTCTGCATCTACTGTGGGTAGGATAGGCTCCAAGGTGAATTACATCAGCATGGATTTAAAGATTTTGTTAGAAAGTTTTTGTTAGAATTTGCCACCAGCAAATAGTAAGCCCCACAACAGACTTTGCCATGGAAAATCTGGGACATGAGGATTTCCAGCTAGGCTTTGGGTAGAATCCCGGGCAGGAGGGTTAGAAGTACAGCCTCCCAGCGCTCACAACTGTTGTAGAGAGGAACCAAACCAGGATCTAAACAAGCATGTGAACATTTACAAGTGTGTATGTATTTGAGGTCTTCTGGAGGAAAAGTAGTGTACTTTTACTTTAGGAACTTTGACAACATACATGAGTTGAAAGTAGTGACTTCAGGACATTGTAAATAGCTATTACCTTCAGACAATCCAATTCTCTTTATATTACTTGATATTTATATTATGGTGATTAAAAGAAGACACCCCTTATCTGGCCTGTTTCTCTATTTTTAACACCAAAAACTGTTAAAAATCAAATGTTTCATTACATATATTAGTACCTCCCAGTGGTTTTGAAACAATTAATGTTTCTTTTGTTTCCAACTGACTGTATCTGCTATGTAAAAAGACAGTGAAACTACTTATCTATATTAAGGCAGCACCTTTGTGGTGCTGTTCAGGGGTTGGGAAAAGTTGCTGCAGCAACAGCACAAGTTAGGTAACGCTCCGTTCAGTGAAGGATGAGTAGGCCAGTCTGCAGGGAGCTGCAATCCCAAATTCTCCGTTGCTGTCTGTTTCTGTCCCTGCTTGCAAAGAGGGATACATTTTATAATAGATTTTAAAGTTCTCTGTGAAGGGTAATGTAGACTTACTGTGCTAAATAGTAATAATACCAATATGGACAGTGAGTAATTCTAGGCGTTTCTTGATATCACGTTTTACTTGGCATGTTTGAAGTGGCAATAGAAATCAGATTTTATTTATTTTACAGAATACAAACTGTTGCTGATGCACTGGAAAGCGTGGCAAGACTTATCTGTGTTTGTGGTGTTTGTGTAACTTACCCAGGATGCATCGCCACACTCAAAACAGTAAGTGATGTAAGTAATGAGCATCCTTGGTTAACAAACATTCTGTTAAATCTTCAGAGCTTACCTTTTCAGGGATCTGGCTTCCAAGGCCTAGTTCTGACAACAGAGGTTTAGGGGCATTTTGGACTTGTGTATTCAGGACTGAGCGGGGTGGAAGGGAAGCAGCTGTGACAGAACTCAAAAGTTTTATCCAGGTCTAAGAGACAGGGAAGCTAAGTGTGACTTAGGTGACTTGGCTTTTAACCTAGCCTGTCATGGCTATAAAACCTAGTTCCTGCATTTTCAAGAGACAACCTTCAGAGAGGTTTATGAAACATGGAAATGCTTATCCAAGCATTCAGCTATTCCATGATTTGAATAATCCTTTTTATGTATTGACGACTTTCTAACAAAGTCCCATACATTTCTACTTTAAGAATCTGGGACCTTCTCTGACTGAAGTTTCCTCAATTACATTGCTGTTCTCTCCACATAAAGACTCTGACCTTTAGTCTGAATATTACAGAAAAGATTTTGGTTCTCCTATGCCTATATTTCCTAGAAGAGTGAGAGCTGTAGAAACACTATCTTGCTGTAAAATGTTTTGCTTGACAGGTGGTATGGCTCATTTCTTTACATCTGCACATATTTTGCCCTCATGGGTTAGTCAAAAATCACTGCGGTTGCTTTGCCAGGTGTTCTTTATAGCCAAACTCTGTTAGACAGCGTGCACTGACTAGGAAAGTTATTTTATAGTCCTTTGCTGATTCCACTGTGTTATCCCCATTTTTTTTTTTCAGAAATAACCTTCAGAACAGTAGTGTCTGAATATTTTGTGATCAATTTCAGACCATAGTGGCTGTCACACACATTAACAGAAAATACCAGGAATTAATACTGCACTGAGCATCAGCCAACATGTAGGGTGCATTGACACTGCCATTTTTGCTCAGATCGGAAGTGCATTTTTGAAGTTGGTCTCCCAGTTGTCCTCATGAACATTGTCTGGCTACACGTTTTGGAGTGGCATCTGGGCATACAAAGTGGATCATTTTCAGATGATATTAAAACAGCTGTTTTTCAGAAACACATTCAGTGTGCTCCAACCACTGACGCTCATTCTGCAAATAGGCTGAGAGTTGGGGTTTTTCAGCCTGCAGAAGGCTCCAGGGAGACCTTAGAGCAGTCTTACAGTGCCTAAAGGGGGGCTTACAGGAGAGGTGTGACTTTTTATCAGGGATAATGGCTTTAAACTGAAAGAGGGCAGATTTAGATTAGACATTAGGAAGAAATTCATTCTCTGGAAGTGTTCAAGACCAGGCAACCTGGTCTAGTAGGTGTCCCTGCCCATGGTAGGGGGATTGGACCTAGATGGCTTGGATGGGAGGGAGTATTCTCCACTGGGTTAAAAACCGGCTGGAGGGCTGGGTCCAGAGAGTGGTGGTGAATGGAGTTAAATCCAGTTGGCAGCTGGTCATGAATGGTGTCCCCCAGGGCTCAGTACTGGGGGCAGTTCTCTTTAACATCTTTATCAATGATCTGCATCGAGTGCACTCTCAGTAAGTTTGCAGAGGACACCAAGTTGGATGGGAGTGTCAACTTGCTTGAGGGTAGGAAGGCTTTGCAGAGGCATCTGGACAGGATGGGTAGATGGGCCGAGGCCAATGGGATGAGGTTCAATAAGGCCAAGTGCCGGGTCCTGCACTTGGGTCACAACAGCCCAACGCAGCACTACAGGCTTGGGGAAGAGCGGATGGAGAGCTGCCTGGTGGAAAAGGACCTGGGGGTGTTGGTTGACTGTCAGCTGAACCTGAGTCAGCAGTGTGCCCAGGTGGCCAAGGCCAACAGCATCCTGGCTTGGGTCAGGAACAGTGTGGTGAGTAGGACTCAGGAGGTGTCCTCCTTGACTTGACACTGGTGAGACCCTGTCTCGAGTAATGTGTCCAGTTTTGGGCCCCTTACCACAAAAACGTCATTGAGGTGCTGAGGAAGGTCCAGAGAAGGACAATGAAGCTGGTGAGGAGTCTGGAGAATAGGCCTTATGAGTTTATTCCCTTATGAGCCTTATGAGCTGGGATTGTTCAGCCTGGAGAAAAGGAGGCTGAGGGGAGACCTTATCTCTCTCTACAGCTACCTGAAAAGAGGTTGTAGAGAGGCAGGGGTTGGTCTCTTCTCCCAAGTCACAGGTGATAGGACAAGAGGAAATGGCCTCAAGTTGCATCAGGGGAGGTTCAGATTGGGTATCAGGAAAAATTTTTACACAGAAAGGGTTATCAAGCATTGGAACGGGCTGCCTTTGGAGATGATTGAGGCACCATCCCTGGAGGTATTCAAAAGACAGGTTGATATAATGCTTAGCGACATGGTTTAGTGATGAGTTGGTTTGTTTTTTTTTAATCAGAGTTAGGTTGATGGGTTGGACTAGATGATCTTAAAGGTCCCTTCCAACGTAAACTATTCTATGATTCCAGTACCAGTTTACAACTAGTCCAAAATAAACCCTGTAAAATGTTCCTGATGTGAACATCAAGCTCTGTATGACAACAGTCTATGATTCTGCCCCCACTGGCCAGCACTAATTGCTAATGCAGATGTAGCCACAGAGTGGCAGCCATGACGTTTGCAACTTTAAGTTTCTCAAGACTGTTCTGTGAGAAAAACTGTCCAGTGCTTATTTCTGGAGCTGGATGCCTAGATTGTCATTCACACTGATTACTATGTCAGCCATGATGTCTTTCATCTTGTCCAGTCACACCCTGCCATTCACTTCTCTTTCTGTGTACTGTCATCACTGTCCCCTCACTTTTCTGTCCTTCAGCTTTGGTCAAGTGGATTGACCTTAATGACCAGGGTCATCTGGTGATGATGGTGGAAGTAAAGATTCAAAAGCAATAAGCACATCAAAGATGAAAGACTGATGCTGGGTTTTCAGTCTTACAGATGAAGTGGCTGAGAGCCTTCATAATGGTGATTCCTTCTGAGAATGGGCCTCCAGACAGGGTCAGCCAGGCACTACAAGATTCAGTCTGGTGTTCCAGAAGGAGCAGCTGATCAGACCACCAGGCCAGTAGACAAATCATCTCTTGATTTTTATTTTAAAGAGAAATCAGCTTCTCCAGCCACTGAAAAGCTGGCTCTGAAACTCTAGCATGTCCTCTGCCTCTTCAGCCACTGCAGGTTGCTGAGTTTGCAACCAACTATTGTAGTGATCCATTACAATTATTGTAATGATCACCATTCTCCATGTTGTCTCCAGATTTCCTGAAAAGATCTTGTGCTTATGGGTGGTTGGGTTTTTTGCTGCACCACACTCTGCAGCTACCCAGCTGGTTAAAAAGGAGCATTTGAAGCTGAGTTATCTTGGTGGGTGTATGGTGGTGTCATCCTGCTGGTGGGCAAAACCACACAAACAACCCTTTCTCCCAAAATAAACAATCAGAAACCTCCACATGACCCCCAGCTACTGCCCCATTATCTAATTATTTGTTGAATTAAATAGATCAATTAAAGAGAACGGAGTGAAAATAGGCCCTGTCCAGCAGAGCTACCTTCCTGCAAAAATGTTCTCGCTTGATGGTCAGGGACTGAAATCCAAGCTCACATTCCCAAAGGGAATTGCAGGACTTTGACATCTCTGTCCCTCCACTACAGAGACCAGGACAAGAAGAAAAAAAAAATAAAATCAGAGTAAAACTTTCCGGACGGGTCGTTATTGCCACGTAGATATAAAATACGTGTAACGTATGTGCACAGACGGACGTGCGGGCCCACCCGGCTGCCTCAGGCGGCACGCGCTCATCTCTCCTGCCGCCAACGTCCCCAACCGCCACCGCCCAGCGCGGGGTAGGGGGCCTGTCCCTTTAAGCCTGCCTCCGGCGCCTTTACCACGTGCTGGGGGCGAGGCTGGGGACGCGGCTCCAGCCAATGGGGAAGGTCGGAGGGGCGCGGCGCGTTCGCGTCTCCGTTCCCGACGCGCGGCTGCCGGCGGCGGGTCGCGCTGTGCTGTGTACCGTCCGGCGGGAGGCAGGCGGCTGCTAGTGCCGCCAGGCGGGCTCGGCCCCTCGGTCAGGTGACGGGCGGCCACCAGGAGCGGCGCAGCTGGGCGGGCCGGCGCTCCCTTCCCCTCGCCTCCGCGCAATGCTGGGCGGCTCCGCGGTGACGGGGAGGATGCTGCCGCGGCGGCCGCCGCTCGCCGCCCGCTGAGCCGCTGCGAGAGGCGCGGCGAGGCTGCCGCCGGGCAGGGCGGCGGCGGCAGCAGGGCGGCAGCATGGCCCCCACTCTGCTCCAGAAGCTCTTTAACAAAAGGGGCGGCAGCGTGGCGGCCCCTCATGGCCGGGCTCCGGGGGAGGGCCCCGCCTTCAGGTGAGTGGCGGCGGCAGGGCGGGTCCGGGCTCACCGCAGCCAGATCTACAAGGGGGGCGGCCGGGCAGCGGGCGAGGTGGCGGGGAGCGCGGCAGGGAAGGAGGACGCTGCTGCCGCCGGAGGAGGGCAGGGGCGCAGGTGTGCTGCAGCTTCCCGGGGAGCTCTCCCTCAGCCAAGTTCCCGCAGGGGACGGGAGGAGCGGCCCATGGGGAGGGGGGAGACACCGCCGCGGAGCGGGGGGAGGGGGGTGTTCTTCCCCCGTCTCCCCCCTCGGATCTCTCAGCCATTTTCTACCCGAGTTGGGAGCGGTACGCTGGGGATCGGCAGGGCGTTCGGCGGCCGCCCCCCGGCAGCACCGGGGGAGAGGAGCCCGGGCCCTGTCCCTGAGCTCGCCTGTGATAGCTGTGGTAGCTCGTGTTCAGTGCTCACCAGCACAGGAAAATCAAAAAATGGCTTAATCGTCGTGACCTAAATACACGTGCACGGTCTGGTGACCCGCTGAGCGTCAGGTACCTCTCAGCTCGCTCTGCGTTTTATACCGTAAATCCTTAACTGTGGGGTTTTGTAGCTATTGCTGCTTCAGACCTGAATATTTAATCTCTGTCTGATACTGGTTTGTTACTGTTTTCTGAGCCCTCGGGGACAGCATTCTGCTCAGGCTGGTGGTTTGGATCTTTGTTACTTCTAGCATCTGTTCTGCTCACAAGACCAAACTGGTCCTGGTGAGCACAGTGACTGTCACATGTGTGTCCGGTAAGCTCTGCGCTTCTCTTTCTGCTCAGCATGAGTTGACTAGTCTTGTGATCAGCTAATATACAGGATTGAATTGGAATATGGCCTTTCACTGCTGAGACTGCTAAGACCAGTAAGGGAGAGGGGTCAAAAATATCTTGATCCACAAAGTGCCATAGTGCCAAGTAGGAAAGATCACAGTTACAGAGATATTATGATTTCAAAGGTGGTCTCTGTGAGTTGTGACCCTATGTGTGGCTGAAGTTGCAAGATCATGGTGAAAAAGGAGCAACATCAAAGTGGTATTAGGATACTTGGGTTATAAGGTAGTTCCTTTGACAGTGGCAGGACACAGTATTAATGTTGCATTCATACCAGAGAACAGGATTGATGAATTTTGGGAGGCTGTAAAGTCTATGTGCTATACTTGCTATTTACTTTTTGTAGCATTTTTTCACCTTCTGAATGAAATACCTTCTTGAATTTGAAAGAAAACATACATTTTTCCACGTTTAAGCTAAGTGACTGTTCCTGACTAACTCTATTGTTTGCCTTGTACTTAAAGTTTTGCCAGGTATTCTGTATCAGAAACCAATGCTCTTAGTCCTAGTTCTAAGGTTATTGGATTCACCAAGAGTCTCCATGAAGGCAGATTCCTTACACAGTGTGTGCCTCATTAAAATCAGTAAGATTGCTCCATCTGGAGTATTTTGTTAGGTTAGGGCTTGTAATTGCTTTTTCTTCCTATTCCTTAGGTAAGATACACCCAAGTTTTCAGTTTGAAGAAGATTTAAATGATGTGACACTGTTATCATTAAAATATTATTGTAGGTATCCATCATGTTTTATCTGCTATTTTCCCCTAATTCTCCTGCTATCTCATTAGTTTTTGGCAAACTTAAGATTCATGAGGTTCTTTGAAGCATTTTGCATGTGAGGTTTTCTTTGTCTGGTAGTAATGCATTAAGCTTCTTTCTTATAACTTCTTAAATGTGTTGCAGTACGTTTTCTTTGTTCCTAGTGATGTGTGGATGACCTGCAGGAGCATACTTGCTGGGTCATAGAAGCCCTAGTACAACAGTACAACACTGTTAATAGACTTTCTGTTGAATAGTAAACTCTGTTTGAATGGAGAGAAGTGATTGGACCTAAGTAAAAAGGAAGATGGAATCCTTTTGGTAGCTTCTGTATTAAGCATGTGCTGCAGGCCACTGTTAGAGACAAAGTGGCAAGATCATTTTCTGTTCTAATGGCAAGCCTATGGTTTTAGGGATTTTAGTTATTTTTATTCCCTCTTGATGTTTTGGTTAGTGAGGTCCCTCTGTATTCAGTATGTCTTGCTGTGTATAGCTTTCTTAAGTGGCCCTAAGAGCCCAATAACAGTCTGTATGCTTGGACTTTGAATTGTTATGAAAGTCTTGAAAACCGAAGTGCCTTCACATACACTTCTTACCCAGAACAATAGCAGAATCACCAAATATCTCTTTAGTGGATACTATCCTCAAATTAACTTAATTTGACAGCTTTTTTTCAACTATGTTGTTAGGAGGCTTTGCACCTTCTAGTCTTCCTGGGAACACAAGGCGAAGCTCTGTTGCAGAGGGCCATCAACCAGGCTTGAGATCTGCATGTGCTTGTTTTGTTACCCTCTTTCTTTTGTTACCCATCTTTACCAAATGTTGATGCTGGTTCCTCTCATGGGCTCTGAAGAAGACCGCAAGCTACAAGGTGTATGCTGCTTACCCAGAATGAGCTGATACAGCCTCAGGGTAAAAGAGATGTGGGGCCTGAGCTGAATTTGGACCCATAAGAAATGATTTCTTGGATGCATGAACATTAACATCTTAATTTGGATCAGGAGTGCTCTTTTAAAGAAAACCTCAGTTGTCTCCACTTACTGCACTTTGCACAGAAGCCACTTGGCTACGTGAGCCATAAACTGGATTCCTATTGAACTGAATAAAATTAGAAAGTGTGCTCCAACCACTAATGGGCAGTCCCTGGGACCAGACTACAGTTGGTCAAAAGTAAAACCCCAGAACGTGTATAGTGTGAGTGTCAGGTCTTTATCACCAATTAATTCACTCCCTGGATGCAGTCCTGTTGGGCTGCACTACATGTTCATACAACCCTTACTTGCTGGGTGAGGAGAAAGTAAACATGAGGTGTAGATATTAGGATAGTAGGACTTTTTACTACTCTGTGCCTCTCTTCAGAGTAATGGAAATACGAAGTGGCAGAAGAGTACTAGTTAGAATTGTAGAATATACTAATTCTTTTGTTTTTTTAAAAAGAGAAATTATAAACCAGCTGGAGAACAGATGGGTATTAGCGACATGATATTGTATTTGTTCTAAGCAGTTTTATACACAGACCTTCAGCTTCTGGTTTCTATCACTACTGCTTTTTGCTTCCCTTAACTATAAATATCTGTGTGTGTTTGCATGTATATGTGTTTAGTGCATATATGAAAATATACATATGTATATACACGTGTGCATATAGAGACTTTCAAGAGACTTTTGAGTGACTGTTCATTAATATATTTCTTTTTAGCCTCTAGCACTGATGAAATCCTAATTACTTTGTATGTGAGAAATGTGTATTTATGTGGCTAAATTCCTCTAATATTTCTTATTTCCTTATCAAATGTTACTTCCCTTACAGATTGATTTAGAGTAGTTTGTGCGGATTTTGGAGTGCTCCCAGGGTCATGTGCTCAGCAGAATAATGGCTATTACTGCAAAAACAAGGCATCCGACTCCCCCCAAATTTTGAACTTTGGGGATTAAGTAGAGTATTTTCTAAGCATGTAGTGTCTGAAGACTAGAACGTCTCAAGTGCTAAGCATGTATTGGGCTGTGACTTTAAGGAAATGAGTATGGGTTGCAGATGGTTTGATTGTAGTTGAATTTCTAGCAGTTCCTCTGTGATTCTAGAATGAAATTTCACATCAGTGTTTCTTCCCGTACTTTTCAACATGAAAGACTGACATAATCCATAAACTGAGGGCTAAATTCATCTTAGTTTCAGGTTGGGTTTTTTTTTTTTTTTTTTATGAAGTACCCGTATCCAGGGATGTAAGAATGAAAAGAAATGCCCTGGTGTTTTTGCAGGACTGTTCTTTCACTGCTGAATGTGGAATGTCTGCATTGCAACCTCTGATCAAATTTCTTTGGTATTGGTATGTTTATTGAAGGAATGTTGTAAAACAGGGCATAATTTCATTTTATGTGGATTCTATATATATATAAAAAAAGATTGTGTTATGTTGGCTGTGTCTGAAACTTGCAATTGGGCTGTTTCTTCAGCTTTAAGTATCAGCTGCTCCTTCTGGTGTCTATAATGGAACGGATGTCATGTTGTAACTGCAGGATATCTATCTGGTAACAGTTTGTTAGCTTTGGTATATGAGATCATTTGTTTGGCAGCTGATACTAGTAATTCCTCTGGTCATAGTGCTGAAATGCTTGGTGAGATCCTACTTGCTAAGCATTATTTCACAGCATTTATTACCAGCCTGGCAATGTTCCGGCTTCTGAATAAGGAAAGAAAGTGGTAGAGAGCTTTGAGGCTGCTTGCATGTCAATTTGTTCTATCTTTGTTAAAATGAAACACACCTCAGTAAATCCCTGTAGCCTAATTGGGTTTCCCTTGAGCTTCTTGCAGCTTCGTGTGCATCCACACAGCAATAATGCTACTGAGCACCCATATACATTTTTACATATGGAAATATGATTAAACATCTGTTTGTAAACTCTTCAAAAAGCATTTGAAAGAAAATCACTATTTTATATGCTGTAGGAAGGGCAGCGCAGCCCAGGGCCAGATCTGAACATGGGGGGAAGGGTTAGACAGCGAGTCTAAGCCACCTACCTGTTCACTGCCAGCTGAAGGTGAGCCTTAAGGTGCAGTTAATGCTTCTGCTCTGTCATTAACCTTTCCTCAGTAATAAAAGCTAAAGAGCAAGTTCTGCAGAAAGAGATTTATTATGGTCTCACTCAGGAAAACGGCTTAGGAAGTGATTGAAAGTATGGTCTTTTGACTTGGAAACCACACTTCCAGCCCGGGGCTGTTTTGAAGGAAAACAAACCAACCCCAAGTCCTCTGGCTTTTGAGCTTTGCAGGAACCAAGGCTATTCTTCCTTGCAGATTGTTTGGATTTCCCCTCCCCTACACCTCTGTCACTGAACAACCTCTTGGTTTCCTCTAGCTTTGCTCTAACACTCACTCTTGTTCTCTCTTAAAGTTGCAAGAAGACACACGTATCCTGATCCCCTGATGGCTAAGAAACAGTGTGGAAATGCATAAGCAACTGGTATTTTGAGAGAGGTAGATACGTACCCTGGTTATTTCATTTAAATCCATGAAAAGATGCAATCTTGCCTGACTGATGATAGTGGTTTTGCCACTGGCTTATCTTAGTTCTGATTTACTAGTAACTTACTAGCTGGCTATGCCGCATGGGTAATGTGTTTTCTACATACCTGACTCTTAAATTCATATGCAAGTGGGTAGTAGGTGCTTTCTTTGCTTTCTTTTTCTTTTTTTTTTTTTTTTTTTGTTTTGCATATTTTTATTGTTTACATACCCAGAACTGGGTAGGTGAGTACTCTGCTGCATACTATGTAGAAACTGATTTGGGCATTAGTAGCTGCAGAAAGTGTTGGAGTTGCCTCCGCTTCTTGGTAGCACAACTTAAAGCAGAATACGCTACAATCTAAAGCAATGATACTAATGATGTAGGGGAATGCATCTGATGTAAATGGATTGATGTGAGTGAGAAAACAGGGCTGCTTGAGGCTGAAAAATGTGGGTATTCATTCATAAAAGCTGAATTTGTAGAGGAACTTTTTAAAAGCTGATGCAGAGCTGTTTTGCTTGTAGAGGCTGGCTTCATGTACACTTATATAAGAAAAGTTACCAAGTTTTTATGTTAACTTAGTTGAAGTAGCAGAATAGCTTTATTAAACTTGAGAGAAAGGGAAGCTGGAAGAAGTTTGACAAATTTTATGATCATTAGTTGTCCTGTCATCCCACTTTGACAATGTGGGATGTATGTGTTGCAGTGCCTGGTAGTGGCCTCTTGCTGTAGCTTTGGTCTGAACAGTGAGTAACAGCATATGGGAAGCCCAGAAAAGAATATATGTGATAAAACAGACGGGGTCAGAGGCACCAGAAAATGGAGTTTATGTTTTCATAAAAGCCATTTATTTCTTATTCTAGGATTTCAGTAATATTGAAGCTGCTGACGACTTCTTTTGCACAGAGAATTCTTTGGATTAATACTGACTGTGTGTGCTACAAATCCTGGTGACATACCTGTTCTTTTAGATACTCATTCTGACACTAACAATCATGTGCTTCCATCTGCAACCTTAGTGATGCTCAGTTCTAGAGGCACGTGTTGTGTTTTATATTTGTCAACAGTTCTTTCTGCTAAGTACACCCTTGATTAAGGAGCATGTAATTGTCTTGCATGCTGCTTAGACAAAGTGTTACAAGAAGAATGTTCTTATGCTATCCTAATGATCAGTATTTGCTATGTGAAGGTTTCCATGGGTACACTTCTTAGTGAAAAGATGAGGAATGCAGTTCAGTAGGAAGGTGATTACAGGCTTGCTGGGCAGAGTAAGTGAGAAAAAGACGACTTTGAATTGGGTGCTTCTTGTGTGAAGGCAGCAAACGGTGTCTGCACCTTTGCATGTATTTCCTGTGATAGTGTCAGATGCTGCTGATCTGACTAACAGGCATGGATGTGGTTGTGCAACTTGGCCTGTCATGAATCATCTCCTCTGCCTGTGCTTTGCCTCCACGTCTTAATCCTCAGGTTCTTCTCCATTCTGCTTTCCTTTTTGCCTTAACAGTGCTTGCTGCCTTTCTTGCTTTGCCTCATTTGCCCTATTTGCATGTGTTTGTCACTGGAAGACTGTAGCAATGTCATGTGTTTATATACAACACTCAGGTCACAAGACAAACTCCGGCTCAGACTGCAAGGCAAAGCGTTCTTCTGAGGCACCGAGAGGACTAGCTTAGGGGCCTTCCCCACTTGAGTTAGGGCAAATTTGCATCACCAACGGCCAAAATATCTCAAATACCTGTTTTGCCAGTCAATGTGGATATTAGATTCTTAGCACTGCACTGATAAATGGGCATGAAGGTTTTACATCGTGCTTGCTGCTGCTAAAACCGACTCATGGTTTTCCTTCCATAGACCTTGCTGGGGTGAAACTTGAGCTGCGTGTGATGGAATCACTGAGTCGCTACGGAGCGTGTTCTCACTTCAGTGCAATAAGTGTAAAATGCCTCAGCTTCTCCAAGGTGCTCAGTGGAGTTTCACACGTGCTAATGAAATTAGCTATATTAACTAAACAATCTGACAACATTTATTTACCTCTCTAATAGAGGTGCTAACAGGCTGAATTTGGTATTAGCACTTTCAAATTAGAAAACTGAACATTTTCCTGTAGTATAGTACTTTATATTTTATAATGAAGTCAAGAAGCTTCTTGCATAAGAACTCTTAGCTTTTATTGTCATGAATTTTACTGACTTCTATGAAAGAAAACAGTGGCTCAAAAGAACTCAGTGCTTTGATTTTGTGTGTGTGGGGCCTTTGCACTGAATTCTGGATCTGTATATTATCTGATACCTGAAATTGCTCAACTTTTGGGCCTGGTTATGTAAATGCAGAGTTTCAAGGCTACTGAAAATCTGAGCAAACTATATCAGATGCTGTTTTTGAAGGAAACCCCAGAGAGAATGATCTACAAACTGTTGAATGCATAGTTCTGAGCAGGTTATTCTTAAATTGTTATTCTTTCACTGAACATGGACCATTTTACACAATATAATGCTGTAATGTTAAAGCTGCCTGTGGTCTGGAAAAGACAGGTATTTGTGGTAGTGTTTTTGTTTTTTGGTTTTTTTTTTAATCTGCAACTCAAAGTAATTAGCTTATTTCCAGTCAAATTTTTGTGTCTGTCTTCTGTTTTTCTATGTGGGCACATGAGCTTGTCCCAACTAATGCTGATAAGCTGCGTGATTATATCTGTCATCTTTCCTTGCTTTTTCCTTACCCGTTCCCAGAAAATGACCTAAAATCTTCACATCTAACACTCCGTGCTCTAACTTGCACTCTAAAACTGGTTGTACTTTTAAAGACAAATCCTGCCCTAGGAAAGGTCATGGGCCTTTTGTTTCTGAAGTTCTGGCATGTTTAACATGACTGGGTTAAACAAGCTGGACACAGTCCTGTTAAGCTGCTGGAAGGGAAGGCTGGTGACCTCCAGTGCAGGCACAAGGAAGAAGTGAGTTAGGTACAGAAACCAATTTGTCCACACCGGGGTAAGTCCATGTGTGTTAAGGCTCTGGTCTTGGCAAGTGGCTGCAGTGGTACAAGATGCTATTGCGTTCTTCCATGATGTGCTGAAATTGATGGCCACTTGTCACTTCCATGCTAGTGTTGATAGAAGAAAGAGTGCTGGAGCCCTCCTCTGTCACGTCTGTGTAAAGGTCAATGTTATAAACTTCTCTTGCAGTAGCTTGTGTTAAGCTGTCAGACTTCCTGCAGAAATGGTTACAGAGGGTTTATATGTTCTAGTCCTCAGCAGTACTGAGAAGACTGGAATAAAGAGCTGGGAACTGGTAACCACTTTAGTTCACTTAGCAGACAACTGTAGTGACATGCATCTGAGCTCTTACTTGATCTTGGCTTTTAGCCTGGAGGAAGAAGGTTGCTCTCACATGGTAGCCAGCTTCAGGAGTGCCAGCCTCTGCCTTACCAACTGTTAAAAGAGTTTCTCAATCACATCAAGTTAAAGAGTTGGAAAAACTAACCCTCTCTGATTATAAAGGTATTTATGACATATGGCTGTGGATATATACACACTTACTAAGTGCTAAAATGATTTCATCTGATTCTAAGTTATGCTGTCACTTGGTAACTGCAAAATGCCTCTGTGTGGCTGGACTGGGTAATGGGTCCAGGGGTAGGTATGCAATGGGGAGGCAAATGAGAACAGAACACTGTATTTGTAGCAGACGTGGGTTTTCAAACCAATGAACCTGTCTAAACATTGATACTACATCTGCCTGATTTCTTTCTTTTTTAAGCAAAATACACCTGTGTGGAATGTAAAAGATGGCTTGAACCTCTGAATTAATCTTTGTTTACCGGTTAAAGAAATAATTATATATTTGTATTGAAATGTGGTGTTGGCATGTGAACTGGAAATCTCATTGAAACAGTGGTTCCTTTGCATTACTGAAGCACTGAAAGTTGGCAAGAGTATAGACTTCATTAGAGTTGTATCCTTGGGCCCTGTTTTGACTAGAAAAGAAAGTGAGAGTTTTGTTTGTTTTTTAATGAGGTTGTCCTGAATCTATAATTGTTAAGAAGTCTCCTAGTGAGTCTGCTTTGGTAGATTTCATCTTGGGAGAAAGGTCCATTATAAAGAACTTTCTTATACAGTGTTTTACTGGGGAACACTAGAGGAGCTTGACCAATACTTAACTTCTCACAAGGAGAAATGTTTCAATTTTGTCTAAATAGATAATTGCTCTGTAAGTTTGCTGAGAGAAATTTTAGTTTGTTCCTATCACTGAATCTTCAACATGCCAAGCATTTTCCTATTGCATGACAAGGTTGCAGTTGGCCCTTCTTCTGTGATTTTTTTTAAACTTTTTTTATCAAGATATTTAATGATTGACAGGCTGCTACTTGGCAGCCAAATCTTAGCATGCTACTGAGTGTGGTCAACTGAAATTATGTATAAACTTAGGTCTAATACAATACCACTATTTTTTTTGAGATGATGTCTAGGATCCTATGTGAGTAGTTAGAGCGGTTGGCCTGCTTTAAGGAGGAGGCTATTTCATAACTTAATGACTTTTTATATATTCAAAGTCCTATGCAATTGGTGGTAAACACAACACAACTCTCTTGCATAGTGTCTTGCAGCAAGGTTAGGTTTGCCCGTGCCAGTCACCCGCAGGACTGTGGTTTGTTTGGTTGGTTTTGTGTGTAGTCTGTTTCATTGAGAAGGTATTATGGTATGAGTGATTTAATTACCCTGATCTTCTGCACAGGGTCCTAAGACGTGGCGGCTCCTTCCCTTTCCAGTGAAACCTGAAAATAAGTGTATGTAAGCCTTCAAGATTCAGTGCTAGCTGCTGGCAAGCTACCTTTCCTGCTGTCTACAAGAGAGGGTTAAGGAAAGTGGTTTTGAGTGGAATAGACAAATTATCATAACAACAACAAGAGGAGCAAAACATATTTTTGCCTGTAGCCAGTGAAAAATGCCGGAGTTGACGTTATATCCGTCCATGTTATCACTTCATTCAATCTAAGTCAGGATTTCCTGGCATTCAGCTAGACAGAGGCGATGGACTTAGCTGTTCATGCTATAGCAACTTTTGGGTGATCAAGCATGGGTTCTTGTATATGTGTTCTTTCCCATATCTTTACCAGTTGGGTAAATCAGTAAATTTTCATAAATATTCAGCATACTTAGTTTTTCATTCCCTTCCTGATTATTGTAGACTAACTTTTCAGTTACGATCTCTATCCTTAAAGAATCAAAAACATCTTGCTCTTACAGCAGTTTAACATAACCATTCGTGGGGGGGCTCACAGATATTGTTCATTGATCGAAAAACCTGGGCTGCTTCAGCTTTCAGCACTGCTAGAGAGCCACACCTGGTAGCTTCGATTCCATATATTATGAATTTGGAAGGATCCACCTAGGACTGGGTAACTTCTAATGATCTTTTTTTTTTTTTAAGTGAAATGATGTTTCTGAGTACGCATTGTTGGGTTAGTTGAAACTGACCCCTTCTGAAGCAATGTCCTTCGGAAGAAGGGCACGGAGTCCCTGAGTAGCTGTTGCCTCTAGCCTTGCTTGAGAGCATTCTCTTGTGTGGTGGGAGTGTGTGTTCAGAACAAGGATGAGGAGGGGATTTGCAATGCTTTCCACAGCCCTGGAGAGAGTACCCTGAACTTTGGCTGTAAAGTTTGAGAGAGAATACCATGTCCTCTGAAGTTTACAAAGCCCTTCTGTGAATGTAGTATTTTCTTAGCAGGAGTGGAAAGAACTCATTTCTGCTTATGTGCAGGTGTGTTTAGTTACTTTGATGGTGTTTGTATGTGTTTTAGCAACAGCAGTATTTTTCAGCTAACTAGAAAAAGTTGAGGGAGGATGTGAGTGTCTAACATCAAACGTTTGTATCTCTCTATCAGTTGACATCGATATGTTTACTTATTTCTAATAAATAATATTGTTTTAGTCATGTTTTTTATTTTCATATTCTAAAACTACGCCTTTGAATGGAGAGTTGAAAGCTACGTACAGGCTTTTTCTTATTAAATAACAATAAGTTTAAAAAATACGGCTTTAGAGAAGAGGGAGAAGGAACAGGAAAGAGCAGGCAACCAAACCCATGCCTTAGGATACTGAACCTAAGGTGTGGCAGTGATGTCTGTGCTGGTCTGCTCATTTACGTAGAAGATATTAAGGTCTGAGATCTGTCAGTACTTTCATGTAGTGTTGAAATGCAGCAAGAGCGGGTACAGTGTTATAAGTACCAGATTCTGCCTTGCATTATTGCTTAAAATTCTCCTTCAGCTGTGCAACGTGAAGCTCTGCCTTCTCTTGAAGAGAAGGTGGGGAAAGGCAGAGGCAGTAAAGCTGGTAGGATAAGAGATTTCTATTCATCTCGCTTTCTGGCAGAGGCAGTTCTCGGACGTGCCTTGGCAGTGTCTGTATTTAGTAGCTGCGTTCCTGGATGCTGGCCCAGTCACATGGCGCCGCTGGAACAAGTGACATGGGAGTGATGCTGTAGCCCAGAGCCGGTGCTGCATGCCGGGGGAGGTGGGGTGGCCCGGCCGGCCGGGCAGCCTGTGCCCCGGCCCCGGCCCTGGGCAGAGGCGCTTGGACCCAGCATCGCTTGCTCCCGGCTGGCTGCTGCCGTTTGGCTCCAGTGAAAGCTGGAAGCTGGTTACTGGAGATGCCTTTAAAAAGATAAACAGGAGGGGGGCGGGGGGAAATAATCACACCCTAAAGACTGTTAAATTAACAACTGGACTGAGGAAAGAACTAGGTAGTGGATCTAGGTTGTTAACCTTATTGCATAGTTAACCTTTCCTTGTTTTAAAGTCCTAGTTTAACAAAAATAAACACACTTTTTTGAATGGTAAAACACAATTAAATATATGCAATAGGGTTTTGTTCAATTGCAAGTCTTCAGTTTTTGTTTTTGCTAATGAGGAATTCTGTTGTTGGGGCTAGGGACTGAGAGCACTCTCTGTGCTGTTTATGGTACTACAAACGTTGTTGTGGGGTTTTTTGTTTGGTTAGGTTTTTGTGTTTTTTACCTTATTACCAAGACACTGTATAAAACCTAGCTCCCAAACGTCTGACTTGCAGATAAGACAATAAACAATGAATCCAAACTTCTGAAAGTTGGCTGAGTTGTGAAACACTGGTTTAATTGACTGTTCCTGATGATTGTAAAAAGCTGATGTGTGCAATTTATGGTGACTTAAGCTACCAGACAGATCTATACAAGTTAATATCAGGTGTGTGTGGGTTTTGTGATTATTTTTTTGTGTGTGTGCATGTGTGAGATGGTATTGCTTTCTAGCAACAAAGATGATGAAGAATGCTTTCAACTTTGCAAAAATTCAGTATATTCTCCTTCCCTAAGCGTGGAATCTGCATAATTTTAACCTCTGGGCGAGCAAATGTGTCCAATGTTGTTTTGCTTTTCATACAGTAACATTACTTTGTTTTTTTTCAAAGGTAGTTCTATCTCTCTGTACAGTGATCTGATATAGAGGACTTTATTTTTTCCACCCTATCCCATTCTACAGGAAAGTCTGAACTGAGAGAAGTGCTGCAAATAACATGTTCCTTCACTTGTTGCATGACTAATCTGCAATGTATCCTGCCTGACTTGTGTGAAACTACTAACTATGTATCATGCTTGAACAAGGTGGTTCATCTGAGGTTAATAGTGCTTTACCATATTAGGACTACTTTAAATCATTGTGGGAAAAAGAATGTGGTGTGGCATCAGCACAACTCTTCCATATTCAAGGAACATTCAAGAGGAGGAGTAATGCAGGGTGAATACTTAGAATTGGGGGGAAGGAAGAGAACCTACATCTTCTATATAAGCTATTCAACAGGCTAAAAGAGGGAAATTCATAATTAAGCAATCCAAAATAGTTGCCACTTCACCTTTAAACATGTGTTTTGGGACTCATCCTAAATGTCTGGGTCATAGGCATTTTTTATGTATCAATTTTGCTAAATGTGTATTTTGCAAAAACAAATGCTGATTGAAACAGCAGGTATGACTCAAACTTTCTGTTTTCCTGCACTTTTCTAGCCCGCTTCTAATACCTCTTTAAGAAAAAAAAACCTTATGGGGGGGACTCTGCAAATAATTCTGTTAGATTTGAAAAGAGTGCTTTAAGTTTTAGTGGGCAACTGTAACATAAAGAAAATTATTCTTAATTAAATCACACCATCATATATATTTCTTTTTTCTCCCATTCCAAATTTTCTCACTAAAGTATTACCTTGAGTTGAAATCATGTAGGCAGTTGTCTCACAGTGGAGATGAAGGACAGGAAATGACCTACAAACAGAGCAGGTGACACACTGTCACAAATTCTAGAAAAAGTCATTAAGCTCTGCTCCCCAGAGGATTATATCTGGAGAGCAGGACACTTTCTTCCTTCTGTATTATCTACTCCTTGGACTCGGGAGTGTGAGGGGGGTATCCATGTGCACTTGCACTCCCCTTCCCTTTCTTCAGGAACTGTTCTGTGGGGTTTGGTGGCAATTCCTCAGGTATCTAGGGGTTTATAGTATTCTACAGATGACCTCATCGATAGATGAGGTAGTGTTGTGAAGCACATCTATTTAGTGAGCTTACAGGATTTCCTAGTTCTGGTCTTGGACAGGAATCCAATATTGTGGTCATTTAACTGAATGTTTCGAACTTTATTCTAATTTCTGTTGGGGGAAAAGATAGAACAGAAGTGAAGGTTATCAATTGCTGATCTTAGGCTAAGTACAGGAACCTGGTCATCAGTTGCTTGTTTCATTTGCACTTCAAAGGTGACTAGGAACACTGGTGTTTGAAGTAGTCCTCCTCAATGAGGTGAGAGCTAGGAGTCACCCTCTCCTAGATCAATTGGATAACCTGAGAATAGGCCAAAGCTTTTCACTTGTTTCTCTCGCTTAGGAGGAAGAGTGATAGTGATCTAGTACTTGTCACTACTCTGGGAATGGAAACTGAGCTTTTTTTTTTTTTTATTGCTATAGGCTTCCTTCTGCAACTGAGCAAGTTGTTCAACCTAACCACACTCCAGTTCTCTGCTTGACTTTTGCCCAGTGTTTAGAGGTTGGGGTTTACTGAGATTACAAAATCCTTGAAGAAGGGTGCTGTGCTATTTAGCAGGTAGCACGTAGCACTAGGTTTTGAAATCTTACTGTGTTTTTTAACTCTGCTGCTGTGTTTCTGGGTGACCATTAGCAAAATTATTTTCGCTTTTAATCTGGAGAGGAATAGCATTGTGGCTGTCATCATATAATATGTCAAAAATTTTACTGATGGGAGAAGGAAAACTACGTAAGACATGAATTATGAGCAGACACGTATGGATAACTTTTTTTTTAAAGCAGGCATGAGGAAGAGGACTTTGTTCTGCAGTGGAATTACCCAAGCCTGAACAGAAACGTCAGTTTCCTTTGTTCTGTTTAAAAAGTTAACTTTTCTTGGTCAGAAGCATTTTGTTAGATACTTTTGTCATCGGTATTGCCTTTAAGTTGTTTCAGTAGGCACATGACTATAAATTCTCATCGACCAGCTTGATATCTGTGGCAAATTTTTCTTGATGGTTGTTTTCCCTTCTACTTTTTTTTAAAAAAAGCTTTTCAAAATTGTATTTTCAGATTCTTGGCCAAGTGCACTGTTTGCCCTTAAAGCATTACAGTGCAGAATATCCAGTGTGTTTCTTGCTCTTGGTCTCTTTTTCTTTTTTTAACTGATAACCATATGGCAATGATGACAGATTCTTATGTGCTCCTAAGCTATATGAGGTTGCTAGGGGTTGTCAGATGACACTTGCTCACATGAGAGCCATTAACAGGGTGTTGTAGCCAGCGTTAGAACAACCTTGCAACTAAGGGCGAGTCACTGCAAAAGCAACTATGCTGCTTTTTTTTTTTTTTTT